>CM031234.1:561185856-561785856 GCA_018340775.1 Taxus wallichiana var. yunnanensis
CCACTTCTAATATTAATCTTAAACTTACCTGGTGAAATTAGAAAAAGCCACTTGCTATTGATTATGTTGGAGGCATTCTTACATTGAATAAAACATGGTCGAGAAAGAGTCATCTTTTTTTTTATCAACCCTCTCATCCTATCTACTAATCCAATCTTTTTTTGTTGAGTTATCTTGATTTGCAGGTCACTTAGCTCAATGCGGAGAAGGATCCATCATTTGCGCCCATCCACATCATTATTCCATCTCAAGGTACCATAAACACTTCATATTTTGAATTGTTTTATTTTCTTTAGTACTAGTTCACTAATCTGAGTAGAAAGAGAGGAAATTTTCTCAACACTTAAATATGTTATTTGAGTATAAAAGAATCATAAGATTCTACAAAAATGGTATCGGGGTTTTGCCTCTAAAATTCGCTAACCCCGTCTAATTGTGGAAGACCCCGATTTCGAAGGCACCACTTCATTATAGTTAGACCATAATCGATCCCTTCATCGCCTTGTATAAATACTTTGTAGCTCAATTGAAGAAGATGAGCTATGCAAGTAAGAGAATCACTTCAAGGTGGGCAAGTTATATTTAGCGGGGTAATGTTTGCTTTATGTCAAGCATGTGGGTACTTGAGCTCTCCAATCTCCCCATCACCATGAAGTCTCATCACTATCTATTGATGGTCCAACAACTCCCACACATGTCGGACTCGAAAAAGAATTCTTTGTTTGGTTGGATGCGCATCCAAAGCCCAAATGCACTAGTCTCGTGATAAAGAAAGACGACGATTTAGAAAATCATATGAGTTGATTTATGATATTGGCGGCATAGATTTTTATAATTCATGCTAGTTACATGCATTTAAACCTTTAAAAGGTGATATGACATGGATTAGTGGAGCATTGATCCGTCCACCCATCTCCTAATGCAGCATCCAAAAGGTGATTTTTATTGTTTTTACAAATAAAAACAAAAAAATAAATTCAAATTTGAAAAATTATAGAATCATCTTATTCCTTAGTGGCTAAGGTGAATGAATTTGTCTTGATATGTCCTTAGGTCAATTATGGATCCGCCAAAGTTCTTTCGTTTAAAAAAACATAGTCTTACAAAACACTTCTTTAATAGAAACACATTCTTCCACATATATATGAGCTAAGAACCCAAGTAGCTAACATAATTAGTTTTACAAATAAAAAGCAAAAAAATAAATTCAAATTTGAAAACTTATAGAATCGTCTTATTACGCCGAAGGCATTACCCCTATGGGAAAAGGCTTTGCGGACATTCATGGGACTATGTCAAATTTGACGGCTTAAATGACGGTTTTGCTATTTTTAACAATTTTGCTTTTGCTATTTTTAACAATTTTGCTTTTGCTATTTTTAACAATTTTGTTTTTTTGATTTTGCATGTTGCTTTGGCTTTACTATTTTTAAATTTTATTTTATAGTTTTTGCATGCATTAACCTTTAAATATTGGTCATTAACACTATAATTTCATTCTTCAGGCTCTCCAAGTTCCAGTCAATCCCCTGTGTTAAATTGAATTCTACAGGGATGTATTTAAATTCTATTTATACTTGTATGTAGTAGTAGAACTATATTTCTTAGCCTCCTCTTATGCCCAATTCTACAATTTTGGTTCTTGGTCAATGAGGTTTTGTTTTGTGTTGTGTCTGTTTAGATTTTTACCAGCGTGGTTATACCAACCAACCACCCCCTTAATGTAACCATCTGTACTTATATTTTTTTCAGATTGTAAATGAAGCAATCTATAGGCTTCTATATTATTACTATATCCGATAGGAAAATGATTCACTTAATCATTCAATCTTAAGAAATTAAAACATACTCTTTAGATTTGAAAAGCTTGATATGTTTTGCTTGTTGTTTCTGAACCCAACCAAAGCCTTCTTCAAGTACTCCTCTATAGGACCATATATTTAACAAAAACTTCTATTACGAAAACTTCTATTGTGCTGGTGGTCCTTGCTGAAGAAATTTAATGTTTGTAATCCATAACCAAGACATATAAAGTGGAATTTGGAAAGCCTTGGATATTTGCATCAATACTTTCTTGGATGCATATAGAGTTTGCCCTGTAACCATGGAACACCGACCACTTATAAGGAAATAAAATCTGGAATTCATTCACAACAACATCAACCACATCTCCCTCACCTCTCCTTTTGCTCGCCCCTACCGGTGTTTCAACATTCAACATCTCCGCATCCACAATCCATGTAGCCCTCCATATTCCAATCAAACAACTGAAACTTCTTGAAGGCCATGCATTATCGTCTTTTCAAGAGTCACTGAAACATATAGAATATGTTCTTATTGATGAAATGAGTTTCATCAGCCCAAAGTTGCTAAGCAAAATTGACAGTAGGCTACGCGAAGCTTTCCCACACTCAAAAATGTCTGAATTTGGGAACAGATCATTCATCCTCCTCAGTGACCTCGACCAATTACCATCAGTTTTGGACAATCCTCTTTATGCAAGTAAATCCTATGAAGCCACCCTTTGGAAGGGATTTCATTCTTCCATTACATTGCAAACTATATTTTGGCAACAAGGAACAACCGATGCACAAGTTTCATTCTAGAATTTACTGCTCAACATGTGAGATTCAACCCCTCTTATTGAGGACTGGGAACTCCTAATGTCTCGCATGACACACACCTAACTCAGCAAGAGCTCAAAAATTTTAAGGACGCACCACATTTGTTTGCAAAAAATGACCTCGTGGACTCCCACAACCTTCAAATGCTGAAGGCATTGAATGTTCCAATCGCCCAATCCATTGCTTTAAAAGTACAGTGGGTGGACCAAAAATCCTGATGATGATTAGCTCGAGCACAAAGTTTTGTTGTGTAAACAACAAAAAATCATGCTTATTATAAATTTATGGGTTGATGCAGGCCTTGTAAATGGTGCTACAGGAACAATCACCGACATTGTCTACGACGCATCAATGCCACCACCAGCATTACCTTTATTCAAACATAATAGATTCCGCTGAGGAAAAACCAAAGCGAAGGAATATGAGCAATGATCTCAGTATTTCATTAAAAGAGAATGGAGAAATCCTCTTACCTGAATAGTGTCATAAAAATTCAAAATTAAACGTGTGACTCTTCTGAATGTGAAAGCTACGTTGGCCACAATGCGTGCAAAGGGTAATAATGTTAGGAGAGCTCAAAAAGTTTAAGGATGCACCACATTTGTTTGCAAAAAACAACCTCGTGGACTCCCATAACCTTCAGATGTTGAAGGCATTGAACGTTTCGATCACCCAATCCATTCGTTGAAAGTAACAGTAGTGGTCGACCAAAAATCCTGATGATGATTAGTTGGAGCACAAAGTTATGTTGTGCAAACAACAAAAAATCATGCTTATTACAAATTTATGGATTGACGTAAACCTTGTAAATGGTGCTACAGGAACAATCATCGATATTGTCTACGATGCATCAATGCCACCACCAACATTACCTTTATTTGTTGTTGTCAAATTTGATAGATACAACGGCCCATGTTGGGATCCCTCCAACCCATTACATATTCTCGATACCCCTATTTCGAGAGGGAATCAAAGACAATTGTCGCTTAAAATGGCTTGGGCATTAACTATCCACAAGTCCTGGGACTTACTATGCATAGAGCAACTATCGACATTGGAACCAATGAAAGGCAGGGTTTGACATTCACAATTTTCTCCAGAGTTGCCTCACTTGCAAATCTGCGCATTTCACCTTCTTTTTCATTCCAAAGGTACTCAAAAATAGCACACATAGCAACACTTGGAGCAATAAGAAAGGAGGAAGCAAGACTACTATCACTCAACCCTTTGTAAATACTACACTCTACTTTGATAACACCTCCGCTACTACTTTACTCAACACTTCTTCTATCCTAGACGACATTTCCGTTCAAGGGGTATCAAATGTACTCATGTTTACCGGAAATAAAATTACCCTCAAAAGGCTACCATTCATGATATAATTCTTCTCATGTTAAGTTCAAATAAAACAGTCCACAAAACGATACCACTCATGATATGAGATTTGTAAATGTATATGTACGAATTTGTAACAAGTTTGAAATGAAGAGATGAAACCTTTAAATGAAGTGGTTCGATCTACAATTACAAAATTACACTTTTCAACATACATGTTCAATTTTTCCTTTTTATTGTTGCTCGTTTCTTTATGTTAACCAACAACAACACATTTTTAATGTCTTCATCTACACACAAATACCTACAATTTTAAAATGCCAAGAAAGAACAATGCAATTTATAGTTGTTTCCATCCAAAGCTTTGTACATTATATCACTTTTTTGCATTTTGAATAGTTTTAAGGGTTAGACCTCATGTTTGCACTTTTTAAATGAAGTGACTCATCTATATTTCTACACATACAAAATCAATCACCCATAGTTTAAACAAACACAACTACAAAAGTAAAAACTATCCCTATAACACAAATAACATATACCGTTTTTTGTTTGCAAACTGCCTCAAAGAAATGTGGCCTCATGGAATGTTATGATTTGTAAGATATGCACAAAATAGATCTGACAATGATCCTCTCAAACTTTTTGAGGTAATAAAGAAATTTGGAATGTACGATAACCATTTCATATTTGTTTATATATAATTGTATATGCTATCTCATTTTAGTTTCATGGAGAGATAATATGTTAAAGCACTTAGTCATTCTTTCAATCTACTTTGACAACAACACTTCACATTCACTACATTCTTGAGAGTGAGTATTAGCAAACTTACATGTCTCACTTGCATTTGTACTCAATTATTACACAACTAACAGTTATCTAACATCCCTTCTAATGTATTTTGCAACATTTGTTCTGGGTTTAATAGAAAATAAGTATTGTCAATCACACCCCTTATCAACATCAACTACAAAAGTAATAACTGTCTTTCTAAATCTAAAAACATATACCATTCGGTGTTCACATTACATTGTACACATGCGATTGCTAGTACCTTAGTGGTTAAAGCGAATAAATTTGTCTTGATATATTCTTAGGTCAATTCTAGACCCGCCAAAGTTCTTTCGTTTAAAAAAGAGTCTCAAAAACACTTCTTTTATAGAAGCACATTCCTCCATATATATATATGAGCTGGCCACCCGAGTAGAACATAATTACGTAGATAAGCGTATTCCACATTGGAATGAGGCCTCGCATGGCTGACACATGCCAGACCAATCAATGGTCGGGGAGACGCTGGGGAAGACATTGAAGTACGGATTCATGTGATCCGTGGATTGAATTTTGAAGCCCTAAAACCGTGATCTGAATGCATGCAAGGTAATGGTTTAAGAAACCAACAAACCTTAATCAATAGGCGTGAGCAACGAGTTTCAGAGGCCGTAGTAGGGTGTTGCCGGGCCGCACAGTCTGCCAAGGCCATTTTTACAAGAAACAGAGATGAAAAACCACGAAATACTTATGACTATGCATGTGCAGATAGTTGGCGTGGGGCGAACGACACAGAATGTTGCAGAGATTGTAGTTGGGGGTTGCAACATTGTATACAAGGGATCGACGTAGTCCCATCTTCGAAGGTAGTGCTTCGCAAGAAACAAAGGATGGGTTTCGTTGTTTCATGTTTGTCGATGTGAACCTGTACATTTATGGTGGGTTTGTAACTTTGCCCATTTATATCCTTTTTCTGGGAATGTTTTCTATTTTTGTGTCTCCGTTTGTTGATTTGGTGGTATTTGTTGTTTTTCTCGTCCACTGGGTGCAGGGAATCGGCCATGCTGCAATTATTTGGTAAGATTCATTTGCTTTGGTAAGAGTCCCTCAATGTTTAACAGAAATATGAAATGCTTCTATTTCATTTAACTAAAAATATGAGAAAATCTGTTTTTCCCATATCGTTTGTTGGCAAGAATTGCAGGCAGTTTTGTTTATGATATTTTTAGCTGGTTATTTTTTTATTATTTTGAAAATAATGATCCATGAGCTTCTACTAGAAATAGCGCTTCTACTCTTGAAAATAACTCTTCTTCTGAAAACAACATTTCTTGTATTGTTCAGTTAGAAGGTTAGTTAAAATCTTAAATTTCTTCAAAGATATATATACACTTAGGGGAAATATTTCTATGTTGAATGCACATAATACTCTCATTTCATGCATACGTACACATATATATCTACAGGCACACACAAACATGAAATGGACGGTCTCATTTGCACTCAAAATTAAATCCCTACATTATTAATTCCTGTCGTCAACCTAAATTACAGTATGAGAGTATTTACTTTAGTATATGGTGCCATAAAAATACTAACTTAAAAGTCAACTTTTCTTGATGAATCATAAGAAGTGTCTCTGCATCGATTAACTTGAGTCCAATGTTTTGCCTCTAATATATTATTTTTCAGTATGTAGTTTTGTTCGTATTTTAAACTCCACATGTATCTAATATTATTTT
The DNA here is from genome assembly GCA_018340775.1 of Taxus wallichiana var. yunnanensis. Taxonomy (NCBI): domain Eukaryota; kingdom Viridiplantae; phylum Streptophyta; class Pinopsida; order Cupressales; family Taxaceae; genus Taxus; species Taxus wallichiana. The sequence continues at coordinate 561,192,332 of CM031234.1, forward strand.
TAATCATTCATTTGGGGTGTGTAATGAATTATAATTGGTCTAAATGGTACTTGTATTTTCTTTAAAATGCTTGAATCAAAGAAGAGGTCTCCGTCTTGATTTGGAGCTTCCCCTTATAATTAATTTCCGCCATGAGATCAATTTGTGAGTCAAGGGAGTGATGGGATGATATTCCTTCTCATAATTTATTAATTCTCCCATGACATTAGGTAAATACGAGGAATATGTGCTTATTTTTATAAAAATGTGCTTTGAATTTCTTGTCAAGAGTTGTTTTCACTCTCATGTTGTCAAGAGCAAGAAATCGCACACATATGTCATTAGAGATTATGCCAAGTTAATATTTTATGTCATTCACTTACATGCATTTGGCAACTCTTTGATTAGGCAATAGTAATAATAATTTAAAGTAAATAATATTACAAACTAGATAGTTAGAAAATAGTATAAATTTTTAAATATATGAAAACTTATTTTTATTTATGCAAAATAACGATACAAATATTTGCTAAAAAAATCATTCATACAAATATGTGTAGCAAAAATGGAATTCATTGTCCTTTAAAAACTAATTTGCTAACAAATTTTAATTTAATAGGCACCCATAATTTGAAATTTCAAGGTTCGGGGTAAAAGCTTAAGATAAGGCATGCAAAATGATTTCACTATATTGTTAAATCATATTGCACATAAATATTTTTGAGGTTTGATATTGAGGTGCAAGTATTGTATTCCCTCAAGTATACTTGTCATTATTGTAAGATACGCCCTTCAACTCCAAGAAGGGGCTAAATAATTTTCTCTTGATCATTTATCTAGAGTGTGTCCATCAATTTATTCATGCACAAAATAACATGTGTTTTCTTCAATCCACCAAGTGATTAGGCTAGCTAGATTTTTGTGTTCCTTGTAGAAGTATCACTTAATTCTCAACTAATTTCTCGGTGTTTTTGCCTCTATATGGTATTGTCTTTATAGCCACATCTTTATGTTTCAAATTGCCTTGATACACTCATGCAAAGCTTCGTACCCCATTTTTGTATTTCCGATTCTACAATAGGTTTTTAATCTAGGAAGTGGAATACCTTTATGTAGCTTCTCTTCTTGTTCATACTTCTGCTATGTTCCATCTAGAGTTGTAATTTCGAGATGTTTGTGGGGTTCAAAATTTAGTTTCTTCATTATTTACATCTGTTGAAGGTGAATGGGAAGATAATTTTGTTTACAACAACAATAGTACAAAATAATATTTCACCAGCTAAAAAGTGAAGAAACAAAACATGGATTGATCATTAACTTTGGGTATATTATATAAAAGTTGTTCCACTCGAAAATAAGCCGCACATATATAATCTACCCTTAAATAATCAAATGATAATGAAACATGATTTAGCTTCCTACCAATAGAAATAACAATTTTTAATTTTAGATTTTTATGTGTGTGAAATGAGTAATGATTTTTATAAAATGACAACATTGACGAAGAGAAGTTTTGCAAGGCATTACCGGAAAACATGTGTAAATGTTAATAGAAGAGAGTGAACATAAGTACAACTCGTTGCTTTAATAGTTTTTACTCTCTACTAATAGTATCTTATAAATAAAAAACAACTTCTTGCACTCACAATAGTTATACAAAACATAACACAAAGTACTAACACCTATGTACCTATTTTAAATTTATTTACCAACATTCAAGTTTTACCATAAAGTGTTGTCGGTACTTCCTTGTAGTAATGTTACCATTCCCAACCTCTAACATGTGAGGATTAGGTTCTAAATTCAATAATAAGTATCATTAAAAAGTGTGAATGTTACCCATTAATTTACTATTTTCATAATATCATTGTGTGTTGAACTTAATTCATGACTTTGTTACACTCATGCAAAGCTTCCTTCCCAGTTTTGTAGTTCCACTTACAATAGGTTTTTAACCAAGGAAGTAGAATACCTTTATGCAACTTCTCTTCTTGGTCATATTTATGCTCTGCTCCATTTAGAGTTATAATTTCAAATGTTTGTTGGGCCCAAAATTTAGTTTCTTTGTTCCTTATAGTTGTTGAAGGCTAAATGGGAAGATAATCTTGTTTCGCAACAACAATAGTACAAAATAATATTTCACTAGTTGAAAAGTGAAGAAACAAAACATGGATTGATCATTAACTTTGGGTATATTATATAAAAGTTGTTCCATTCAATTCTAAAGTTGCACATATATAATCTACCCTTAAATATTCAAATGATAATGAAACATGATTTACCTTCCTACCAATAGAAATAACAATTTTTAATTTTAGATGTTTACGTGTGTGTAAAATATATAATGATTTTTTTATAAAATATTATAAAATGATAGCATTGATGAAGAGAAGTTTTGTAAGGCATTACTAGAAAACACGTGTTAATGTTAATGAAGAGAGTGAAAATAAGTACAACTCATTGCTTCAATAGTTTTTACCCTCTACTAATAGTATCTTATAAATAAAAACCACTTGCACTCACAATAGTTATACAAAACATAACCCAAAGGACTAGCATCTATGTACCTATTTTAAAGTTATTTACCAACATTCAAGTTATATTATAAAGTGTCACATCGACGTCATTGTAATAATGTTACCATTCCCAACCTATAACATGTGAGGTTAGGTTCTAAATTCAATAATAAATATCAGAAAATAGTAAGAATGTTACCCAATAATTTACTATTTTCATACTATCACCGCATGTTAAACTTAATTCATGATATTCTTACGCTTTGTTTTGAGTGTTTTTTGGTGAATTTAATTCACCTAAATGTTGTAGATTGTAAATTTATTTTAAATGACATGAATGTAAAATATACAATTTATATGTGGATGGTGTTATTTTTTGAGAAACAAAATCCTACTCGGTGGTATTTCCTTTTTTGAATCCCAATGCTTTCTTCCGAATACTCTTCCATGAATTTTCAATGCAATTATCCATATGGAACTTTCGTAGCCTTTTGTATCATTTGTGCCATGTTTTTTCATGCACTGATAAATGAAAAATTAAAGAGGTAAGAAAACAAACCATATGCTTAACCGTAAACATCTCTTTATGTTTAAAGGCTTCTAATTTTAAATGGTAAATATAATGCTTGTTCGCACTCTTCATTGATGTTATTTTGGAAATATAGGATGGTTTCCAACACATTTATAAGATTAGTTTGTTCGAAATTTTAGAAATATTTTTCAAGCTCTTTTGTGGTATATTTGTCTAGCTATTTTAATTGATATTAATGTTCAACTTTATTTGAAATATCAACATTATTCGTAAAGGAATTGGATTCATTCTTACATAGGCCATCGCAAACATTTAACACGACTTGGATTCTATACATTCCTTTTTCAAAAAAATTGTATGATCAATGCTACTAGAAATTTATTTTTCTACCTTTATGAGATTATATATATCATTGCACTCTTCCTTTTGTTAAACAAGTTGCTCACATTTTGGTAGTATTGAGTATGTGTTTTACTATTTTTATTATAACCATTGACGTGAATACACTTAGTTCTTTAGTTCTTTCTACTTTTGTTAATAACTTCTACATCAACAAAATGGTCATCTAAAAGTATGCCCTTTTAATTGTCAAAACAATTTAATTAAGCTTGAGCCATGTGATTTTCTATAATCGATCTTTTTATATATGAATATATTTATGAGATTTAAACTTGAGGCATTCCCTTTAAAAACAATGAAAAACAAACTCTCAAGAAGAAAATATAAATTTGCCCCTTTTTCCCCTCTTTAAATTTGGTACATGGAGCATGGGCCTTTATCAATGACAATAATTGTTGTGTGTTGAGGGGATGCTTCCCTTATAAGGCCACTTTGATACACCGAAGTTGGGGATCATATTGTTCGGTGAAAAGGTTTTTAAATATTCCTTTCGAAGGAAAAGATTCCTCTCGCTTGATCACATGTGTGCATCTTTCACATCTCTCCCAATAAAATAGAATAGTTAAATTATTTTTATTTCCCCTTTGGTTGATGTGTTTATTTCTTATTCCTTTATAAATGCATCGTCATGTTATCGTCAATGTTGTGCAAAATGAATGTTATTTATAGTTGATGCTTTTCCTTGCTTTCTCCTCAGTTTTGAGAAACGAAGTCTAGAAATGATTATTGCCCTTCCGGATGGCGTGACATTGATTATGCCACACTTGTAAAGGGACCTACAGAGTTTAAAATGATTTAATTTTTTGTTAATATTTTGCATTACAGGAAATCTAGGCCAGCCAAACCTATGATAGCAGAGATGATTAGAGATCACCTCCACTTATATTTTGCATGCATGTTTTACCTTTCCAAGTTTCAGACAACATACAACTGAGCCATATTTTCAAGCACATATTTCCATTCGTAAAATTCTTATTCAGAGTTTCATTGAGCATGACAATAGTACATAAAAAAATTGCCAAGTATTGTAAAACTTACCGCTTATTTTGTGCATTCGTTCTTTTATTTCATTGAATTTTGGAAATAAGGTATTGAGGTGGGTCGCCGAATCAGAGTCTAAAATACATGAATTATCTCTCTTCCATAACAGCTATAAGGAGCTCCCCACAACTATGGAACTTTTTATCTTATTCAAATTTCTCAATATTGAAGCTACCAAAATACCCTACAAGGGATAATGGAAGCTTCGTTCATATCCAATAATTGTTCGTATCTCTCTAAGATTCTTTCAGGTCTGAACACAAGAATTAATGTATTTTGAATTTTTTTGATTAAGTGATTTCTTTTATGCAAGCCTTTCCACAATATTTATTTTGATATTAGTGTCACCGTAGGAAAAATCATTTCTAATTCAAACCTCTTCAAGAACACTTACCAACCCCGACATGTTAGCCACTCTAACTCGACACTTGAACAATCTTCAAATGATGAATATGCCTCTCGAAGATGATAACACATGCTCATGCTCATTTAGAAAAGTGGAAAATTTTGTTGCAACTTTATCCTAGAAACAACACGGGTCTTGATAGTCTATATATGTTGGTTCACCAAGAATTTGGCATTCAACACAATTATACAAATCATGATGTTCGCCATTCTTTACAGGACTCGAGTCCATCTTTCATTAAGGTGATTGAGGTCACAAGAAATATCGCCACATGTAAGCACCCTCCACAACACCTTCTTCTCCTTTGTTACTAGAGAAAGAATTGGCTTTTGATACTATTCTTCGCCTTGTCTCAAACAAAACCCATCTACCTCCACTGAAATTAATAATTCAAGGTATCATAGGGAATGTTAAATCATATCTCATTAATATTATCATTCAACAATCAAATTTATAATAGATGAAAATCAATCCTCACCTATTTTCCCATACTAGGGTTGTGGCATTCAACATTTATATAACCACAATACATGCTTTCCTCCACATACCTATCAAAGAACTCAAACCCTTAGAAGGAAAAGAATTTTCATCTTTTCAAGACTCCCTAAAGCATGTTGATGTCTTGGATTTGACCTTCACGAGAAATTTGGTTCCAATGAAGCTCATTTATCAATAAATCATCCTTGTTGATCACATAGGCCGATTTACCACCTGTCATTGGCATTCCATTGTATGTGAGCCATTCATATGGCACAAGCCTTTGGAATGGATTTCATACATCCATCTCCTCGCAAATAGTTTTCCAAAGAATAAGATTCCACCCACTCTCGTGTTTCCTTTTGTCAACTACTTCTCCACATTTACTATGTCATTCCTCATTTTGAGGACTAACTCCTTATGTCTCGTAGTGATACACAACTCTCTCAATAGGAAATTCATAGATTCAACAATTCGCCACTTTTTTTGGAAAAAAAAATGACCAAATCAACCCCCACAACCTCAAGATTTTTAATTTGTACCGTCCTATCGCCTAGTCCACTACACAACTTACCGTGTGAGTTAATTTAAGGGAACTTGATGATGATCAATTACAACATAAATTGCTTCTTTACAAAAACTAGAAAGTCATGTTGAAAACTAATTTATGGGTTCAATATGGCTCGGTAAGTGGTGTAGTAGGCACAATTGTGTAGACATTGTTTATGGCATTTCCAGTGCCACATGATCTACCAAATTTTTATCATTAAATTCGACATACATATCGGGCCATTTTGGGATCCCAACAACCCGATGCATATTCTAATGCCACCAATTCAAGAGGGAATCACAAACAATTTCCAATTAACATTAGTTGGGCTTCAACTATCCACAACTATTGATGTCTTACTTACAAAAGAGCACTATCAACATTCGCAACACCGAGAAAGGTAGTCCCCTCCCTTATAGATCTTCACATTTCACCTCCTTTTTATTTCGATCGATACTCAAAAATGGCTCCTACTCCTTTACTTCAAGTTTGAAGAAATAAAGAAGCACACCTAAGTTTTCTCAACCATTTCCAACCATTTTAGAAAAAAATGCCTCCACTTCCTCCCTCCCTAATAACAACACACTACAATTCCCAACACATTGTATAATATTTAGGGTTCATTTTAAGACCCCCAAATAAAAATTATATAGATTCCTTGGTGAATATGTGAATTTTTTTTTGAAATGATGGCGAATCAAGAAAGATGTTTCAAATGTTGTCGACCGATAGCATTTTTTGATTAACAATATATGTTGTCGGTTATTAGTATATGATGTCGGCCAAAAACATATGTAATTTTTTGAAAAATCATTTTTGACAATAGTAGTTAAAATTACTAGCACGATGAGAAATTTGTCCTCAATAAATATGGCGCTAAGAAAAAAATAATTAAAAATGATTTTTGTGGAAAAAATGCAAATTTTGCTAGATTTGTATGGATTGTTTTTTTTTATTTTTTTGATGTTAATATTTAAAATGATTGTCTTAATGAGAAATCCATCCTCCCAAAATATAGCGCAAGCAAAAAAATTTTCTAATGGCAAGAATGTCACCGATCGATAACATGGAAAATGTTACAGACGGTAGAATTTTTCATGTTACAGACAATGTCAATACCGCACATGAAGCATGGAAACTTCTACTACGGCCTAGTAGCATTTTGCATGTTACCGATCATGACATTACGACATGATAGCATGGAAACTACTACTAGTCAAGAATACCACCAACTAATAGCATGGAAAATTCTATTGGGTGATGACATGCAAAACTGTTACCCGTCTTGTAATGAAACCTTCTACCATTCGGTGACAACATCATGTTGGCGTGTGGTACCCATGGATGTTCCTGCCCGGAAGAACACTGCTCTTTCTGTCTAGTTGCGCCACTTAGACCTTCGAATTGTACTTTGGTTTTTTTTACGGGCTTACTTGCTTTTACCTTTGGCTTCAACTCCAGATCTCAAAATTAAATTTTTTTGGAATTATATTGTATTACTACATTATGGCAAATTAATCGTATATATAATAGTATATTATAACATAATAGCGAATATACCTACATTGGTAGGCCTTTCGTGGAAACAAAAGGCAAAATTAGGGTCAAATTTATTTATGACCCATAAAATTTTGGAGTTCCTACTACCGCACGGTAGTAAAAAAATCACCAATTTCAAATTGTTGATGCAAAATCACAACACCCCCTCAATGGCCTTGTTTGAGATGGGGCATTCGACATGATTGCACAACATGGAGTTATCATGAAGTGTGGGACCTTGTGAATCAGAAAACTCTCCAGAGAAGGACGGTTCCTCGCCACTAACTACTCCAAATGCAAGCTAACTACTACTAACCCTAAACTATAACTTCCAAGGGGACAGGGATAGAGGGATGTATAAAAAGAAAAGCCTACACTAAAGCGGTGATACACCAAGAAACAAGTGTTAATCACTCTTCCCAACCCTGCAAAACGAAGAAAGGATGAATCATGGGGAGGTTGGATAGCTGCAACATAAACCTGAAATGCAAACATTCACCATTTCATGGTAAACACAACCACCAAACCTATAATAGACAAGAGAGTACACATAGATCCTGCAAGCACAATAAGAGGCAAGGAGAAATAATGAAAACAATGCAAGGATTGACAATGGAATCACAAACACAACTTTCATTACTCCATGAAATTTGCATAGTATATTGTTATAGTAGGAAGAGGCATGAATCCATTACAAGATTTTGAGGAAGGCTTGAAGCCCCAAGAGGAATGGGGTGCATGGGAGAAGAAAGGTGATCAACCCCTTTTGCACATGCAAACCCCTTATATTTTATAGAGGAATAAAATGAGGAGAGAGAGGGAAGAAAATCCAAAAATGCACTCCAATCTCTTACAAAATCCATCATTGTCCTTGTGGGAGTGATGGGCAAGTCTACCAAGCCCATACTCCATTGTACCTTGCTTATTGGGGAAGAAAAGAAGCCCATACCTCATCATTTTGGTAGGTGATAAATTTGAAAACCACTCCTCTAAAATGGTGGATTATATTTCCCCATTTTTAAATACTCAGTCTCACTAAAATTAAGAAAACCAATCATTGTTGTGTAGAGGACACTGAGAGCTTTCCAAAAATTTGATTTTATGCAAATTTGAGCTCCCAGTCAAAAGTTATGGCCATCTGAAGATGAGGGTGCCATATTGCAATAAATGTGGGTGGTTATATACCTCTTTTTCAGACTTCAAACTTGCATCGCACCTTCCAAATTTTGAAATTTTAGAATTTTAGGATTCAGAGCTTCGGGTATTTCCACTTCAGAGGTCGTTGCACTGTTCATTCGACAAGAATCCCCAAAGGTGCCGAAATGCCGAACTTCAAGTCCGAAATTTGAACCGGAGTTCGGACTCAAACCATGTCGTGTGAGACTATTCATCATTGGAAATAAAATTTCTGAAATTTCAAAACTCAAGTCTGAAATTCGGACTTTGGGTTTTAGGTTTGGGATTTTGGGAGTTCATGTTTTGGGGGTTCGGGGTTTTAGGTTTCAGGATTCGGAACTTGTGTTTTGGGATTCGGAACTTTGGGTTTCGTGGATTTAGGAGTTCAGGTTTTGGGGATTCGGGACTTTCACATGTCTCAAAACCCGAAGTCTAAATTCGGACTTCGAGTTTCCTGCGTGGCACTATTTATCACTTCGAGCTCATGAAACATCCAAAATCCAAAACCCCGAAGTCCAAATTTCGGACTTCGGGTTTCGGACTTCCCATTCCTTTTTCACACTTCTTTCCACCGAGTCCCCAAATTTTGCTTCGACCTACCACCGAATGACCACACCTTCAAAGTCCGAATTTAGACTTTGGAATTTCTTCATTTCCTAAACTAGTTCAAACTCCCAAGCTCCTCTGTAATGTGTTTGGTCCTCTTCAACCTATTCGGTCAATCCTGAAATGTGATCTCCCCTAACCGAATCGATCCCTAATTTTGTCTCTATGGGGTCTTGTTTGTCCAATTTCACCCGAGGGGCCAAATTGGATAACACAAACTTCCAAAATCCTAATATTCACCAATTTATGTATATTCGCCCCCTGAAATGAACGTTACTTATTAATACATATTACATATAACTTTATATAAAAATGATGCTTCTATTTAAACTATGTAATTATTATGAGATAATCAATTCAAATATTTTCTAATATTTTTCATCTAAAATCATGCAAAACATCTAGCCAAATGCCAAATTTAAACCCTGAATAATCTTTTGGCCTCTTTGCTTTATTTTAATTATTTGCTTTATTTTTTTATTTTTGCGAGCAATTTTTGTACATAAAAATTAAAATAATTTTAAGTTTTTTCTAGTGTAATGGGATATATTTGACTATTTAGGGCCACAAAGCCCATAAAACAAAAAAAAATCAAAATAATTTTGATGTAAAGGGGGTTCTTTTCTCACATGATTTGTCGAAAAATTGCCAAAAATATTACTTTTTGCAAGTGTGAATTTGGTCACATAACCACCCATTCCCGTAATCTCCATAATGGTTATTCAAGCTACTCCAAAATTATTTCTACTTGATTAACAACTCCTTAGGGGTGATGAATATATTACCTAGAAAAAAGGAGCTTGATTGGAATTTGAAGAGATTTGGGCAATGGTAGATGGTTCTTTGACACAACTAAAAGTCGATGTTAATCACCAAAGGTTATTTGATAAGGTAAATCCAAAAGTAAAACTCATCATTTTATTTTATGTGTCCAACAAGGTGCAACCCCACATTTGTGAATTAAAAATAACTAAGAAAGCATGTGATAGACTGAATATTGTGTATGAAGCTAAGAACAAACACAATATTCTTCACCTCCAAAACCAACTTCGTCGTTTAAAACAAAAATTAAATGAGGAACTTGAATCATGTTTAAGACATGTTGCATTATTAAGGGCATCACTTATTGCCTTGGAAGAGGAAGTGAGTGATGAATCTCTCAAACTTAGTTTATAGAGCACCTCCCTCCAATAGAAATTTTATTTTTTCACTAAATGTATATGAGAAAATTTTAAGCTTCGAGAAACTTGTAAATATGTTGTAATAATAGGAGTTCATGTACTCAATAACATAATAAGCAGATTAAGTCCTTACTTCTCGTCAAAAACGGAAGGAAAAAATGACATCATCTAAACAACCCAAAAGCAAGGTAACCAATAAAATCATCAACAAGATAAACAACAGAAAATATGTCTCATTTATTGTCGTAAGGGCCATGAAATAAAATATTATTGGTATAATTCACTCCAACATGGATCCACTAGTGGTAAGAAGAACAATATCAATCATCGTAGAAATAGTGAAAAAATCAACATGGACAAAAAAGGAAGAGTGAAAGAAGAAACCACAATAATGGAGTGTTATTGAGTGGTAAGATCACTCTTATGATGGGGACTTATTGTATGCTTAAAAATCTTATGAAGAACCCACTTAATAAAATGATATATGGTACATTGACTCGGGTGTAACCCAACACATGGCTGGATGAAAATATTAGTTATTCACATTAAATTACATACCCACTAAAAATCATGTTTCTTTCAATGATGATACACAATACAATGTCTAAGGTATTGTGCAATGTTAGTGCTTTTTGGGATTAACACATGTAAAATAACCAAAGTGTATTATATGTCCCTAAATTAACTAAAAATCTCTTATCGGTCACCAACTATTTGAGTATAATCTAAAGATTGATTTTGACTATAAATGTGGTAGAAAAATGTGTCTCATTCAAGATAAGTCACGTAGTTCCCAATTTTGTACACGAGCTTCCAATGTGGGCATTATTATCCATATTTCGCCCCCCGGGCAAAATATTGGATCGGCCATGACCCTGTGCGAGAAGAAAGAGAAGAAACGACTCTATCACGTGAATCCGTGTCTTAAATCTATTTGACTGACTCGGGTAAAATAAAAAAAGGGAAAAAGTCAACATTTGGGCCAGAGTCAAAGCCAAAGGGAATTGGAAGAAAAGGACAAAAGATAAATTGTGAACCCACAAGTCCGCTTTTTGCTCTAAAAGGGGTGTCATGTGTCCTATCTCAAAAAGGGACCCATTTTTCAAGTTGTTTTCCTACCCTCCTGTCATGCACCGATACAAACTTCAAAGGGGCATATATTTCGACTCGAGCTCGAAATATTGCAAATATGATGTCATTGAAAAGGTCTCAGCCTCACCTATGCTATGGAGGTCTGAGACTTTAATTTTTGAGGAGGTTAGGTGAAGAATAATGGAGGAAATGTCTTCAGGCCTTCAATGCAGGATCCATCTGTCTCAACAACCATATCAGATTCGATCTATTTTCGTTGTTTCCTCTTTCTTTAAGGCACTCGAATCAAGGAATCATGCAAAGAAAGATGGATTTGGGGCATATTTTATCAAAAGCATTAACAACAATGGTTGAGTTCCGACCTACTTTTCCCACTTCTCTCTTTCTTTCTTCTCTCCGATCAAATCTATAAATATCTGGGGCGAATTCATTGTAAAAGTTGTTGTTCATTCTTCTCCCCGCCCCCTCTCTCTTTTCTTCCCTAGGGTCGAAAATGGAGTTTGAACCTCCTTTCACGGCTCTGTAATGGCATTCTCTTGCCTCTTGCCCACTAACGATGTACTGTGTGAACTTTTGGAGCAATAAATTATGTTTTTGTGATGCATCTGTCCATCCTTTGCTTATTTTATTGTCTCTCCTTGCCTCTCATTGTTGCAGGGTATACTATGCATATTTTGATGTTTGTTGCAGGTCCTAGGAGTTGTGTTTAATGGGTTTTGAAGTGGTGTTTTGTGTGAAATCTATCTCTGGTCTGTGGTGCATCTTGTCCACCCTCTCCTCTGCTCACCTCTCTCCACTTCGCATAACTGAGATTGTGACCAGCACTCCCCTTTTCTTGGTGCTATCACCTTGTTAGTGTAGGATTTCCCTCTTTATGCACTTTCTCTCTCCTTGTCTCCTTGGCATTGTTAGGATAGGTGTAGTTAGACGTCATTTCTGCATTAGGAGTAGTTTAGCATTAGGATCAGGAAGAAGAAGCCAACTTTCTCCAGGAGGGCCATCTCAAGTCCGCAAGTCCCATAGCTTGAGAGATGGTCCAATGTTATGCAAATCACACCAAATGACCCTGCCTTAGAAAAGCATATCCATAACTCATTTGGGGGTGCTATGATTTTGCGTTACTGCATATATTTCAATCGGCTTTTGTTCAAAGAGATAGGCCCTCATAGTTAAAAATATTGCCTTAACACAGACGTGACATAAAATACTTAGTCATGTGAGTTTTGAATATCTCAACACACTTCACCAATGTAACATGGTGAGGGATTTACCACCTCTTTAAAAGGATATAAACAAGTGTCAACATTGTTTGGTAGACAAACAACATAGAGCATATTTTCATATGGGTACATTTTGGGCTCCAAGAAAACTTGATCTAGTGCATACCAATGTTTGCATACCTATGAGACCTAGTTATGTTGGGTTTCAATATATTTATGCTCGTGTTGATGCTTTTTCAATAAAAATGCCAATATATTATCTTCGCACAAAAGAGAAAATGTTTGAGAATTTCAAGAAATCCAAAATTGTTGAAACAAAAAAATGGTTGGGAAATAAAAACAACTCACTCAAATCAAGGGGTAGAGTACAACATAAATGACTTGAGAAAATTATTGCAAACTCGTGGAATTCATTATCAAATATCTCCTCCACGTATGCCATAACAAAATAGTGTTGTTAAATGAAGAAATTATACTATCATGGAAATAGTTTGATGTATGATTGATGTTTGTGGATTGAAAAAAAAATATTAGGGCAAAAGAGCTAAAATGACAATATATATACTAAATAAAGTTCCTATTACAACTCTTGATGTGTTAATACCATAGAAAGCACAATTGGGGTGAAATCCATCAATTGCATATCTATGACTTTGTGGATGTAAACCAAGATTGCACGTTCCTAAGAAAAAGATAACTAACTAGACATGAAAGGAGAAAAGCATATCTTCTCAAGGTACACTAACGAGGCACTCGGTTATAAACTAGTGGATCCAAAAATCAAAAAAGGTCTGATGGGCATAGAGGTTGAGTTGTTTGAGAAGAAACAAGCATAAGATTTATCCACAACGTAACTCAATGAAGCATAAGGTGTGATTTAAGCAATTGTTATGACATCTAAATACTTTGAGTTATAAAAGTACCTCTAATTTTGATAGGGGACTGAGCATAGGAGAAGGGACTTGAAGTTAAGGCCTTTCCAAGATTGTCTTCTTAGGGGAGAGCCTTGGTAGATGCAATGATGGAGAAAAATATTTGGGCTTCGTTCTCTTCCACCTACGAATAAGCCATTTGACATAGAGATCTCGCCCTTGAAGCTTGATCTCAAGTAGGTCAAGGCCACCTGCGCTTTGGATTAGCAACAAGTATCCCATGCTACTTTGTGAAATCCCTTGCGGCCTTCAAGATTAACCCAGAGAAAATATCTTACAAGCTTTCTAAGCTTGGCATAGGTAACATTAGAAGGAGCCTAGGAAGAAAAGTAGTACACATGGGTGGCAATGAGAACCTTGGAGAAAATTTGGAATTTACCTACCAGAGAGAGTGGTTTGGTAATCCAATAGGATATTTTGCGCTCTACTTGTTGAACCACATAGCTCCAAAGTTATGTTGAGGTGGCCTGGAAGGTGAAAGGAATTCCAAGGAATTTGAATTGAACACCTAGTTGGATCCAACTCCATTGTAAATCTGCAAGCCATAGAGGTATAATAGATTTCGATTATCGATAATATATAGTTTTTTCTCATTAGATTGATGAACCGGCCAAAAAATAGTATCCAAATAGTCCAAATGGTGTGAATAGATTATGCTTCTTTGAGGAGAGTTAGAAAAGAATCATAAGCAAAGTGGCCATTGATGAGTTGTTGGTCTGTGTTTGGTAAATCAATCCCCTTAATAAGACCTCGGGAAGCACTTTGGGCCAACAGTACCTAAAGCCTTCAACCGTCAGCAAGTAGAGCGAAACCAAAGTGCACCCTTGGCGAGATGGATCTGAACAAACCAACCATGGAAGATTGAGCTCTATTAATAGTGATGCAGGCTCCAACATTTTTGAAGAACATTTGCACAAAGTGTGGACAAACCTCGATCGAACCCAAGAGCACGAAGCATTTCCGAAATGAAAGACCACTCAATGTGGTCATAAGCTTTGGCATAGTCAATTTTGATAAATAAGGCTTTACGATTGGATTGGAAAGCCCATTCAATCCCTTCCCAAATAGCAATGATATTTTTAAGAATGTGCATGTGCTTAATAAACTCATTTGTTCACTTTGCAGACAACAAGACGAAGGAGGTTTGTAATTTTGTTGGATAAATCCTTAACAATGATTTTATAGGACACATTGAACAAAGTGATAGGACACAAATTAGAAAAATGTCAAGGTCCCCTGACTTTGGAATAAACTTGATGTTTCCTTGATTGATTAGCTCACCTAGAGAGCTAGAAGTGAAAGCCTCGAGGTAGATATTATAGAGGTCAAGTCCCAGTATTGCACATGGTTTTATAAAATTCAATAGGGAAGCCATCAATGTTTGGGTCTTTATCTGGATCCATTTGAAAAACATTCTCCATAAGTTCTACAAGAGATAGGGGATGATCACACGCAATACGTTGGGAGTGAGATACTTTATAGAGGCACAACTTACAAGCAATTAAGAAATGCCTCTTCTCTAGCATGGGTGACAGGTTGAGAAACAAAGGCACCATGATATAGGTGGACAAATGCTTGAAGAATGTCAGGTAAGGAAGCGATCCGAAAATTTTCTTGAAAGATGGCTTTGATTTGTGTGGCATAGTGCTTGGCTCAGAGCATAATAAATAGTTCTTGGGAATCCTTGTCTCGATTTTATGCCAATGTGGAGCACGAAGTAAAACACCTCTAGTTTTGTAAGCTTCTTAATTTTGAGTTTATGTCTCCAATGGGTAGCTTGAAGCTGCAAGTTTTGATTGAAAGGAGAGGCATTAAGCTCTTGTGAGATTCATTGGAATTTGAATATGAAGCATTATAAAATTTGCTAAAAAGAGTAGCTTGTTTCCCATATATACGAAGAAAAGTGTTGGTCCTGGTGATGGCATCATTCCACTAAGATATCCAAACCTTCTCACCTACTAGGGCAAGTAACCAAGTTCCAAACGATTAAATATGCACCAGTCCGAACATGTTTCAGTGCACAATATTGAGGTAAAATTGAGAATTAACCCTTTGTGTTTTGGAAAGAGCAGCCAAGTGATATTAGAGAAGATGGGGGAGTTATCTAAGATAAGAGAAGTGTCGGCAATAACAAGAGGGTGGTAAAAATTGATGGAAAGATAAAATAATTCTTGGCTCAAACATTATGACACAATCAAGACGTTGAACAATACGGTCTTGCCCCTATCTAAAGTTAGACCAGGTGAACCATGAAGAGGAAGAACTATCTTTAAAAGGGACATTAGGATCAAATAATCTGAGCTTATGTCTCGATAGAACCAAGCCTCATGTTCTCTTGCACACCACCGCATAGGTAGACGACCGACCTTGTCTTTCGAGTATTCCACCATATTAAAGTCTCCACACATAATCCAAAAATCATTAGGAAGGTATTCGGCAAGACATCTCCATAAAAGAGCTTGCTTTGCATCATGAATGCATAAATATTGGCAATCCCGAGGATACGCCTATCGAAATCAAAGAGAGCCCACACCACCCAATGGGTGGGGGGTGAGCCCTAAAAATCACATGTTCTCGCAAATTCAGAGCAATCGTATCAAGACCCCTCCACGTCCGGGATCATGATTAGATGTGTGCTATGTCACATGGGGCCAAGTTGTGTGAGTGACAAATCGAAGAAGAAAGCTTGCAAGTTTAACTTCCTACAGAGAGAATACGCATATCGTTGAAAGTGAAGATAAGTATCCTTAACCAAATATCTTTGAGTGGGATCAATAAGGCCACATTTGTTCTAAGAGTACACAATCATTGGATAGAATCAAGGTAACAGATCCCTCGTCATCAAGATTGGAGAGGGCAAAAAACTAATTATGAGATGAATTAAACAGTGGCAACGTCGCTCACAATGACCATGGTATGTGTTTTTCTTGGACAAATTCTCCATCTTCGATGGGCTCCGAGCTATGGGAGTAACTAATGTCACTATTTAGGCCACGAGTGGGTGGTTTTTTCTATGAAAGGAACTTCGTGGAGTCAAGAGAGAAGGAAACCAAAGGAGTGGGAGATTTCACAGGGATGTGACCGAGGCAGCGATGGAGAGCGGGAGTGGAGGAGAGGGCATTTGAGACACAACTTGTTTGACAGAACAATAGAGGAGCTTACACCATTATTAGTGTGACTAATAAAAAGAGGTCGAGGGTTTTTTAGGGCCATCGTGAGCCTCTTTTTGTTGGTCACTTTGGTCTAGCCATCCCTAAGAAGAAGGGTTTAGGGTTTTATGCGGCTTTCCTTGCCTCCCAGAGTGAGATTCGGCCATAAGCAAACATTCATGAATCATATGATTAGACGCTTCACAACGGAAATAAGTATTGGACAAGTTGATGTATAGAACAAGTTGAGAGAAATGTGTTTCCCCAACTTGTATTTTAATGGTGTCTTTCAGGTCTTTGGATAGGTTGACTTCAACATAGACCCGCATTTTTTAGGGCAAGCATTGAAAAATTTGGGTTGTTCCAAACAAACAAGTCTCCCCAAGGGTTTGATTAAATGCTCAACAAATCCCCACAAGGGGAGAGGAAGCCCGAAAATTCAACCCAAACTGGAACTTTAAGTTTGGCTTACTTTGTGACTTGGAAATCTTTGGTCCAATGTGAAAACACTACCAGTGTGTTATGGATAAACTGGGACCATGGTTGACAATGGCTTTGCGGTGCTCAACATTGTTGAACCGAACAAGAAGAAACCCTTAATGAGGTTTTGCAGTCCCTCAAGTTTGATACCATGGTGTTGTCAATGGTTGTGAACCCATTGTTTTAGTAAGCTTTTAGGGGGACTCGACCAACAAAGTATCCCACAATGATAAAATATTCACGCTAGTTGCAAACTTTATCAAAATATGGTAAATTAAGAACAACATTAGGTAAAGGAGTCTTAGATTCAAGGTGATTACCTTGTTGTCAAGACCTTCGCAACAAACTTCCTCGCTTCTTAAAAGTCATGGGAGTTGAGCTTTCCATCAAGAAACTTGCATCAATAGATGAGATGAGGCGAGAGAGGAAGCCATAATTATAGGTGTTACACCACCCAAAGGATGGAGTAAATGGTTGACTCAATGAAATAATTATGCAGGAATATTTAAAATCCAGCCAAAATGGTGATATGACAGAGGATAGTACAGCAACAACAAGCATGGACCTAAACCCTAACAGAGCCCCGAATGTTATTTACATGTTTTCGTAGGCATAAAATATTTTATCATGTAATAGCTTAAGAAACCATAAACCATAATTTCCATTTTGGGACGAGAAATGATATGTGAACTTGTACACACATTATTCACATTATTTTAAAATGTTAAATATGAAGTGGTGCATGTGATATCACGTATTCCTCAAATAGGAAACACTTTCCCAAGTGTTATGAATTTGAATGATGTGAGTGACAAAGATATAAACAATTTAAATGTGGAAAACATATTAATGTGGAGCATTGTCTTTTCGCTATAGCCAAAGGGACACGAGAGAAAAAAATATATGTGGATGGATTAAATGTCCTCTACATTAATTTACAAAATGTTATTATTTCTGAGTGCATCTAATAAATGAAGCTAAGTTAATGAAAGGAAACTAACACCAAGTAGTATCCTAACCTAGCTAATCTACCAAAAACACCATGATAAAGCTAGAAAGAGAAAGCTAATCTACATGCATCCAACATTAAAACATTAAATGCAAAGCAATCCCTTTGAAATTTGGATGTGCTTTGTATGTGTATGATTGCTCTTAGTATGAACCTATCTTGATCATAAGCAATCAAATGAATGTTATCTCCAAATGAGGAAAGAATCTCACCAAAATGGCTTAATGGCCATGTTTGGATCTTCCTTTACTACTCACAAATGAGAAGAATGGATGCAAGAATGAATAAGCTTTTCAAGAAGAAAATGCTCTTATCATGTGCATAATAAAATCACTAGCAAAAGTGTGGTGTAAGGTGTGAAGGAAGGTAGTAGGTTCTTTATATAGCTTTCCAATTTGGGAGAAGCTAGAAACCTAGTGAATGTGGGATAAAAGATAAAGTAGAATTAGAAGAGATAAACATGATTAGAAGGAATTGATTAGAATTAACAACTCATGGGAGTTGGAGATGATTTAATTAATCAACTAGGATTAATTAATAGGCCAAGATAAGCTTAGAAAGCTATTTAGAGGTGATTTAGGAGGAAACAAATATAATTTAAAGGATTTGAAAGATAGATTTAACCAATAAGAGGGTTTATTGATTAAATAGAGGATTAAAAAGGCTTAATTAACTAATGATAGTTAATCAAAAGAGGATTATAACTAATGAAGTGTCATTAATTGACATCTGGAATGAAGGGAAATGCTAGTTAATTAACGAAGTGTCGTTAATTGACCGAGATAAAGGGGAATGTTAACTAATTAGTGGGAAATCACTAAGTATAACGAAATTGATGGGAAAGATGATAAATGGTGCAATTTTAGTAATAAAATTGCATTGTTTGATTAAGGTGTCTACAATTTCCACCCTAAGTAGAACCGTGACACACATTAATATTCTTTGATGAATTTGTTTATTTTTGAGTTTTATTATTATTGTTATTATTATTGTTATTTGAGAGGTGATAATTTTGGAAAGATACTTTAATATATATCTCGTTAAAATATTTTCAATAAGTAACCCTCATAATATGTTATTTATGCTTTATTTTATTGTCTAAGCCTCGCTCACATTATTGTTCATGTAAGTACAATTTGTATTTAAAGGGCGAGAATGAAAAATGGAGAGAATTCAATATGATCAAATCACACTTCTTTTCATTTTTAAGCTCTAATAATTGTAAGAAAACATGTGATATGCGAACAATTATCGGTAAATGTGCCACTCTAATAATTAGTCATATGAGCAATGAATAAATTTGATCTATAGAAAAAAATAAAGATTGGAGCTCCATATAATTTCTTAGGTTGTTGAGTGCAAACTCCTATCTGATTTAAGAGGAATTTTACTAATAAAACCATCAAGATGTACCTTGTAATGTTAAGGTCTGATAACTAATTATGACAACTTATAAAACATAATTATCCACGCTTCCATTTTATAAATATTCACCATTCCTAAGAAATTGTGAAGAAAGATACCTGCACACAACAGTAAATCAATAACATTGAGAAAAAATAAAAATGTTTTACTAAAAACAATTTGAAAGTAGCTTACTAAATGAGATATTATAGACGAACCGGCTTTTAAGGCTTCTAAGCTTTGTTCGCCACCTTCAAATTCTTGGCTCCCAACTCATCGCCATCACCGAGACCGCTGCCACAGCCAACTTCACCCAAACCACTGCTGCCATTTAGACCTTCAACCAGTCCGCCACCACCACTTAAGTCACCGCCTGCACCTCCGCTAAGGCCAAAGCTCCCACCTAAACAGCCACCAACACTTCCTCCAGAGCCCAAGACACCAATATAACCACCACCACCTCCAACGCCACCGCCAAATCCATCACAACCACCAACACCGCCACCTCCAACACCGTTTTGGGGTTTTGTCTGCTTTCATCTATCGCACTCAACGAAAAAGTAAATGCTTTTACAAATCAGAGATTTCCATATCTTCACAGCAGAACAAATGACAAAACGTACACCACGGATTTTGGAACGGATAATCCAAGGAAATACGGGAGCGCTGCTTTTCGGGCTTTACTCGTTGGGAAGGCCCGCATAATCGCTGTGGATTTCCATGTCAGCCACACTGCCAAGTTGACTCTCTAAATTAAGTCTTAATAGACGCACGCACGGAACGTTAATGGGAACCGTTGATTTTACACGCACGTATCAGATCTGAGGCCCTTCATCTAGTTAAGGGCATAACTAGCAATCGCATATGTGTAATGGAGATGCCGAAAGGGATTTAACGAGGAAGTTCAACTTGCAAGAGCCGATAAATTGTGAATGAAGAAAGGTGGCATAAAAGTAAAAGAGGAGGGGGGCGATTAATTAAGGGCAAGGGAGAATAGTGGGGGGAATGTATGTGGGGATATAACATGCAAAGACACGTCATGTAAAAACACAATTGTCTCTACAACAGATGGGTCTCCCAAGTCCAACTCCTCGACATCAAGTGCATTCTCAAGCCATAAAAACCATATACATGTGTGAAACGTAGATGTTGCCACTTGTATCTTCCAAAGGAGAGGAAGACAATTATAAGAAAAATCTTTTTAACAAAAGGTAATAGAAATTAGAAGATTGTATAACTTTTACCAATAGTCATAAGGCCCAAGGTGTTTCTCGAAGACTTCTTCATGAAAGGTTTTGAATATGTAGTACAAGTATACTAAAATATGATGATGGTTGGAAATAATGTTAAGGTTCCTCCATCGTTGAGTGACTATGCGTGTTTGCAGGGGATTGTTAGAAGCAACACATAAGCAAAGGAATGTGTCCACTTTGATAGGAATGAAGCGAAAGGAAAATTTTCGAGGAAGTTGGGTGATGAAGAAGGAGATAGAGAGAAGGATAGTTACTAGGGAAGGAAAATGCTAGAGGAAAAATAGGTGATCCTCTTCTTTGTTTAGGAAATTTAGATGTAAATGACTTGTCACATGGGCAAACACTTTCAAGCTGAAATAAGGTGCGAGGCAAAAGTCTTGAGGCAACGTGTTATGGAAATGGGAATGAAAGAAATCCCATTCTATTAAAATCTCCCAATGCGCAAGGCGTTTTGTGCACTCATATCATTGTTATTTGACGTTAAAGCTCACAATGTGGAATTGTTCTTATTATTTATCATTTCTCGGTGGAACTCAAGGCTTCATTTGCCTTCCTTTTGATTGAGCATCCTTTTATGGGAATAGGACCACCACTAATGTATTGTTCGACATGTGAAACGAAAGAATAAGAAGATTTAGAAGAGATATTTATACAATTCTTCTATTTCATGTTATTATTATTTTTGTGATTATTTCATTTTGTTGAAGAAAGAAGAAACAACCTTTCGAGCATCCAAGAATATAAGGAATCAAATTTTCTAGTGAAATGCTTAAGAATTTCTTCCTTGGGTTATATTTTACACTGAGTCTAACATGTGCAACAGGAGGTGCATGCAATGTTAGTGGATTTCTGAGGGGATATAATTGTTAAAGGCAAGGAAGAAGGCCAACCCAAATTTGAAAAAAAAATCGAGGAAGTTGGGTGATGAAAAAGGAGATAGAGGGAATGAGAGTTATTGGGGAAGGAATGTTGTTGGAGGGAAAATAGGTGATGCTCTTCTTTATTTAGGAAAGTTAAATGTAAACAATGCGTCACACGGGCAAACACTTTGAAGGATAAATGAGGTGTGAGGTAAAAATTCTTGAGGCATCGTATTATGGAAATAGGTATGAAAGAAATCCCATTATGTTAAAATCTCTCAATGCCCAAGTCATCTTTTCCACTCATATCACTCTTATCCAAAGCGCTAGAGCTCACAACATGGAATCATTTTTATTATTTTATTGTTTCTCAGAACTCAAGGCTATGTTCACCTTCCTTTGAACTCAAAATCCTTTTATGGGAATAGGAACCACTACTAACATATTGTTCGAAAAGAATAAGAAGATTTTGAAGAAATATTTATACAGTTTTTTGATTTCACATTGTTATTATTGTTTGTGATTATTTCATTGTATAAGAAAGTAAAGACAACCTTCGGACATCCAACAATAAAAGGAAGCAAAATTTCTATTGAAATGCTCGAGAATTTCTTCCTTAGGTTATATTTTAAAGGAAGGCAAACATGTATTGCAAGAGGCATATACAATGTAAGGGGATTTGTAGGGATATAACTATTAAAAGTAAGGATGAAGGCCAAACTGACTAAAAGTCGCATGATTAAGCTAAAGGTAGATTTATGAGCCTAATCTAATGTTATTGTAGCAGTAAAATAAATACGCAATTAAGTACATAAATTACACCCTAGCAACTAAGCAATAAATTATGAAACCTTAATTACAAGGAGGGAAAAGATATACTTAGTTGATTTGCGATAAATTATGAAATATATTGAGGTGATGACCAGGTGAAGAGTACAACAGAGCATTGCACAAAGACCTAAAAAAGTGTAGATCTTAAAGAATAAGTTGAGCAGGGGCGCTTGAGAGGAACAAGGGCACCCGTGGCGCCTTAGGCTTGTTTCTAGGAGCCTGTGTTTGTAAAAATCTCCGAAACCTCTCTCGGGTGGTCGTAAGATGTTCGTTGTTAGTCACCTTTAGTCGCACCAAGATCGTTGAGATTGCTAGAAAGCTACTGATGAAATGTGAACCTGCAAAACCCTCAAATAGACATAGAATCCTAAAAAGAAAGATGTAAAATGATGAGTCAAATTGTCCTTAGTTATCACAATGGTGAACTTACGACTAAGCATTGCATTACATCTTAGACCCAATGTAGTTCTATGTGTGTGTGTGTGTGGAATCGTACCTAGGTGGCTCTTGTGTGTGTCATACTCGATAGCAAGTAAATAAGCTAAATGTAAAGAAATGTGATAGATGTGTACATGGAATAAAATTAACTTCCCTCCTATGAAGTGTATGCAGAATAACCAGCCCTTGTGTCCCTTGTGATGGTGCTAGATGGATGCAATGGAGCTCTTAGATGCTTGATGGATGCAACCTTAGGTGGTGATAGCTAATGCTTAGTGTTTGGTCCTTTATTATGATCACATAACTTTATATTATATGGTTCCTATGTTTGTATTTCGTGACTAACCCCGAAAATATCGACTATCAAAAATATAAGATGCTCAAACGACTATAAAGGACCCAAAAAGTGTGAGTAAAGTACAAAGGGACAGGGGTGCTCGGAGGGGATGAGGCGCAAGTCTTGATGTCCGCCTAGGCATTAGTGTCAAGGATGATAAAATTAAGAGTATAATAAGGCATACTAAGCAAGTAAAGGTGAAAGACTTAAAAAATAATAGAAGACAAAGAAAAGCGGTCAAAGACATGGGTTAATTAGTACTTTTATTACTTATGAATCATATGAATAGTAATATGTAATCAAGATTAGATAATTACCCAAAGTGTGTGATTTTGTGTCTACATTTGCCCCCACTTTATGTTGGTGAGCGGAAAGCTTGGTAACATAAAGTAGATAGAGATGTGTACTTGATAACCATGTAGATTGATGATGAAAGTGTGCCAAGGGACAAGATAAAGCGTGGAATAATAAAAAATGTGAAACGCGGATGTTAAGGAGGAGAAAGTGCAAAAGTGATGATGAAAATGAATCTAGGGTGGAAACGCATGTGTAGATGTCACAATGAACCTGTTGTTGTTGATGTTAATTATCGCCTCTCATATAGATGGACCTGCAAAAGAGAAGAACAAACAAGTAGTCAAATATGAATGTATATATGTAAAAAGTATGTAACGAAATATGTAAAAATGTTGAAAATGTGAAAAAAGGGAACATGTGCACCTGATCCGTGATGAGAAAAAGAGTGTAGAAAGGATCATGAAGATGTTGATGAAGGGTGATTTTATGGGTGATCTCATGCCACGGCATAAGAAGTATAGGGAGGAAATTCTAATGTCATCCTCCATCCTTTAACCGCTTCCCAAAGTTGTAGAGCGCTCTGAAATGTTGGTTTTTTGGGCAATCCTACACCACTGCAGAAGTAGTATAGAGAGGAAAGTCTGGTGTCATCCTCTAATGCAAATGTCCTAGTGCTCAAGGAATCTCGCTCTGTCAAAAGCCTCTGTGACATGCCAAAAACCATGCTAAATCGAAAAATGTTGAAGATCGCCCTCGGTTACTAGCATCCGGGAAGGACATTGTTATGCTAAGGACCTTAGTCGATTGAGCCCCGTCTCGAAACTCGAAAATTGTGTTGCACCGATTTGTGTTGTGTATAACGTTGTATGGGGTGATTGATTCACCCATATGATGCCCCCTCGTTTGGGGTGCATGTGATGTCGCTAAAGGAGTATGCAACCCAAAAGAAGACTAACCGTTGTGTTGAAATTGTGCCCTACAAAGGGAAAGGGAATGTGTTTGGTAGAAACCAAGGAACACAAACAAAATGGTTGGGAGACAAGTGTTGGTACAAGAAAACATGCATATATAAGATGAAATGTAAGATAGAATGCAGACGGAAGACAAATTGTAATCTAAAACACAAGAAGACAATGTAAAAACACAAGAAGATAATGTAGACCATGAAAATGTTATGTTTGTGGAGCCTATTTTCATGTTAGAGTGTGGTACACCTTCTATGTGTTACACTTGGGTATTTTTACGGTGGTCCCGCTCGCTGGTGAGCGGGTCAGGGGGGTTCGGGGCGAAGCCCCGAAGCAAATTTTCATGGGTGGTTTATTAACCCATGGGTAATGGGTAACCGTTATGGGCTATTTTTGGGCCCATGGTTTTGGTACCCATTGTTTTGTAAAACCGCCTCTTCGGCTACCCATAGGTTTATGGGACGGTTTTGTTTTTGCCCATTGTTTGATACCCATGGTTTTGTAAAACTGCTTAAGTAGTTGTCTATTTATATGGTCTTATGCATATGATAGAGAGACAAACAAATGTATTGCATATGTGTTTTGAATTCTGGTGTGAATTCTATAGAGTTTGTTGAGCATAGCTCCAAACGGATATGGGTATTGTATTGAGAGAGTGGAGGCTTGTAATAAAATCTGAGCAAGTGATTCTTGGTGGACGTAGCCCATATTGGGTGAACCACGTTAAATATTATCTCTCTGTGTTATGTTATTTATTCTGCACTTTTATTTGAGATCTGTAATATTTTTTGCATATTAGTTTCTACTGTTGCGATTCTGTAAGGGATTATTCCGCATATTTTATCTCTTATTTCCTAACAATTGGTATCAGAACCTGGTTTGGTTTGCTGAAGTGTTGAATCGCAGGGAAAGTTTTAACTTGAGTGGGAGCTATGGCAGATAATGGAAGATCTAGGGTTGATAAATTCAACAAGCGAGAATTTCAGTCTTTAGAAGATGCAAATGGAAGATTACCGTTATCGAGAAGGATCTTTATACTCCGTTGTCTGAGAAGGTGAACAAACCCTCGAGTATGACAGATACGGAATGGGATTTGTTGGATCGGAAGGCACTTAGAACGATTCGGCCGTGTCTTGCATCTTCGGTATTATTTAATGTTTCAAAGGAAAAGACTACAAAAGATCTAATGGATGCATTAGGGAAGTTGTATGAAAAACCCTCTACCTCTAACAAGATATTTTTAATGAAAAAGTTGTTTAATATGAAGATGTCTGAGAATAGTTCAGTAGTAGATCATTTAAATGATTTCAATACGGTTGTGAATATGCTAGCTTCGAGGTTACAATAGAATTTGATGAAGAAGTTAGGGCTTTATTAATTCTGTGCTCTTTACTTGAAAGTTGGAATAGCCTAGTAATGGTGGTAAGCAACTCGGTTCACTAACTCTCGAAGTTGAAGTTTGAGGATGTTGTAGGGGTGATTCTAAGCGAAGAAATGCAAAGAAAAAGCTCCAGGAATCTTCTACTTCGGGGAATGCTTTGATAAAGTGGAAACTAGAGGGAGAGAAGAATAGAGGAAACCGTGCAAAATCGAAAGATCGGGCAAGGTCAAAATCCAAGAGTAAGATTGTATGTTGGAACTATGGAAAGTCCTGGGCATGCAACAAAGGATTGTTGGGAGCTTGGGACAAGAAGAAACATCGGAAGAAAACAAAGAGGCAAATGTGGCATCGGGTAATGTATGTCAGGATGCTTTGATTCTTTTTTTGCATAATATTATTGAATCTTGGGTTTTAGATTCAGGGGCTTCTTTTCATGCTACTCCACATAGGCATTATTTTGTTGATTATGTTCAAGGGGATTTTGGGCATGTTTTTCTTGGTAATGATGAGCCTTGCAGTATAGTTGGAAAAGGTTATGTTTAGGTTAAAATGCAGAATGGGAATACATGGTTATTGAAGGATGTCAGACATGTGCCTACATTAAGGAGAAATTTGATATCGGCGGGGCAATTGGGAAGTGATGGTTGTACTGTGATATTTACAGCTGACTCTTGAAAGGTTACCAAGGGTGCTCTTGTGGTGGAAAGAGGTAAGAAGGTTGAAACCTTGTATTTATCCACTGATAGTACTAATGATTGTAATCTTGTGGCTTCAGATGTAGATACAACATTATGGCACTATAGGCTCGGTCATATGATCCATAAGGGCATGGACATCATAAAGAAGAATTTACTTGGATATACAGAAACAAGTTTGGATTTCGTGAGAATTGCATATATGGGAAACAAAAGTGAGTAAGGTTTCTCAAGGTTGGACCTACAAAGAAAGAGAGTAAGTTAAAGTCGGTACATTCGATGTGTTGGGGCCAACTCGTATCATCTCTTGGGGTTCAAGTTATTATGTTACTTTTATTGATGATGCAACAAAGAAAGCTTGGGTTTATTGTATTAGAAACAAATCTGATGTATTTGATACTTTTGTTAAATGGAAAGCCTTGGTAGAGAATGAAACAGGTCTTAAGTTAAAATGTCTTAGGTCAGATAATGGAGGGGAGTATTACAACAATGAATTTGATGATTATTGTTCTAAGAATGAAATCCGCAGGCAAAAGATGGTTCTAGGAACTCCACAGCAGAATGGGGTATCAGAAAGGATGAACATAACAATAATGGAACGTGTTAGGAGCATGAGGATACATGCAAGACTGCCTCTTTCTTTTTGGGCAGAAGCGATGAGCACAACTATGTACTTGATAAACAGAGGACCCTCAATTGCCTTGGATGGAGGCATACCTGAGGAGGCTTGGTATGGTAAGAAAGTTGATTATTCATTTCTTAGAGTCTTTGGATGTGAGGTGTTTGTTCATATAGACAAGGATGATAGGACCAAGCTAGAGGCTAAATCAGAAAAATATACTTTCATTGGTTATGGTGGTGATGACTTTGGATATAAATGTTGGAGTATTAAGGACAAGAAAATCATTCGATCTAAGGATGTGGTCTTTAATGAGAAAGTCATGTATAAGCGTGAATGCAGGAAAACATTGAAGAATCCAAGAAAGAATATGCGGCGGTAGAGGATCTTAGGATGGGAAAGTGACCCATGAATCGGTTCGGGAACCTACTCGGCGAGAACCCCAAACTCCTACGGTGAGGAGGCCTTACGGGGTAAGAAAAGAACCTGAACATTTTTCTCCTTCTCTTTATTATGTATTACTCACTGATAGTGGAGAGCCGAGAGAACTTTGATGAACTAATGCATGTAGATGCCTGTAAGAAGTGGGAGCAAGCCATGGATTAGGAGCATCAGTCTCTCATGGAGAACCAGACTTGGGATTTGGTGAAGCTACGGAAGGCAAAGAGCATTGCATAACAAGTGGGTGTACGAGTTAAAGACGAAGAAGGAGGAAAAAAATATATAAGACCCCGGTTGGTGGTCAAGGGGTTTACAGAAACAAGGTATAGATTTTCATGAGATATTTTCTCCGTAGTAAAAATGACTTCTATTAGAAGCTGTTCTTGGAATAGTGGCAGCAAAAGACTTCCACTTAGAACAGTTAGATGTAAAGACCGCATTTCTCCATGGTGATTTGGATGAGGAACTATATATGCGGCAAAGCGAGAGGGCTATGAGGTCAAAGGTAAAGAGGAGATGAGGGCTATGAGGTCAAAGGTAAAGAGGAGATGGTGTGTAAATTGAAGAAGAGCTTGTATGGCTTAAAACAAGCTCCACATCAATGGTATAAAAAGTTTGATAGCTTCATGATGGAGCAAGGTTATATTAGATGTCATTCGACCATTGCGTGTATACGAAGAAATTTGAGGATGGAAGAAATATTATCTTGTGTTCGTATGTTGATGACATGTTGGTTGCGAGTAAAAACATGTAGGAAATAAAAGTACTCAAGAAGCAAACTAAGTGTATCCTTTGATATGAAGGATTTGGGGGGCATTAGACAAATCCTTGGTATGAGAGGATAACTCGAGATAGGAAGGAATGGAAGTTGACTTTATCTCGGGAAGAGTACATTAAGAAGGTATTGAACATGTTTATCATGTAGGATGCTAAAGCTGGTTGGGACTCCTTTGGCGAGCCATTTTAAGTTATCAAAAGAGCAAAGTGTCCCAAGACAGAGCGGGAAAGAAACCAAATGTCAAAGGTACCTTACTCATCAAGAATTGGCGGTTTGATGTATGTTATGGTGTGCACTAGGCCCGATATTGCCCATGTAGTGGGAGGCTGTGAGTAGATTTATGAGTGATCCAGGTAAAGAGCATTGGCAAGCAATAAAGTGGATCCTTCGGTATTTGAGATGAACCATGGGGATAGTTTTGTGCTACTGAGTGGATCGAGACACCACTTTACGTGGTTATGTAGATTCAAACATGGTGGAGATGTAGACAGCGGGAGGAGCACAACTTGAGTTATATTTATACATGTAGGTGGGACAACGGTGAAGTGGATTTCAAGAATACAAAAGTCGGTGGCTTTCTCAATCACGGAGGCGGAGTATGTTACTGCCACAAAGGCAAGCAAAGAGATGATTTGGTTACAACAATTGCTTGAGGAGTTGGGGCATAAGCAGGAGGAATGTAAGCTGCATAGTGATAGTCAAAGTGCTATACACCTAGCTAAGAACTCTGCTTTCCACTCCAGGATGAAGCATATACTGATTGAGATATCACTTCCAAGACAACTTTGGAGGAAGATAAGTTGAAGTTGGAGAAGATTCATACGGTCGAGAATCCCGCAGACATGATGACCAAAGTGGTCACAAGGGATAAACTAAAGCTATGTTCATCTTTGGTTGGCCTTCGCGGATGATAGTGAAGGGTTGAGAAGCTTGCTCAGTGGAAATCAGTCTCCAAGTGGGAGATTGTTATGTTTGTGGAGCCTATTTTCATGTTAGAGTGTGGTATACCTTCTATGTGTTACACTTGGGTATTTTTACGGTGGTCCGCCGCCGATGAGCGGAGTCAGGGGGGTTCGGGGGTAAAGCCCCCGAAGTAAATTTTCATGGGTGGTTTATTAACCCATGGGTAATGGGTAACCATTATGGGCTATTTTTGGGCCCATAGTTTTTCGATACCCATTGTTTTGTAAAACCGCCTCTTGGCTACCCATATGTTTATGGGAGCTTTTTTTTGCCCATTGTTTGATACCCATGGTTTTGTAAACTGCTTAGGCGATTGTCTATTTATATGGTCTTATGCATATGATAGAGAGACAAGCAAATGTATTGCGAGATGTGTTTTGAATTCGAGTGTGAATTCAGAGAGTTTGTTGAGCATAGCTCCCAAACGGATCTAGGTATTGTATTGAGAGAGTGGAGGTTTGTAATAAAATTTGAGCAAGTGATTCTTGGTGGACGTAGCCCGTATTGGGTGAACCACGTTAAATATTGTCTCTCGTGTTGTGTTATTTATTCGCACTTTTATTTGAGATCTGTAATATTTTTTGCATATTAGCTTCTACTTGTTGCGATTCTATAAGGGATTATTTCGCATATTCTATCTCTTATTTCCTAACGAGAAAACTAGGTTGTAAACATGGGACATCACTCACAATGGCACAAGACAATCTAGGCCGTTGTGGCCGTAAGCACATAAGTGTGCACAAGACAAAGGGCAAAGCCCATGAGATAAGAGTATACAAAGAGAAAACAATGACACACAATGTAACAAACAACCATGGACGAAGATAGCCTTTCATAACAAATTTTGCACATGAAACACATGTTAGCATGATAGAAAGATAAAAAAGTATGTCAAAGCATGTATAATTTGATAAATTATTGTGCTATGAAATAATAACACCTGTAGTGTACGAAAGTGGATGCCCCTAGGAGCCTCTGTGGGATTGGTAATAGGTATTATGCCAAATATCCATGTTACGTGTAATAGATCTGTATAATCTATGATCACAACTAGAAAGGAAAGTGAACATGCATGTGTATATGATAAAGATAATGACATACAAGATATCTATCTAGCATGTGTAATAAAATGAACATGTAAAAGTAGAAGTAAGCAAGAGTAAATGCAACCAAGATATGCAGTATGTTGTGGATGAGGTGGAATGGAATGTAGTGTGAATGATAGGAGTAGTGTGCCCCCTGAGTGGATGTGTATGTATGTAATGAGGTTAATTTATTTATGCCCCCTCAACAATCAAGAATGAACCATAAACGAGAGTGCGTCATTGGGAAATGGTTTGAATTGTGTGTACTAAAAATATGTGATCATCGAAGTGCAAAGTGTAGAGTGTGTGAGTGAATGAGTGAGTGATTGAACATGCGAGTGTGATGAGGTCCATTTGAGATATATACCCTCAACAGTCGAGTATGGACCGTGGAACTAGAGTGTGTCATAGGGTAATGACCGCAACGTGTATAAGTAGATGTAAGAGAGATGTAGTGCGAATGCGTAGAGTGAATAAGACGTAAAGTGTGTAGAAGATGTTGTGAGAGAAGATGTCCTAAGTGTATGATATGTGATGTGTGAGATGTGTAATGTGTAGTGTAACTAAGCGATTCTAGAGATATGTGTGGTGAACGTGTCTAGTGTAAAATGTGTGATATGGGTGAGTGTGTGGTGTGTGAGGTTCATGTGTATAGTATGCCCTCAACAGTCAAGTGTGAACCATAAGCACAAGAGTGTGTCATTGGGAAATGACAATACAAACATGTATCAAGATGTGTATGTTGTATGTGAAAGTCTAGATGTGAAATGATGAGAGAATAAGTCACATTTCAATGCTAGAGGGGGAGAAATAAGTGTGATGCCCTCAAAGTGTATGAGGATGTAGATTTATGCAACGACATGAGCAATACCATGACATTGTGAGAGAGCGTCATTTCTATCATGATAAGCGAGAAGGCCAACACAATGGTAGGTAGAAGCGTATTAGGACCACGTGATGGTGGTGAAATTTGAAATGTGTGTTGATCATCAATAGGAGTAGTTGTTTTGACAAAATGGATTAGAAATGGAAGTGGAGTATGATAGGGAGGAATCTTGAATGGTGGTAACTTAGGTGGGATTGATGACGCTAGAAGACCTAACATGAGAAGAAGGTGGACTGATTTTGAGAGGTGGTTGTGTATTTTAGCTGGGCAATGTTGTAGATGACTTGAGAGGAGGAGGTGCTATATTTATTTTGAGAGGCGGTTGTTTAGGCGGTTCTTGACTCTCTATAGAAGGAACCCTAGAAATGATGGCATGATGCTCATTAGATATAGATGAATCAGATTTAGGAACCCATTGAGATGTAACAATTAGAGAGGATGATGTAACATGACATTGTGCAGTGAATGAGATAAAACCTTAATGCTCAAGATGTTTGATTCTTCGTTGTAAAGCATAAGCAATCATTGTCATTATGTCCATTGATTCGATGATAATTACAATATGGACGACCTTGATATTTTGCAAGACGATAAGGAGGATAGCCATGAGTAGATGGTAAAGTGATCAATTGATGACTAAGGAGCTCAATAAGATTTTCATTTTTCTTATCATTGTGATTAAACATTAGAGGCTCACTAATATGGGCACATGTAAAAGACATAGGACGAGGACGGGAAGAAGAACTAATATGAGCCTGAGAAGTGTCCTTAAGATGTTGGATTTCAGATTTTAGAGATGTAATCATGGGTTCCATAGCTTGAAATTTGTCTTGAAATAAAGAATGCAAATCTTGAATTGAGTCCAACATGGATTGATTAGATGGAGGATCATGAAGACTAGGGTCGTCAGATAGATGATCTAAAATAGAACTCACTTGATGCGGTGACATATCACTAAGGAGATACATGGTGTTTAGGGATTTTTTGAACAACTTGACAACTATGATGCATTTGAATTAAATCATACAAAGAAATTTGAGGTATTTTAGGCGTCATGATATAGAAGATGATATGCCAAATAAGGATCCGAGAGATCGTTCATGAATAGGGTTCACCAAAATGATTAAGCTAAATGTGGATTTAAGAGCATAATCGATGCTATCAGAGCGATAAAATAAATACACGATTAAGTACATAAATTACACCCAAGCAACCAAGAAATAAATTATGAAACCCTAATTACAGGGAGGAGAAAGAGGTATTTAATTGATTCGTAATAAATTTTGAACTGTATCAGAGGTAATGACCAAGTGAACAAAACGGCAGGCGTCGCACATAGACCCAAAAAGTGTTGATCTAGAAGAATGAGATGGACAGGGGCGCCTGAAGAGGGACAGGGGCACCTGTGGGCACCCTAGGTTTGTTTCTAGATGCCCGAGTATGTGGAAAAGCTCCAGAAACCTCCTCTTAGTGGTCGCAAGATGTTCGTTGTTATTCGCTCCGAGGTCGTACCAAGATCACCGAGATCACTGAAACCTGCAATGAAATATGAACCTACAAAACCCTCAAATAGATATCAAATCCTAAAAAATAAAGATGCAAAATGAGGGTTCAGATGGCCCTAAAATTCATGTCATGATGGCGAACTTACGATCGAGTGGTGCACTACATCTCAAACCCAATGTAGTTCTATGTGTGTGTGCGAGAATCATGCCCTAGGTGGCTCTTGTGCATGTCGTACTTGATAGTGAGCAAATAAGCTAAATGTAAAGAAATGTAATATGTGTGTGTGTGTGTGTAATAGAATGAACTTCCCTCCGATGTAGTGTATGTAGGATAACCGGCGCTTGTGTCCTCTGTGATGGTGCTAGATGGATGCAATTGATCTCTTAGATGCTCGATGGATGCAACCTTAGGTGGTGATAACTAATGCTCATTGCTTAGTCCTTTATTATGATCACATAACTTTATATTTATATGATTCATTTGATTTTTATTCGTAATTAACCCAAAACGTGGACTACCAAAAAGATAAGATGCTCAAATGGCTAGAAAGGACCCAAAAATGTGAGTAAAGTACAAGGGGATAGGGGCACTCGGAGAGGATAGGGGTGCTTGGAGGGGATGAGGGCACCCGACGCTAGTGTCCTAGCTAGGCACTAGTGTCCAAGTATGATAAAAGTTAGAGTATAATAAGACATATTGAGCAAGTAAATGTGTAATACTTGAAAGGAGAAACATAAGACAAAGAAAAGTGGCCAAAGACATGGGTTAGTTAATACTTCTCTCACTTATGAATCATATGAATAGTAATATGTAATCAGGACTAGATAATTACCCAAAGCACGTGATTTTGTGTCTATACCCCATGACAACTCAAATTTGTCCTCTACCATTTGATGATCCCCTTCATCTTCCGGTAAGTCACATATGAACTACATGTTATTTGTGTGAACTACATGAAAGAGAAAGGGTGTGTGGAACACATGGATGGCATATGGTGAAATATGTTGACATGATGGTGATGGTGGTACATGCATGCCGAAACAAAATATTCCACCATCCACGATAGTGGCATATGTGGAGAGGTGGACCTTAATGGAACAACATGAATAAAAGATGCCAACTTATAAGACATCTGGAGGACTTGAACTATTTTCACACGATATAGTGCATCAAGGAGTGTAGAAGAAGTGAATGTGAAAATTTTAATGAGGGAGAGAGTTGTAGTGCAAATAATGAAATATAGACTACAATATTTTTGAATATTGAGAAGAGGCTCCAAATGGACAATGTGAGGGTAAACTAACGGGAAGTAAAACTAAGAGATGAAAAGTATATTCGCTACATATAGGCCTTTTGCCATGACATACTTTAGACATTTATGATTGTAAGATCCATGTAGTCCTTTATCTCGAATGTCAATGGTTTTGTATATATCATTAAAAAGGTGAATGGTATGCAAACTCTATAATCATCCATAGGATACGTTTTGTTATTTTCATCATGGTCAAAAAAGTCGAGACAAGACGAAAAAACACTAACGTGATTCCATTATAATCATTTGCAAGTTTGGTTATGACTATGTTGGAAGAAACCTTCTTATAGTGAATCAATGTGAACATGGGGGCATGTCTCGATTTAACAAGCTTTAGGGTAAGGGAGACAAAATTCTCGTCAAAGTGAGATCTTACATGAGGACTAGATAGTGCGTCAAGTGTTTTGTTAGTTGATAATTCACGATTGACAAAAAGGAGGTGGTGGGGGATTTTTAGGCCCGCAACACCTCGTTAATAACCATAAAAACAAAAATGGGTGAGGAGTTCTCATCCCAAGGAGACCTCAACCATAGGATCACAAGTGAAGGAGTAGGGAAGGTCTTGCCCACCTTTGATCATTGGATTTGAACACAATTGTTAACTTAAAATAGTATTAAAAAATATACACCTTATACATTGGAGCATATGGGACATTAACTCGACATAATCAATAAAAAAATATTTAAATATCAGAGAAGCCAAAATATTAGATGAACGTGGGGAGTTGTCACCTCTACGAGGCCTAGAGACCGAGTGAGCAGAGATCAAGGAGATGAAATTCTCTTCAAAACGAGATATGACATGAGTTGTCAAGCTAGTGCATACAAGTACTATCTCAAGAGAGAATTGCAGAGTTATATTGAAGAGAAATAATTAACAAATTGAATCTTCACTCAAATGAGAGAGGCTAAGAGCATTTAATCAACCACATCGGTGTCTTGGATGGAGAGGCGGGGTCAAAAAAGAGGGGACCAAATGGATGCAATCACAAATCCTTCACCACACCTTGCAAAAAGGGAAGTTTGTAGATGTCCAACTTTTATAACCTTTCGGTCAAGTGTTGCTGTAAATATGCTTGATTTGGAATTCAAAAAAGTTTTTGTCTTTTTATTAAAATAGAAGAAACAATTACATTACTTTACAGATTAAGAATTATGAAGGCACACACTATTGCAAGAGTTCATGATAAATATCTCATATTGATGGAGTGTTTTCAAGCACGCATTGCAACGTATGCACTCTCAACATTGATGGCGATGCAATACAAGTACAATTGCAACATGGTCTCTACCAGAGGATATGCAAAAGTGCAAGGCCAAGAATCTTGACATTACCATCACGACTATTTCATTACAAGTGGCCAATACATACAACACATATATATTGATGACAACAACCTTTCCCAACAAAAATACACAAAACATAGTACTAAACAATGAAGTGGTTCATGAAATATCCACATAGTACTAAATAGGAAATAGTTTTCACATGTTAAAAAAATGGTAAAGATAAAAAATAGTTTGCACTTGGTAAGTGAGATAGTAAAAGATGAAAAAGCTAAATGCATGTATTAATTTTAGGCATTGCCTTTTCCATAGTTACTTAAAGGAATTCATGATACTTCTCAAAAAAGCAAAATTATTTATATGTGGATGGTTTGTCCATGGTCAAATAAGGGTTATCTAAAGGTTTAGTTATTTTCAACATTGGTAGTACCTTGACATTTTTTAATATTCTAACTTGATGGGTTGATTTAGTTTTATATTTTATATTTTATATTTTATTTTTATTTTCATTTTAAAAATATGTAATTTTTCTCATGTGTAGTTGTGAGCTATGGAAATTACACTGATAACAAGAAAGTAAAGTAACTAACTAGATACCTTCTCCTTCGTGATTCCTTAGCAAACCTCGAGAATGGGCAATAGAATGTGGACGGGCCCAGATTGCTCGAAATGTAGGTGCTTTCTTGAACTAGAGCAAGACCTTCGCTGCAACAAGATCAACTCAAACTTTGCACCAAGGATGTGGGGATAATGGATTTGGGATGACCAAAGTGGGGCTATTCAGACATTAGGATGAGGTAGAGGGTGCTCTATGTTGAAAGAATGCAAGAGCTTTGATAAGATTTCAAACTTGTTCTGAAAGAGGGGTAAGGCTCTATTTATAGCCTAAAAGTGGGATTAATTCGGGGGTTTTGGGTAATCATGATTTGGAAAAGTAAGCATGATTAAGTGAGTGGGAGACATGAGGAATGGACAAGAATTAAACTTGAATATTTAATTCACAAGTGGGGGACATGGGGAATATTTGGCATGTGAGGAAGATTAGGTTTAATTTAGGGATTGAAACAAATTAATTAATCAATTAACATTGATTAATTCAATGTGGATTTTTGTGGGAAATGGAATGGGGAAATTAATTGATTTAGAAGGGTGTGAAATTGGGGTGTTTACTATAGTTTATTATTTTAGTGTTTTAACTTATATTTTTAAAATAACATATTTTCATTTTGAATCTATTATTTTGTACATTGTCTATTTTTTTACAAATGCCAAAGTGAAGGAAGAATAAATCGAAGAAACAAAAGTCCAAAACAACAACCTCCTTGACTGAGGCTTGTTGATGTTGCCTAGGACTAGTCGAATGACTGCAAGCTTCCCACTTCTCTCAATATGCTTATTGCAACAATACAACGCGAGACACCTAAAAATGCCCATTTGTGACTAGAGACTTCCTTGCGCAGGTGCGAAAGAGATGTTTTGGTCCTTGACATGCCCTTACAAATTTTTTTAGTTGGCTTGATAAATAAGAGAGAGGTTCCACAAAACTTTGAAGAAGAGGACCCCAAAGAAGAGACTTGATGATGATGCAAAGTATGAGAAAATGCATCCCCATTGTGAATGTGTTGACCATGACGTTCCTGCTATCACATCTCTGCACTTAGGAGAAAACCTGAAATATTCACCTGACATCACTCATTTTTGTTCAATTGCTATGGAAAATAGATAAAAAGAGAGGATATGTTTGTTGTTGTTTTTGCTAAATATCTAGAACTAGTATTCCTTTTATATTGCAGTGTTGGTCTTTACAGATGAAGGCATCCATTGGTAAGGCTATCGACTTATCTTTTGTTTTTCATGGAAAACAATACTAAAATACATTTCAGCGGTTTCAAAAATTTTGATTTGTCGTGTTTGGTTGAATTTGCCAAATTTACTCAACCAACATTGGATGACTAGTTTGCAAAAAACAAAATGATGCCATATATGATATCTACTTACACTTAATTCACTTTGAGAAGTTTCTGGTTTGACAGGTTTTGGAGAAAAGTTTAGTGTTGCGTATTATTTCCATTTGCATGTTAAGTGCATGCCCCATGTTTACATCAACCATTGAAGTATTTACTTGTCACATTGTCGTGTGAAATTGTGTATGCGTGTCCTTTGGTGGAGGAAAGTAATTTCAGTTAGTTTTCATATGTTAGAAATTTAATTTTGTCATAAAAATGTAGAGTTAGGATATCTTTCATTGTTGGTTGTTTTGGTTATTGTCTTTCGAATTCGGCATGGGGAATGTAGAAGGTTGCTTATAGTCAAGGTGTTATAGTGTGTGCCTTCTATTTGGTATTAAATTACATTCACATGGGTAATGATTTCTTCGTGATTGTCTTGCACCATATATCTCTTTGTCTCTCCCACAAAACTTGCCACATGTTGCTATGAGAAATTGTGAAGAAGACAATCACCGATGGTGATCACCTATAATGAAATAATTTCATGGACCAAATATGATGCCCCAATCCATGGAACCAGTGCAAAAAATGCAACTTTAAATTTAGCGGGCCTTGAGACTAAACAAATGTTATAATGTTGTTGATTCATTCAATTGATTAAATATTGACGATTTTTTTACTTATCATATGTAGAAAGTTTTTGCTTCAACCTCTTTCTTGGGTTATGCGAACAAAGTAGCTCTTAGGAGTGCAAAGGGTCTTGCTCTTCTCGAGTGCAAAAGTCAAGTTATATATAGAGGTGTATAACAAGCAACCATCTTCATGACATTATCTATCTTGTAATAAAATTTATCAAATATGTTTTCAATTAACCTTGGATATTTTTGGTCGTTAAGTAGAGGTTTAGAAACTTTGGTTATTTTCAAAGAGTTATGATGCGAGCTTTCGGCTTTGTGCTCACTAAGGACGACAAGGGGATAAATCACATGTAACTACAAGGATAATGGGAACTAATGATTATGTTGCACTGAATATCTAGCCATAGGTTATTTCTCATTTGAATGTTCTTTTTTGAGGTTGGTTTGACCTTAAGATGATTATTGTGGTCTTTGAGCATTTTAAAAACTCAATCTAGTTTAGTTTTCTTTGATGTTATTTGTTGGTTGGTGATGTGTTAATGATAATCACCAAGCCTTTTAAGAATAAGGATCAATGTTTATAACTTTGGAGTTGTCTTTGCTACAACACTTATTAGGCTACCAAATTATAGATAAGAACCGATATGTAGGTTAACAAAATATGGTCGAATGGGCTAAACTTGTTATGAGTGAAAACCATGAAGTGTATCAGATTGTTGATAACAAATTGAATGATTAGCACTCAATCAAGGAGCTCATATTGCACCCATGCTTTCTCTTAGATGTATTGATCCACGGTTCTTATCTTTTTATACCTCGCACAAATTTGCCTTCTACGGGAATATTATGAATGACAAAGATAAGTGTCAGTAATGTAAGAGTGACAATTATAGATGTATGGATTTGTACTTGGAATAATAAAGATTTACTCTTTAATATTTGTGAAATAGGAACCTTGCATACGTAAGAAAAATCAATGTCACAATATATTGTGGTTTTGAATACATGTAGCTACCACTCAAAATAGATTTTTTTATTTTGGCATAGAAAATACATATTGTGTAAAATGGGCTCTCCAAAAGTTTTTCTTTGGGCCATTACATTTTTGCTATGTAATACTCAAGGATATGAAAAAAACATTGTTAAAATAATTACTTGCTTCAAAGGTCTCTTGTCACTACTACGCTGAACACATGTCCTGCGCACATGAAGAAGCGCAGAGCTTTGAGGCACAACCACTGTTTGTTGATGTCACATGGGCTTTAACCCCGGTTCACGCACATGATAGCTCTAGCTTAGCCCTAACGAACCACTTTGTTCCCATCGCGTCAATCGTTTATCGGAGGAAAAAACAATTGTTTTTATTTAAATTTTATTGCATCCGCTTATGATGTATCTGATTTCCATGAGTATTAAATGCATATTGATGATTATTTGTACATCCGGGACAAAAGTTGAAAATTTTACCACGCACCTTGGGCTGCAGGGGGCGGGAGGTGAAGCGAAGACGACATTGAGACGCGGGGCTTTAAGCTCACTTTAGCACGCTTTTGTCTGCATGTGCGTAGGACAACAGATGCCCGACAATATCCGCCTATCCACGTATACTATAGAAGTCCGTATTAAAAATATGGGTCAAAGTTGTATTTTATTTCGTTACGGCTAATTACGCCGAAGGCGTTTCACTATGGGGTGAGGCCTCCGCCTCCGACATGCAGACACGGCAATGACGGATGAGATCATTTGGTCGACGATGCACGGAAAACCATGAGCCATACACGTGGCGGGCCTTACCACATTCAACCGCACACGAGAAGAGATGGGTAGGTTTCACTTTGTGTATCGGATGTGAGGTCATGTTCTGTCCTCCTCAGGAATAAGAGATTTGGAATGCGAGTACCCTGCAAACAAAAAAGTAAACAGGGGCAATTCCTAGCAATTTCTCCTTGTAAAGTACGTTCGAGGGATGAATTTTTTATTTTGTAAATGGAAACTATTTTTTTAATAATACCTACCTAAAGTGGGTTTGATTTGATTTTGTAAACACATTCTGTTAATTAAAAATCAATATTAAAGATTACAGTAAATACGTAAATAATTAATTTTGATTTTTTTTGGGGAACCCGTGAGTATATTAATCAAAAATCAATATTATTGATTATAATAAAAAAAGGGCGATGGGAAGATTTGATGGATACACTAATATGTTTATGTTGTCTGTAGTATTCTTTGGCTTATGAATTTAATAATTACGCCGAAGGCATTTCACTATGGGGTTGAGGCCTCTGCCCTCTAACAGCAGACACGACATCGACGAGGGACGAGATCATTTGGTCGACGATGCACGGAAAACCATGAGCCATACACGTGGCGGCCAAAGGGAAGGGATGTCAGGTGGTTATCAGTGACGGCTCTATTTAGGGTAGTTCCCTGTTACTTACTGTTAACGGTTTCAGCGTGGATAATGCCTTTCGATTTTGAACGGATTTCCCTTTCGAAGCACAAGAAGCGTTTCACTATGGCGTTGACCAAACAATCACGCAGAGGACTATGTGCACCTCGTCAACGTTGGCCAAAGTATCCTATGCTTTATTAGTTTATTCTTTTTAATTTAAAAATAATTAAATTAGGACTGATTTTTGATAGGATCTAGCAGGTTTCAGGACTGATTTTTGACATGGCAAGTATAAGATTGCATAGGATTAGCTTTAACGCGATTTCAGGAGGTGTAACGTGAGTTCAGGAGATATTTTAGTTTAGAATATTAAAAAACTGATGAACCGTATATTTTGAGGGAAATGTTGCATTTAATACAAAACTTCCATGCAAAAAATGGAGTACAAGTGCGGGAGTCCGCCATGCAGAACCCCACGTCTCCAACGTCAATATGAGGATGTTGGTATGGGCGGCATGGTCTTCCCATTGAAACAACCTCAAAAAATTATTTCTTTTGCATGGATTAGATGAAAGCATTGCGGGGGTTTAACATTTGTGTTTGTGAATGCAAATTCACGGTGAAGTTGTGGACTGTTTGCTGCGGGATATCCACAAGGCTCCATTCCAGTATTATCATCTAGCCTGGTTTCCATCATTTCGATCTGAGGTAAAGTATACGGTTTTGAGGATTTATTTTTAAATGCAGATGCAGGCGTTTGATGTTCAGGTGGCTATGAAGTTTGTAAATATTTTTTCTTTTCTTCAAAATCCAGAAAGTTGGTACAGATTATTTGGTGAATTATGAATGGCATGAAAATACCACAGTCTGGGAATTCTATTTCTTTTTACATGTATTGATGTTTTTTCTTTGTTAGCACACATCAGTACAATTCCTGCTCCTCTAAATAGTTAACGTGGGTCAGCAGGTGTTGTGACGCCTTGTTTTGAAGTTTTTTTATTAATTTGGGTCAGGAAGTTTAGGTCTGTTCTGGCTATTTTCATGAATGTGAAGCTTAATATTCTTTGACTCCTAGAACTTATTGTAGTCCTCCTTGTTTTCTGATATCTCAAAGAACATATCTACACATTTCTTAACAAGATTCTTTCTAATAACCTTTAATATCTTAATCTGTTAATGTGTCTCTCCAGAAATATTCGGGGAAAATCTTTGAGTTAGCAACCCCTTTAACAAAGCTAAGATATTCAGGAATCAAATCCTCACAGTTGTCCATAATAAACACTCTTCTAACATAGAGCTTGATATTGTCAGCAGGAATTGTGATGGTTGCATTTTGAAGCTTTTTTTTATTAATTTAGGTCAACAATTTTAGCTCTTCTTCCTATCTTCATGAATACCAAGCTTAATATTCCTTGAGAATGACTGGTAGAACTTATTGTAGTTCTCCTCATTTTCTATTATCTAAAAGAACATCTCTACACATT
The DNA here is from genome assembly GCA_018340775.1 of Taxus wallichiana var. yunnanensis. Classification (NCBI taxonomy): domain Eukaryota; kingdom Viridiplantae; phylum Streptophyta; class Pinopsida; order Cupressales; family Taxaceae; genus Taxus; species Taxus wallichiana. The sequence continues at coordinate 561,234,420 of CM031234.1, forward strand.
TATTAACAAGAATATTTCTAATAATCTTTAATATCTTATTTTGTTGAGGTGTCTCTCCAGAAATATTCAGGGGAAAATATTCAGAGTCAACAACCCCTTTAACAAAGCTAAGATATTCAAGAATCAAATCCTCGCAGTTGTCCATAATAAACACTCTCCTGACATAGAGCATGATATTCCTGCCATTTGGCTATCAACTGCCAAAATCTGATGATCGTAAATCTTGTATTCTAAAATCCTAGGAGACTGGTTTTAACATTCTTTAGTAAATGTAGTATTTTGGGCCCGAGAGTAACATCATAATTGGTGATCTCTTTTTCCCACCTTCAATTTTTCTATAAGGCTTCTCAAAAATGAACTTGGTGTAGACAGAGTTTTAAATTTGACATTTTTCCACGTTTGTCATCTTAGTGGTTTAGAAAAATCAGACAGTTTAGAGGCTAGTCATAAAATTTAAAAAGAAACTTACGGGATGTTTAAGAAACTTATGGAATTTGTAAAATTGAATTTAACTTGTGTACGTTCCATATGAATGTTTTTTTATGTTGATAATCCAAGAGGCTAGATTTGTTGCAATAAATAGTTTTCATACAGATTTGTTTAGCAGACTCGTGACTCAATATTGTACATCTGGTATATTATTATCAATCCATAGCCGCGTAGAACAGGCCAATGCTTTTACATACATGTAATTATAATATCTTACATAGCTCTTTAGGAACCTGCATTTATAATTATGTCTGAATATTATTGAAAAATTATCAGAAAACATAGATTGTATGCATGTTATCATTTGGCAATAAACTTTGTTGACAATTAGTTTAGTAGTTTGCAAAAGAAATAAGACTGGATGAAAGCTATTGTTTGGATAATTTTTTTACAAATACATTAAGACAATAATTTTCCTGAAAGTATCTTAAGTGGTTACTGCAAACTCTCAGCTCCTTCTTGTTTTGCAAAAGAAATCTTAGATTGATGTATTTTTTTTTTCATTTCCTTGTAGTATATTGTTGTGTAGCTTTTAGTCATTTACTATGTGGGTTCAATAATATATCAGCATGAAAAAAGAAGAAACTTCTGAAATATTTATACCACATCGGCATGAAGGAGCAAGTGCCTTTGACGATGGCAGGATTTGGTGTGTGTTGAGGGTTCCCACCCCTGGGAGGCCTCGCCGAAATGCTCACATTAGACTGCCTATCGCCAAGGCTTTTAAAGTTGCCTACCACAACGGATTACACCTTTTTCCATGTGTTTACATGGTTTATTTGGATTCAGGTAAAAAACATTGCCTGTTTTATTTCCCTCTTTTCCATGGAGAAGAATGTGATACTTGTTTCATATAGATTCTCACTTGGTGTTTGACATAATGTGTTTTTTTCCTTCATTTCCAGCTTCAAGAAATGAAGACAAGAAACATAGTTGTTCTTCCTCCGCACGATGTGACCATCAATACTCCCCACTTGGAGAGAGAAGAGCAGTTTAATCAAACTAATTTTTTTAACGTGTTACATTGCAGGCAGCCTAAGCCGCCTAAATCGGTGATTGTTGAACTTGTTAGAGAATGCCTACATTTGCTTCCTGTGAACCCTTTGTACCTCTCCAAGTTTCATACAACTAGTTCAAATTCTCGGGGTTATGGGTTGGCCTATGATAGCAACAAAGATGCAGCAAAGCATGGTGGCATACAAACTGAAAAAATGGGTGTCCTAAGCATGGAGATAATTTCTGGAGGGAAAATGAAACATAGTGCCAAAAATATTTCCAATGCGTGCACTACAAAAATTGGAAAAATAAAAAAATGAGTGCATGCTTGATTATGTTCCCTAAAGCTTATGTATAGACATATAATGTAGATAAATGAAAAAGTACAGAACTATGCAGTGCTCAAAAAAAGTTCTTAGATATGGATTTTAGTTTCTTGGGACCTTGAGCAGATTTTGTTTCCTTCGGCCTAGAATTTGGCTATATTGTCAAAAAATCTTTTTGGAAAACTTATAAATACAGTTTATTACGCCGAAGGCGTTTCACTATGGGGCTGAGGCTTCCGCCCTCTGACAATAGACACGACAGTATCGGATAGGATGAAAGCCGTACGTCGTTGACATATCATATTTTAATATGATCCAAGCACCTCTACCGTACACGTGGCAAGCGATAGTTGGAGAGTTCCCATGGCCAGTTTAACCTAATCGATAAAGATGATGTTTTGGAAATTTTGGCTTGTGCTTTGTGGCGGCCACCATTCCCAGAGGCGGCAAGGTTGGCGTGATGGCGTGATGACAGTTTAGGCCTGCACTCTCTGACACGTGAAAGAAATATTATTTTAATGTTAAATACCAACAACAATACCCGAAATCACCCCTGCCCTTCGCCTCATGAAAAATCACAGGAAAATTCAATTTCTGCATCTTAAACTAGAACGAAAGGTTGGGAACATGGAAATACTCTGTCATCCCCTTCCACATCCTTTTTGCGCATGTAGTTGAACTAATGCATCACAAACATCCAGATGTGTGAAAACCAGTATCATTAAGCATGAATTTTGAGCATGAATCGTGAACCTAGCTCGTAAACATGTCGCTTATTAAGTACATCGGAGGAGAGGAGACGAAGAAAATTCATTTTCAATTCGATTATCTGTGTTTTTCATCTGTAGCTCGATCCATTGTTTCAACTTCGTCGCTAGCTTGTGAGAAGACTTCACAAGAATTCCGTTCATATGCAGTAGAATATTAAAATTATTTAGTGTTGGAAACAATTTAAAGATGTCGAACGAAAAGATTTACAGAAAAAACTTCGCACCCGTTCGTGAATTTTTCCTCCGCCTGAGAACTTAAAAGTTAGAACAAATAATAAAGATGATCCGGCTGGTGTTGTGGACGATGGGGTAAAGAAATACGACAGGAGTTCTTTACATTTCGATGTTCAGACTTTTACGTGTATATAATATTTTGGAGTTTTAAAAAGTACGGTAAGAGTTTTAAATTTCATGTTAGTTTTATTCAAAATTGGAATTTAATTTATAAAAATTAAATAAAGATTAGGAATTTTTAATAAATTACTAGTGTTTGAATTATTTTAAGTTTTTTTTAATGAATAGTCAACAACTAAACGTTTTAATATTTAAAAAATAACATTTAAAGTTATTGATTTTGTTGAGACTTTATAATATATGTCGATGTTTATTTTTAATATATTATGTTTTTTATTGCGAAGTATTTTTATATTGATAACCGTTTATTAAATGTGATAAGGTGGTTGTTAGTGCAAATAGGACGGTTTGAAACTATCTTTTGGGATGTGTTGATGTTCGGCAATTTCGATGTCATGGATTTCCTCAACATTTTTACTATGCATTCAATGAATATAAAGCGGTTGGTTATTTACCACATATTAGAGGAACATTGAACAATTGCAATTTTTTCCTAAATAGCATTGGTGTGACTTTAGTTGCCGACACTTTTGTGAATGGTTGAAAAACAAGGGTTCTAATTTCTGATGTAATAGATCGAGGCCATTCATTTCCATTGTGCAAGTTAGCAATTGTAAGAAATGTTTTTACAATTTATAGTGAAGAAGTGTCGATGACAATGGCATGTGGATTGACATTTGACCCGGACAAACGTATATCCACGAGTCAAGCACTAGATCATTTCCATAATTACCATTCTTTTCTTTTGGTAATAGGACGGTAAGAAAAGAAAGAAAATCTAGAGTAGGAGGGGTGGTTGCGATAACATGGGGGATATCGAGGTCAATCCCATGGATGTGAGGATATGCCTTCACTATCTCCCCTATTGTTGTTCCTTTTACCCCACCCAAATCTACTACGCTCTTTAATTCTTTGAAAACCTCGTAGCAATTCACAATCTTATCAATTGTTGTCATGGTAGTGGACACCAAGAAATTATTGATGAACATCTAAGTATTTTTTTAAAAAAAATTAGTGAGACTTAGATTATTTCTATTTTTGATGATTGTTAATCTAAATGGAGCTTTGGCACATGATATGATAGTGTTCAATAAGACTTTATGTTTTCATAAAAAGATGAGCCTTAACATTTCCATTCCACGTCTCTCACGACAGTGAACTTGATAGAGATGCACCAAAATCAATTAAAAATATGGTGGGATTGGAATTACATGACAAAATGAGGTGCAAAAGTTACTGGGAATTGAAAAAAGCCCTTATTATAATAACCAATAATTAACATAAAAGTTAAAAATAAAGTAATATACTTTAGTTTAATATGACTGCTACCATAATTTGTAACTCATGTGCAATTGCTAATTAGTTTAATATGTCTTTGTGTACGTAATTGTGTTGGCAACAACCAAAGCCGAGCTTTACTTATGCATGCTCAAGATTTATTTAAATATATATCTCTGAATGTTTTGAAACTGGGGCCCGACCAAATTAGTACACCTCACTATGGGATGGATGTATTACTATTAATATATATTCAATTACTATAAATACAATTGATTACTTAGATTGAAGATTCAATGGCGGAACTATATATGGTATTTTGGTCATATAACTTGGAGCACAACATGACTCTGCACGATTACAAGTGGCGGATTTGTTATGAGGTAGGACAGTGGAGGTGTACATTTTAGCAGGAATAAAACCATCTTCTATGGAATACAAAAGGGGATATAATGTGGACAAACATGAAGTTGCATCCTTAGAAATTTCAACCAAATTTTTAATCCTACATTTTTATAACCATTGAAAAAGGTCCTACGAGGATTACACTTGTTATTGTGGATTATTTGTGGTATCATAATAAAAAAATATAGTAGGGATTTAACTCACAATGGACAAAAAGAAATCTTGAGCATGCATAAGTAAAGCTCGGCTTTGGTTGTTGCCAACACAATTACGTACACGGAGACCTATTAAACTAATTAGCAATTGCACATGAATTACAAATAATGGTAAAGTAGTGATATTAAACTAAAGTATCTTACTTTATTTTTAACTTTTATGTTAATTATTGGTTATTATAATAAGGGTTTTTTTCAATTCATAGTAACTTTTGCACCTCATTTTGTCATGTAATTCCAATCCCACCATTTATTTTTGAATTGATTTTGGTGCATCTCTATCGAGTTTACTGTCGTGAGAGACGTGGAATGGAAATGTTAAGGCTCATCTTTTTATGAAAACGTAAAGTCTTATTGAACACTATCATATCATGTGCCAAAGCTCCATTTAGATTAACAATCGTCAAAAATAGAAATAATCTAAGTCTCACTAATTTAACAAAAAATAAATACTTAGATGTTCATCAATAATTTCTTGGTGTCCACTACCATGACAACAATTGATAAGATTGTGAATTTCTACGAGGTTTTGAAAGAATTAAAGAGCGTAGTAGATTTGGGTGGGGTAAAAGGAACAACACTAGGGGAGCTAGTGAAGGCATATCCTCACATCCATGGGATTGACCTCAATATCCCCGATGTTATCGCAACCACTCCTCCTACTCTAGATTTTCTTTCTTTTCTCCATTCTTCACCAGATAATAAAGGTGTGTTATCCGATCATTCACAAGATTTTTTTTTTTGCGGGTTTTGAGCATGTGGTCGGTAACATGTTCCAGATCATACTACGTGTAGACGTCGTATTTTTCAAGGTAGTAACTCATTGTTTTATGCACAATGTCTTTGATTTTGGAAAAAGAAATAATATATAACACATTAGAAAATTATTGTGATGATTTGGTGAAACATAATGTAATTGTGACTTGGGATGATGAAAGGTCCACTAAAATCTGCCGATTGTCACAAGGCGTTGGGGTAGTTGGGACGGTTCGATTTCTAATTGTTTCACCTTTCCATGAAGTTCACATTATTCCCGCTTTCCTTTTTCCACCCTCACACTTCTCCACACTTTAACCACTTATTTTTCACCCATCTTCCCCTCCCATTGGTTCTCTACCTCTAATTTGACTCCTTTAAAATACCCCCTTCGGCGTTTCCATCGTACATTTCACGTACGATTGCTAGTATTATGAAAACCTTAAATGGCCGTCAAAACTCAAAAGTCCCCGCCCTTAGCCTAGCATAAATATCCGCATTCCATACTATACATATGCATGCATGAGGCGTCTATTCATTGGGCTCGTTCTAGTCTAACGTTGACTGGCGCTAGGACGAGGACGTATGGTCGACCTCATGGACGGCTGTGCTGGAAGTTTTTCGGGAAATGATACGTCCAATTCCACAGACCCGTAATGAACGGGTTACCTACGGGCATTGGACTTCAAACTAAAAAATAATATCAACTTTGGGAGGATATTTTAAAGGGCAAAAACTACAACCATCGTTTTCATCCGGATTAAATGCCTTTTAATACAAATACCTTTTCGATTAAAAAACAGGGACGCCTTTTAATACAAATATGCCTTTTTCATTTTAAAAACAGGGCAACTCTCACGCGTGTTCTGCACTCGTGCATCCGAATGCCCGGCGACCTGTAATGGCCAACCGTTGCTAACGTCCTCGCTAATCACCCCGATCCGACGACCTAGAACCGCTTACGCGTTTTCCCTGAGTAAACAAGGCACCGTCCGATTGTGACAGCGTGACAGCCTCAGCCTTCGACTTAGGGCTCCCTGACTTTTCGGGACTTGCCGGCAGCTTGTTGACAGTTTCCCGACCGCCGGGAACGCAGTCCAGCATCTCCATTATGCGTATAAAACAAAAAAGCATGGAGTCATTCCGTCTGCTGAAGGCATCCAACTCAGAACCTCGTTTTTCTCTCCTTCTCATTCATTTTTTCAAGATCTTAAATTCGGTTCGCGAATGTGAACCGATCTGCCCCGGAATCAGACCTTTTCCTCCAAAGTTTTAGGCGTTTTGGCTAAAGTAGAGCCGCCGCTAAAGTTGGAGGAGGGCGTAGTGCGTCGCCAGTTACTCCCGCGCACGGCGGTAAGGCTTTATATTTTGAACAGGTGTGATTATGTTGTTTTGAGCGGTTTCACGTTGCAGGTTCGATCCCTGCTTTACACAGATCTCGCAGCCCACCAGTTTTAAGGGAGAATCAGAAAGGTCGGTGACAGGAGTAGGTACTTATCTAGATTTAACTTACTTTTCCCGTGTTATCGGTATCTTACTTTTGATAGCCTTTTTTATTACTGTGTAATAATTCGTCACAATGATAACATCATCTGCCACAAAGGGAATGGAGTGAAATTCGCCATGTAAGATTCGGTACTTCTTGCATCTGTTTAATAGGTGGCATTTAATTTGTCTAGGCTTGGGGGCGGACGTTAGGACTCTTTTTAAATCGCTTTAATTTTTGCGGATCTCAGTGCGCAGGCCCATGAGCAGAATCTGTGTTAGGGACGCGTGTGTCAATTGACGGAGAGAAGCATTTTGGTTTGGTCTCGCTGGTTCGTGATGGCTTACGATTCTTCGGAGGCCATCAAGCAGATGAATGCATTCGTCGACAAACGTAAGCGGTTTCTGTCAAGAGACATTGTCTGCTTAAAGTAACAGAGATTTTGTTTGGAGACAATTTTGAGGGTTTTATGTTTGGCCTGTGGCTGGGCTGGTTAAATTTAGTCTACGATAGCTCATTTACGCAATATCTGCATTATTTTGATGGATTCTTCAATCATTTTGAGGGCCATTGCTGAAATTTATTTTATTGAAGCATTTATTGTTATGCTTGGCTGCATGTCACTTCGTTGGACCTGGACGCGGATGGATGTGGCATCAGTCGATGAGCCTTTGATGAAGACCTTCCAGGTAATTTATTAATGCTCAGACAATTTGAATTTTTGGAATGAACCTTACTCTTCAACATACCGCGAATTTGTTTTCTATAAATACAGAGATCAATCTGAAAGTTAAGTCTTGCAAATTTAATTCTACGGTTATTCACTGGTTGACACGTTTCAAGCTCCGCTTTAGTTTTTGTGATCTGATCTGGATATAGTTTATAGGGATCACACGTTAGTACTGAGATCGCGAGGTGATAGATGGTTAGGTTTCTTGTTGTCAGTGGATTAAGGAATTGTAAAAGCCGATGTTCCTTTTAGGAGAGCAGAATCAAAGTATAGTGTTGAACAAGTAGGTGTAACTGTTGAATTCAGCGGTGATGGACTTGATGTGAATGTCTCTAATTGTGCCTCTTACGGTTTTGTGTTTAAGGAAGTAAATTCTAAGAAATTGATGTCCAGACCACTGGTTGGGAGTTTCCGCCATTCATAAACCATGTTATAAATGCATTGCTGAAGCATTCTTATCTAAGTCACAAGATTCGAGTTAGCGTTCATGTTCGATGAGGATAAAGTTCGGTTGAAGTTTGCCAAGGGATAAAGTTCGAGGAAAAAAGTGTCTTTAAGTTCGAACAATTCTTTTGTATCTTTTCTATTTGTTGAAAAAATGGATAAATATGCCAGATGGATAGAGTGGAGAGAGCTTTTTGTCCGCTACTTTCGGTCGACATATGTATATAAACACACATTTGTAAAATAATCAAATCGTGTTAAAAACTTCCCATGTAAAAATAATGGATGAAGTATGAGTTCATGTTCGACAAGAATAAAGTTCGGTGAAATTCAAATTTTTTTGATAAAATTTGGAGAACTTTGTGACACAGATTCTTATATCCTACAAATAATCTCTTACGAAGAGGTGTAGCATTTTCCGGCATTACATGTGATCATATTTTCAATTAAATGAATTTATTTCATTCCCATGTTATTTGGCAGTTCCAGCATTCATATATCATAGAATAAGTATATTGCCGATTTAGCATTTTTGTATTGTACAAATTATGTCTCATGACTAGGTGAAGAATTTGCAGGCTTTATATGTGATATTGTTTTCGAAGGAATAAAGCCATGTTATTAGGATTCATGAATGTCGTTGTTCTTGTTTGGATTACAAAAGGTCTACTTCAGGGGTTTGCTATTGTACATATTAGTGCGGGCGTTATATTTGATCTTGTTTTCAAATAAGTAAACCCATGTCTTTAGGATTCACAAATTTCATTGTTCTTGTTTGGATCACAAAAGGTATACTGCAGGGGTTTGCTATAATATATGTATACATATCGAACTAATTATTCGTGCTGCTTTGTCATGATATTTTGAAATAATATCGAGCATTCTTTATCGAGTTGTAGCAAACCTATTTTTTGTGATTGCTTCTAGGTGCATTCATCGAAACCTAATATAATAATATTTGATAAGCGAAGAGCTACTTCTGTCCTATGTGGAAATAGTGATCTTTATGTATATTAAACTATTCATAATACACCTTTTTTATTCTACTGTTCATATTATCGACAAAGATGTGGTAGAATGCTCACTGCTGCAGTAGATTATGGTTATTTCTTCAGAGGCTTGCTGTTTGCATCGAGGGATTGGATTATTATTTCTTGGGCACTTATGGGGCATGGATGCCACAATTCTGATTTAGTAAATGCTATGGACAGGTCTGTCCTGTGGTAATGCTTGGAACACTAAGGTAGGTTGTTTTGTCTTGTACATTTCTGCAAGTGAAAACATGAATAAGCTTAACTGATATTTTGTCTTCTCAAGAGTCAAGACCGACATGCTTAAAGGTTTTGTTTGACTGTGTTTTGCATTGTTTTTAAAGCATGTACATTGATCTTAGATACTCTAGTTCTGGAAGAGCACATGATGCTAAGAACAAGGTAATCCTATTAATTTTTTTTTCTCATCGCTTCTCATGGAAGTGCTCAACCATGTATCTCTTCGCTCATGATAAGAAAAGAACATATATATTATTGCAGGTAAAAATATTTACAGAAACAGGCTCATTGCTCTAGAATGGGAGCCAACTCTAGGGGCCTTCCTTTTAATACCGAAAACACTACAACTCTAAGCTGGACTCCTAACAATTACCAATTTTTGATGGACTGAGAGAGAGCATTAATAATCAAACAAACCAAAAACTGTGTAACACAATCTGGGTAGGTCCCCCATATCACAACCCAAGTAACTAATAATGAGGCAGATGGGTAGCTGGCCCACTATTTTGAAGAATAGTGGAGCTAACATGGTCAGTGCAAGAAAAGGACAAAGGTACCCCAATAGTTGTTCATGGAGGGTCATACTCTTCCCCTTTTGGATGAGCATATAAAGGATTCTTGATGCTCCAAATAATTGGAATAGGGAAGGAGGTAAGTAATGTGGTATTCCTCAAAGTCACTTGCAAAAGTGGATATTTGAAGGCGACCACTTCGATGATAACAAGCCATGCAAACTGATCGGTACAGCAGAAAAGGAAGTGAGCGATCTACCAAATTTGTGTAAAAGTAATAATATCGTAGATCTCATAATGGGTAGGACATTGGAATATAACACGCTCCTTTGTATCTACCTCCTAAGAGAGTAAAGGCAACGAATCCTATCACGTTGGGGATTATGGTGGCAAGTCTCAATGCATAATAGGTGAAAGCAATTGTAGTTGACCGGTTGGAATCTTGAGGTCACAAGTCCAATGATGTTGAATATAGATGGGACAAATAATGATGCTATCAACAATTTGTAGTAAATGATCGACATAGAAACTCCTCTTAAGGTTGAGAGATTGTAGGAAGTAGACAAGGGGCATTTAAAGAGTATTCAAAAGAAGGGAGTTAGTCCATCAAAACCGAGATAGATTGGAGAATCAAACTAATTTTTGAATTTCAAGATGGTGTCCTTGGGGAGTCAAGGAGGCAAATCCATTTTGAGTTTCAAAGGGCCAATTATGGGGATCTCTTGTGACCTAAGGAAAATTTACCCATTGACCTAAGTCTATGGAGACGCAAAATGAGCCTAAAGGTGCTCTCAAGAAGAAGTGATTGGGAAACAAACTAAACTTGGACAATAAAGAATAGTTTGTTTGCAATTGATCATATACGGGAAAGGTAATATGCACCCTCTTAATATGTGCCATTTCAAGAGGCTCGTTAGCTTAGACTCTATATCTTAGATCCATAATAATAGTTGGTTTAATGACAATGCGAAAATAGTTGCATATTTGTTGGGATGTTTTGGAAATGCATCTAAACACTAACACTCAAATCTAGAAAGGACCAGGCTTAAAGATAATAAGATGGCTAGTAATCTAACCCCAAGTATGTATAAGATGTGATTTGTATAGGCTCTCACCCCTAATGGAAAATCAGATCGCAGAGGAGCACCTTTGGAAGTATTGAAGAGCATAACCTTAATTTTACTAAGGTAAGGTTAGCCCCTTGCCGAATCTCATTGAAATGATTGAGAGCATTTAGTTGTGTACCCTTAGGTGAATTAGCAAGGAGAACCACATCATTAGTAAAAAGTAATAATTGATGTAAGCTATAACAACCCTTCACATGATTGTGTTATTGATTAAAATACTTTCAACATGTCTATGAAGAATCGATGAGAGTCAACGAGAAGACATCCTTGGTTCTCTCCATTAGCACCCTTGACATAATCCAAGAATTTGACAACTCAATAACAAGCACCAACTATCTCATCGAATTTCATGATAACACTAAAAGAGTTTTGAGATGTTTGAAACAAGTGTTTATGCATGATGTTTAAGGCCTCTCTAAATTCTACAAAGCAAAAAGGCTTTTAAGATTGTTGTGAAACCTTCTCAATCACAACTCAAAGTAAAATTGTGATCATTATTTGAAACTACCCTTCAAGCTTCCTTGCCCTTTGTCTCTAAATGTGCTTTCTTTTAAATGCTCATAAAGTTTCATGTCCAACACCGTGGCATAAGGGTTGGAAAATGTATGTTCAATCATAATTTATTAGCATGTAGTTAGATGCGATCTATCTCAGATTTGTGAAAGTGTGGAATGTTGTATTGTGATTGAGAGACGGAAGCATGAACAAATAATATTATGAAAGTAAAATCTTCAATGGGAAAAGAAAGTGATTTAATGCCATATATGAGAAACATTTCGTGAAGCCCTTCACACAATCAACCATCTTGTAAGTGCTTAGCTTCTATATAGCTTTCTTGACGTTTCTAAAGAAAATTGAAGAATAAGAAGTTCAATGAGAGGAGTTCTAGACAATGAGCTGATCCAAAGCGTTATAAAGATATTGGCACAACAGACCTAGGTATGAGGGTCAATAGTATAAGGGCATACTTTCCTCAAATGGTTAGTGTGCTAGAAGGCCGTAGTGAAAGTATGGAGGATACCAAGATGCACTCATCGTATAGAAGCAAGGAATTCTTGTTTCTCATTGAAGAAGACAAGGATACACTTCATGTGTGGAGGAGATGGAGGTAGGATCACTTTGGCTAGGACAAAATGGCGTCTTTAATGCATGTTTTACATTCCTTGTTACTAATGATTCATGTCGTAAGAACCCGATTACGCGAGTCAATTTTGAGTGGTGGATTGTTTGGGAAAGGAGTTGATGGTAGGTTCCCACATGACATGGGACAATAAGTCATAGTGGTTTTGTAGCTATAGAGAGGGAGTATTACCCCAACATCAACCAACATAAACAAACAACAATTCGATCGCATCAAGCATTGAGAAATGATTTGTGGTATGGAAACTTATAGATATAGGGGGTAGGAGAGGATAAAGACACAACATTTACCTCAAGTAATCATCAAAGCAATAAACAAAGGGGAGTTTTTTTGATATACGAAAGTCTAAAAAGTGAAGGATTAGGGACCTATTAGCGAGGACATAGTGGGAGCACATTAAGAATTAGGAGATGATCGAGATTCACACAACCTGGAGAAATTGATTCCCATAAGCCGTGATAGGATTCTTTACATTGTTTATGACTCTTTGCCACCCAAAATCCTTTGGGTCTAGCTCAAAAGGATACTTCACCATTGGTTAGACCATGGATACCTATCAGTAGGCCCTAGTGTTGGCTTTAAAATCTCCTAAAAGTTTGTCATCGCCCAAAGGGTAGTTATGAATGTTGTGGGTAGAGGTCAAGATTTTTATTACTATCAATTTGAACAACATGAAGAGGATGGAGGAAAGTAACACATCAAAATGAAGGTTTCTTAATGAGCGTTTGGACATCTCTTAAAACAAAACCACATTTACCTCAAGTTCTCATATGAAGCAACCAACGTAAACCTAGACCAAAGGTCATTGTGAATGAGGCAGGCAACACCACCAAAGCCAAGGGCATCTCAGCCAATCTACACGTCTCATGCTTGAAGAATGGGGTCCAATGGTTATCGATAATATGAGGGATTGTATGTTCGAGGATCTCACGGGTCTTATAGATTGATAAGACCTTGTGAGGAGGCAAGGTCTTGAAAGGTACCCAAATAAGACCTTATTGCACCATCATAGTTCCATCGTGCAACAAAAAGATTAGCATAGCCTATTGGAACTTAATACCATAATTTGGCTGGCCAAAGTCATGACCATTTCACGGGGGATCACATATCATTGCTTCAAAATTGTGGATCATCGTTCATTTGCTATCTTTATAGCAACTACAAGTGTACACAAGCTATTTGAAATTCCTCTGTTTGGATTCATGTTAAATCAACGTATAAATAATTCTCTTATGAGGTAGGGAAAATATTTTCTTTTTTAGCTCTCAATGCTCTCAATTGTTCCTCGAAAAGATTGTAACAAAGAAGAAAACCATTTAGAGTCGCTCAAGCTCTATCGAGAGTAATTCCCTTAAGGTCCAAGGTTTCATGCAAGAAAACATGTATGGCCTAATGCTGCAAACAACTATGCTAGTTGTGGGCGGAAGGAACAATTTTTGATTGGGCCACAATTATCTCCAACAATATGGCCAAGGCTATATCCAAAGGTATAAAGAATGTCCTACATGAAAACGATCTAATTGATAGGTTGTGTATGATATTTTTCTTGGATTGAATTCGAATTTCCTTGGAGAAAGGAGCCCTTCTCTAGTCCATGTAAATTGCATGCTATCATCTTATTCTTAGCGTATACAGTTTGGTCTTCGGAAATGAATTGCCTAGAATTTCCAAAGAGGTTTAATCTGCATTAAAAGGGCTTGCAATATGAAAATTACGTCAGATTATGTAGAACTAGTGCATGCCCACGCTTCTTGCCCATATATGTTCTAGATAGATTGCTTCTTGAAGAGCTTGCTTATCAGATACAAAATGGGTTCAATTATGGAAGACCAAACATCTCACCTCTACTGATATGTTTCATGGACTACCATTTTCTATTGGGAGTCACCAATTCAGGGATATGGGGCATGTTAAGGAGGCAGAGAAGATAGCTGATTATGCATTTTCCCACAATAGGGTTCCAATTCTATGATGCCAAAGGCACTTTCCAGAATCATATGGATAATATATTCATTTTCCTACCATAAAGCATGAAGAGGACAAATGGGATGAATTTTTTTCTTTGGATGTTGAGACTTGCAAGGAGGTGGTAAAGAAAAGAGTAGCACAAAAATTCCCAATGATAAGCTCAAGTTACTACCTTGCTTGCCCTCGCATCAACCTTAATCATGCTATCTTCTTCCAGCAGTGCAATCTCATCTTATTCAGGCACTACAGTATAATCTTCTTCTGGTAAGCTTTCCACTCTTGCAAGCCATTAACCCAATTCTCCTTTATCTATTATGCCTAGCACATTAACATCTATTGTAAGTTTTGTATGATTCCCATTTCAAACCCCAAATCCTTCACTTTTAATATGCCAATGGTCTCATGTTCCACTAGTGGGGAAAAGTAGTTAATTGAAAACCCCTTTGCATCATTTAGTGTTCCTCTCAATTTGTCTCTACGTCCACTCCTATGCCTATTTTAAGTATCTTTGACACCTCTAGTGTGAGCGAACAAAGTCAAAGCCTCTCTGCCATCCAAGAGGATCAGTTCACGAGCAACCCTCTGCTCGATCAAGATACTTTGATAGAGGATAGAGAGGGGTGGTGATCAGCCCTGCCAGGAATTCCCAAGCAAGACATGGTTGAAGAAGAGCGTATTTTTTTGTGTATTATGAAATAATTTAATCTTATGAAAAACAGGTTATATAAGAGAGAAATGTGAGAATTTAGGAGATGGAAGAAATATGGAGCAGACCTTTGCCATAGATTCCTGTACATTTAGAAAGACGATGGGATCATGGGATAATCAGACCAGGTGCTCGCTGAAAGGAAAGATGATAAATTTGAGCTCCTAGAAAACCAGATACAGAAGCCCAACAAATAGTAGTATTGGAAGCTAGTTGCAGATTTCATAACACTTGTGCTGACCGAGTGAAGTAGCAAAATATAATTTATGTAACTTTGATAAACATGTTGTAGAAACATGTACAAGATGCATAGTTTGAGTCCAGGTAATTTTAAGACTCAAATAACTCGCAATTGCACATGAGTTGCAAGATACGCCAGATGGTATGCAAATGGAATGTTTTCATGCAGTAATATGATATAATTTTAGTCTGTTTTTAATATCAATTTCAATTATCCCAACAAGGAATGCCCAAAAATCCAGATTTTTTTGACAAACCAAAACCATAACTAAGTAAAATTCTCACGCTGTGTATGTATCCACATTTTGCATACATATCTACCAGGGTATTCCCAGCATTAACATTTGTAAAAAATCCCTTTCCCATAATTCTTTGATGGATGTCCACATCTACTTTTGAAGCTCCCATTTAGGTGCAAGCTGAGAGGATGCTGGAAAAGATTGCAGAGTCTGGCTTTATACTTGCCAAATGCATTCACTTACAAGTTTGCAAGGCCTTTTCAACAACCCCATTTTGTGAATATGCTGGCAAAGGTGAATCGATCGGGTTGGGCATCTGTTTGTTGTATATGGTGAAGCAGTCTCAATGGCTCTTGAGGAGATGCAAGTATGATATTCCATGAAAAGATATCACATTCTGTCACTTGGTCAAACACTTGGTGTCCATCTACTAAAGCTCCCATTTTGGCATTTTAAACTTTCCATGGCCTTTTGACCACATTTTACATACATATCAAGCAGGGACCTGCAACTACAACATTTGACAAAAAAACATTTACTATTATGTCTCGATGAATGTCCATCCCGTGTTGCAAAGCTCTTATTTTGCCACAGGCTGCGAGTATGTTGCCAAAGGTGAGTTGATTGGGTTGATTATCTGTTTGTTGCATTTGGTGAAATATAGTCTATTTGGCTCTTGACTCTTGAGGATGACCATTTCTAAATCTTCCTGACACCATTTGTCACTGATCAATTAGAAACTTACAAAGAAAGCGCTACAAAATTATTAAAAATTATAGTTAAAAACTCAAATACGTAAAAACAGCCGCCAATGTTAAACACGGGGCTGGAGTTGTGACCACAAATTCTCCCTCTCCTTGGACATATCGAAGGAGAAATCAAAACAGTCATGAAATCTCCCACCAATAAGAACATGGCAGAGACATTAATAACTTTACCACCAACGAGTATGCCACAAATTTATTTCAGCTTCATAAACCCCAATGTAGAGACAATACAAATATATCCTATTATGATAGATTTATTAATAAAATAAGCACACAAAACATTAGAAAAAGACAAACATTAACGTTAACGGGGACTGATCCCCCCTTTGAATGCAAATTTCCATGACAATCCATTGACATGTGTAGTGTGGTTTGGGTAGAGAGGAAAACATGCAAGAGGCTGTGGAGCTACTACTTTTGAAAAAATATCAGGGTTAATTATTAATAATTTGTCAATTTTTAGGCTTTCACTTTTTTTGGGATCTGTAAATACTTTTGACTGGAGCTATGAACTGGTATCACATTCAACCACTAATGTCTTGAATTCACTTCATTCAGCTACAATTCTAGATATAACTGACCTCAATTCTGAATTGTTTGGCCCAATTAAGCATGCGCATAGCGAGAGTTGAACTTGGGTGGAGTGGGACACAACCTGTTTACTTTGCCAACCAGTCAACACCTCATTGGCTTTAGGCTTTCACTTTTATTTTCCTTTATATTTGATTAAACCTCCTTTGGCCATACTCAGAAACTAGAGGCTTTTTTGTTTTTCATTTTTTTCGGCTTTTCAGAGGACAGTTTGGGATGCCACTAAAAACCGAAAAAGCAAGCAGAAAACGTTCCACTTCTGCCATATTTAGGTGTTGCCATGCATTTCACAGCACAAGCAGTTGCTGGCAGCCTGGCTCTTGCGGAGGAGGAAAATGCTCTGTTCTAAATCTCCCATTTTGATACAGGTTGAGAGGATGCTGGCAAATGTTGTGGACTCTGGCTTTACACCTGCTAATTGCATTTGCCTGAAAGTTTCTAAGGCCTTTTTAACAAAAACAATTTTATGCATATCCCGCAGTCATTGCAGTCCATGAGACCACATCTTTCAGGCATTTTGTCGAACAGTTCACATGCTTCCACATTTTGCAGACATGTGCAGAAAGTCCCTTCTTCATAATCCTTTGTCGGATGTCCAACCCCTGTTTCAAAGTTCCTATTTTTGCACAGGCCAGTAACATTTTAGCAAATGTGAACTAATTTCTGCCAAGATTCCCCTGTTTGAATTAGCTCTCTGCAAAAAGAGGTTCCAATGCCAAAATATGGCTTGCTATCGCTTACCAACTGCCTGAAAACAAAGGGGCATCTGACACCTCCTCTACTTTTGATGGGTGCCAAAGATAGAGGCGAATATAGCGGTTTCTGTCTGGGTTATGGTGGCGGGTAATTGGGGATTTGGCCATAAAAAATGAACACCCTCATCATTAATCATCATCATATTCTGGGTTGATTAAGCTGGGGATGGTTTACGGTGGTTGGGTCGTGCAGTTAATCTGCAGTCCAGATACAGCTGATCCCCCAATCACGAGAGAGCCAATCTTACACAGGCTGGTACCACTGGGAAAACTGCCAGAAAACACGGACACTCGCCAGCAGATGACTCCTCACAGCTGGATGCCTCCGGTGTAAATATGCTGCAAAAACAAGTGCAAGAAGCATGATTTCAATTTGAGACCAGCAACTACTAGGTTCAAGTTGACACACTTCAGGGGTAGTAAAAGGAAGCTCAATCCCAGTCAGCCTGCAATCAAATCATAACTGATATTGCAATTCAGTCACTTAAGAATAAATATCAGGGAATTGAAGTGCTCTGTAATCTATTATATTTTTACGAGGGTTGGAATTCAATGTCTAAAACGAAATATCCTATGTTCCACCAAGTTTCCGGGACGGGGACAGCAGGGGACGGGGGGACGCTTTTCGGGACGGATTTTTTTTTAGGCCTTTTTTAGGGGGACGGCAGGGGACGGCTATTAAAAAATAAGGGAAAATTTAAAAATATAGGAAATTTCAAATATTCATATGATAACATTGCTAAAGCATTCATCACACACATTATAGAACCTTAATAAATAAAATTAGAGTTGAATTGAGATTTCACATAAGATTTAACCTTAAAAATATTGAAAATTTGAAATTTGAAATATTCATATGAATAATGATAAGTATAACTGTAACACATTGATAAACTTAATAAAGCATTCATCACACACATCATAAAACTTTAATACATAAAACTGGAGCTGAATTGAGATTGCACATAAGATTCAAGTTTCAATTACAATGAAATGCCCAAGGGCAACAAAATGTCTAAAACAGTGAAACACAGAAAATCAAAATGAAAATATATAGCTGCCCCTAATCAAACTCTGCTAAAGTGGCATCAAAATCAGACTTTGAGTCTGAGTCACTGGAACTATGAGGGGCTGCCTCATCCAATGGAACCCCAACCAATCCCACCTGTGCATCCTCCTCATCAATCTGTGAAGCATCTTCGGGATCAACATCCCAACGTGTGGCTGGAGTCTGACGATACTCAAGAGTCTGTCGATCCTGAAGTCTCAAGGCACTATGCATGGCTACTAACTTCTCTGCTCGTCGAGAAGTAAGATGGTTCCTCTTAATTGTGTGGATGAGGCCATATGTGGACCAATTCCTCTCTGCAGCAGAGGAACTAGCAACTTGTGAAAGGAGGCGAGTGGCAAGAATCCTCAAGTCTGGTGCATCCTTGCCATGCCATGTCCACCATCCAATAGGGTCTAGTTGAGCTAATGTAGCTCTATCTGTCCTCGCCTCTGGCTTGCTAAATGTTGGTCCATGGAGATTGACAAAGGATAGCCATTGGGTCCGCAATAAAGTGGACTCCTCATCAGTGTACATCTTTGAAAGGCCTTCATGAGCCCTTCTTTCACCTCTTCATCATCAGATGGAGGCACTCTCCCAGGTCGTGCTGCATACCATTTGGGATTTAGAGCATAGGTTGCCATATGAAGCGGGGTGTTCATTGTGTTCCACCGCCGTGTCACAATGGGCCTAATATGCTCCTCATAAAATCCCAAAGTAGGATCCCTACTATGAATGGCTTGCTTCATCTGTCCAAGCATGCTATCAAATGTCTCATAAATCTCTCCAAGACTAGGAGAGTCTGTATTAGCATATCTTATGACCCCCACTACAGGTGAGATGAAGGAGCAAACATATCTGCAAACAATTTACAAAAAAATTAGAAAACATTAAGATTCAAGAATGAAAAACTAAACTAATTTACAAGTTATAAACATGGATAAAAATATTTAAAAATTAAAAACTAAACTTACATATATAAAATCAGCAATAGCTTACCTGATTGTGGTCCACCAATCATCGTCGAGGATCTTATGTTTCACACCTTTTCCTTCAGAAGTGTTTGCCTCTAGCCATTTACCCCACTCTTGATTAACCATCATTAATTGCAAAGCCTCCTGCACCTCAAGCATCCTCTCTAACAAAATGAAATAGCTCGCATATCTAGTGTCCACGGGCTTGAGGAATTCCTTCCTTGAAAAAGACCTGAATAGAGCAAGTGAGGTGTGATGGTTGTAAATGAACATCTATATGTGTCTAGCCTCCGCCACCTTGCCTTCACCCAATACCCAATCTATCTTTCCAATGTCTTTCAATGCATTGTACAACGCATGAACACAACACGGAGTCAGAAAATGTGCTTGTAAGCACCCTCAACCATCAAAATTTGAAATTGGAAGGTTGCATCCTTCCTCTTCCTGTACAATCAATAGCTCTAAGAAAATAAGAGCCAACAGGACATGTGACAATGATATTGATGAGTGGCCGATGTTTAATATCGGTCCACCCATCCATGATGATAGAGCAGCCCACCTGTATCCAAGTTTGCCTCATCTCTTCCATCACCACACTCACCTTAGAATATTCTTTATCAAGGAGGCTAGTTCGTAGTTTGTGTTCTCTAGGAGGGACATATGAGGAACCAACAACAATTACATCTTTGAACATTTGTTTGAAGAAAGGGGAGCGTGACACATGAAATGGTATAGCATTGGCAAAGAAGAATTTGGCAATAGAAGAGTCAGCTACTTCCCTTGATTGCACATTAAACATACCTATAACAGTAGAAGTCTTTCTCTTTCCCTTGGCATAATCCCCTCCTCTTTGACTTTCAACATCCACACATTGGATAGGCACTTGTGTACTACTTGATGGCATCCCTTTTTCATTGTTTCACCCTCTATGTGCAACCTAGTCACCTCAGTCTTCTCCACTAATGATATTCTTTCACAACCTTTTACCCCTTGTCCAGTTATGCCCAAAAGATGTGAATAAACCCGCGTGTAGCTGCCCCTAAATTCTTTGTTGCACATATGGCATAACCACATCTACTCCCCCTTGAAATCTTCTTTTTTTCCTTTGTCAATGGCTGTTACAAATTGTGAAAGAGGCTTTTTAGCATTGAATGGCCCCTTTGCATAGATTTTGAGTTGTGAAGGGCAATCAAATGGATTATTTGAACCCATTGTTGGTGCAACACTCTCACTCCCTGAAGAAACCCTAGTTTTGGCTCTACCTCTATCTTGCATTGCCATTTGAATCTCTTCACCCTCACTACCCTCACTGCTGCTCATTGTTTTTATTGGAAATGCAACAACCCTGCAACTGCAAGTGAAAACAAAATACAAAAAAAAAAAAAAAAAAACTTGCTAAGTTTGTGAAGCTTGAAACTATGATAAAAAAAAAAAAAATGAAACAATGAAGAAATAGTTTGTGCAAATTTGTAAAATGAACAAAGGATCATAAACATACCTCTAATGGAGTAGAATATTGCTCTCTTGCCTTCTTCTCACTGCTGCTCTCTATTCTTCTCTATGCTCTTTTCTTTCTTTGTCTTCTCCTTCACAAAATTAAAAATGAGTCAAATGAGTTTTTTTTGTTTTGATGTTTGTTTTAGGTTTAGGGCACTTAGAAATGCAAGTGGGGGTCCTTGTGGGCTCCCACATTGCTTTACTTTTATTTAAAAGTTTGTTTAAAAAAAAAAAAAAACATTTTTTTAGTATGAATTGCACGAGGGACGGCTAGGCGTCCCGGTACGGCTCGAGGACTTCTAAAGTCCCATAGCCGTCATTGGGGACACCCAACCGCCCTGCCTCCCCTGTCCAATTTTTGACGTCCTCGGGACGTTTTGCATTTTTTGAAGAGTTTGGGGGACGGGAGGGCGTTTCATACCCGTCCTGGCGACGCCCGAAACATCCATGGTACGGGGAGGAGCTGAAAAACATAGGGGACACGTCCCCGTGGAACATAGCTTTTTGTAAGGGCACCGTACAAAAAAAAAATCAATGCGAGTAATCTTATTATCTTCGTAGGGAAACATAAATTTGTTGTGTTTGTCAAAGATTGAGGCCAATTTACCTTAGCGAGAGAGAATAAAGGAGACAAATTTTACAAAGAAGACACACATGCACATGTCTCGGAACTAAGCCAAGGAATGAGGAGTTTACGCGAAGATGATATTGATATCACCTAGACCCTTCTCGAGACAAATCCATTCTCCAGGCATTATGTCCCCTGTTTTTTAGGCTCACTTGCCATACACTCTTCTAATGAATATATGAGCCTTGGTACATTGTAAAGGAACAATTTCTTTTTCAAGGTTAGCAAAAATAGCGTGCACCACAAAAATGCATATTTCAAATTCTTGGTAATGAATTTGGGAGTACACGAACATGCACAAAAATAAGTCAATAACATTCATGCAAATTACAAGGAATATCATTCAACCATTCCCACTAAATTCAATAGAATTCATTGACAATATCCTATTAGTCAATAAAAACAAAGGATACAAAGGCAACTCAGAAATTTTATGTTAACTTGAAGGCTTTTACTAGTAATTTTCAATTAAGATATAAATTTGTGGGATATGATACTTGGTGTGTTATAGTCGTTGTACAAATGAACTCCATGAGTAGTCATTACCCAAATGACATTTTTTCGTATGTATTTTTGGTAATAATTACAAAGCAAGAGGACCCTCTTTAACACACAACCATTGTAAGCATTTGTTAGTAGTGGGGAGGAATGATGAATGTAATTCACCACTTTGGGCTTCTCACCCTCTAGCCTCTTCCCCATTGGTAAAGCTTTTCGTAGGTGTAGTGCCTAATAATGTTAGTTGGGTAATGACGACTCATAGAGGTCATTTGAATTATGAATAAAACAAACACGAGTATAGAATCCCACACAAATTAATTTCTAATGAAAATTATTTGTAAATTCCTTCAACTTAATAAAAATACAAGATTTAGTTGTAATTGAGGTACTCACATTTGTAATAATTGTGAGGGTAGGATGATGAATATAACACACGAGTATAATATTCCACAAAAAATAATATTTAAAGAAAATTGTCTACGAGAGGTGGTTCAGTGCGATTCGGGTATGGGTACGACGATTTTTTTTTTGCCTTGGGTATGTCCGTACAAAAAATATATAAAAAATAAAAAATATAGAAATTATAGCCTAATAAATCAGAAATTAGAGACATTAACCATATAGTATGCATATAATAAACAAAATAACCACAAAAATGAAAATATTATTCGAAATTCCAAATGCCAAAATAATCAAATTTTCGAATGTCATGTGCTGATCATAATTATCTACATTGAAATTAATATTTAGTCATCTTGTATTGAGAGCATCAATATCAACATCATGTGGCGCACTAGAACCACAAGGACTACTACTCTTGTTCGCTCCACCACTCCGGCAACTATACCATGCCTCCTAGGAGAATTTAGGTCAACATCCTTGAGATTTATATCCCAATGCTTTGACAACCCCTCATTGTACTGGATTCTTGTGGGAGATAAGGCGCAAGTTCGAGTGTATGTAGACCAAGTCCTTGGCCTTTTTGCTCGAGCTTGTTGCACTTTTGTGAGTGGATGAAGTTGTATGTGCTCCATTCTGCTCACAAGAAGAGGAACTTGCAACCTATATTAAAATTTATAAAAGGTAAAAGTTAAAATTCAAGTCTTAAACAAAAATTTCAAACAAAAAGAAAGTTAAAAACTAAAAAAATAATAAACTTACTTGTGACAAGACCTTGATTGCAAGATTTTGAACGGTTGGTATTGCTTGGCCATGGAGGTGCCACCACATATGCGCATCCCTCTTGTATTTGTCCCACATGGCACCAAGGCTTTGACCTTGGGAGGTGATGAAACTCCCAAACTCGGTCATAAACATGTCTTCTACCTTAGGATCGGGAAAAATCTTGGCTAATGCCAACTTGAACCCTTTGGCCACTTCCACGTCCCTATATGGTGCCACCCTCCTCGGCAAAGTGCTATAAAATCAAGGAGTCAATGCAAAGGCAAGGAGATGTAGCGGGGTGGTCATTTTGTTCCACCGATCGATAAGGATTGAATGCACTTTTTTGAAAAATTTCTCCTCGGGATCTTGCTCCTTTGCACTAATGACGACTTTTATCTTCTCAATCATTGAGTCGATGCCATCA
Organism: Taxus wallichiana var. yunnanensis; assembly: GCA_018340775.1. Taxonomy (NCBI): domain Eukaryota; kingdom Viridiplantae; phylum Streptophyta; class Pinopsida; order Cupressales; family Taxaceae; genus Taxus; species Taxus wallichiana. The sequence goes on from CM031234.1 coordinate 561,258,222, forward strand.
TATACTTCTCCCAAACATGGATGATCCATGTTTGTGAAATGAATCATGCTCATGATGGGCTCCATGATACTCAAGGAATAGTTTTCATTATATTTTTATGTTTTTTAATGTTGAATTTTCAATGAAGGATAAAAAATAAAAAAATTTGTTTTTGGACGTTGGATACCCCTTGGGTAAGTCCAGTTTGTAGATGCACTCAGTGTGTACCCGTGCATCCAAGTCGTACTTAGGGGTACCTACTTGTACGGTTACACACGTACGAGATGGGGTTTTTTGCCAGGTGGGCGTATTGGCTACATAGAAAATTATTTGTGAATGCAAATGCACTGAGTGTACTCGTGCATCCAAGACGTACCAAGGGGTACATACCTATACTAGGTATTAGGTATGTACCGGATGGGGTTTGTGCCTAGGCGAGGTGTACTGGCTACATAGAAAATTGTTTGTGAATTCCTTCATCTTAACATAAAATACATGATTGGGTTGTAATTGGGTTAATTGCATTGGTAATAATTTTGAGGTTAGGGTGATTTATTAGGCACCACGCCTACGAAAAGCTTTGCCAATGGGGAGAGAAGCTAGAGGGTGAGAAGCTCAAAGTGGTGAATTACATTCATCATTCCTTCTAGCAACAAATGGTTACGGTGGCTGTGTGTTAAAGTGGGTCCCCTTGCCTTGTAGTTGTTGCCAAAAGTACAAGAGGAAAAATGTCATTTTGGTAATGACTACTCCCTGATGGCCATTTGTAAAATGACTTAAACATACATGAGTATAATATCCCTAAAAAAATTATATTTAACTTATAAATTGTAGAGAAAATATATATCAATGCCCATGAGTAACAAAAGTTGATGAATGATACAGTACAACCAGCCAAGACACAAGACATAATGGGTGCCTAAAAACATCCCCCATAAAAACAGCAGCTAAAAATTGGGAACAAAAGGCAAGGATACCAAAAAGATAAGGTCCATAGCGCTAAGAAATAAGAAGCTAGAATAATATATGGTTCAAGCCAGAAAATCTCCTGAGAGTGCAAACTGTTAACACTAATGATGGCTACTGCAGCAGCATTAGATTCTATAGACTTGTTAACCATATAGTAGTCCCACATGTAGAGATTGATGGTGTTGCGAAGGGAGTAGCCTATGCAGAGAGGGGCTAGTGAAGCCTTCCTTGGAGGTTGTAGTTTACTGTCCCTCATAACATCAAAGGCAAAAGTCACAAAATGGCTAATTTGCTTTGTCTACAAGCTCTGCACTGAATGTGATGATCTAGCTATCCTGGAGAGCAGTTGCTGTATTTGGTGCTTTGTATTGTATCCTACTTTTATTGTTGTTGGTTGAGGCTACACGACTCTGTATGTAACACTCTTCATTGCAACACATGCGTCAAAGTAAAAATATATGCCAATTTTAATTTTACAACCCTTCTATATTTTATGCTTTCTCCTGGTGTATGTTGGATTTTGTGTTGATAAAATGTTATATAGCCTTGCATGTACAAATTGTTTAAGGCTTAGAGTGTACAAATTTGTATTAACCGGCTTCAAACTTTTGTGTTATTTGAATGCAGACTGTGCATCAAGGATACATGCAGCAAACTTTAGAGAGATTTCTGAAGGCTCGAGAAGGAAATGTTGCTAAAGCCAACAAAATGGTGAAAACAGTCTCTAAAGTCCTGCAATTTTTGAATTTTCAGTCCATGTTAGTAAATGCATGCCATGTAGTTTTACGTATTTATTAATGTACAAGTACTTTTACATTTTCCCTGCAGTTGCTAGATTGCTTAAATTGGAGAGTTCAAAATGACATCGATAACATCTTAGCGGTACAAAGCTGGCTCTCTTTTCCTTGACAGCTCATTTGTTTTCAGATTATATAATGTTTGTGCAATAGCAATTGAAGTTTTAAAACTTTTGATCAATAATGCTAGTCAGTACCGTTTAGAATCTTCATAGAACTTTCACAAAAACAATTATATTTCTGATTGGAACTGTGATTCCCATATAATTTAACTATGGCGTAATCTTTGTTAGTCTCTTACTAATGTTGCCGTGGTCACATCTGTAATTTAGTGCATTTGAGTATGTCAGCAGAAAACTCTTCACTCATTTGATTTATTGTTAACGTCTGTGGACCGTGACTCAATGGTGTAATATGTCCAACTTCAGAACTTCTCATTGATTAATATGCTTCACAACAATTTAGCTTCAGAGTTTCTCATCACCATGGCGCACAGATTTAGTTCCACAGCATCCCATTTCTTGATATGAGTTACACAGGTTTAGCTTTCAATAGCTGTTATAGAGTGCATGGATTATAATTCAAAACCTCCAATTACTTGGTAAGTGATAAAAATTTTGAATTTTAAATGAGTGAATCTTGTTGCAGTTCGAGGATAAAGCTGATTTTATTAACCTAGTCTTGGAATTTTAAGAGAGCATAAGTGAAACTAAGCAACTGAGCAGCATCCGACAGAGGCAGTGAAATACATCTAAACTAATAAATAAAGCTCCAATATTTAAGTGAGGCACAATGCATCATATTATCCCATCCTAAGTTTGAATCATCAATTTTGAAATTCAAACTGATGGGCTTTTTTCCTGCTTACCTATAACGTGCAGAAACCTATTGAACCAAGGGAAGTTTATATTGCTGTTCGAGAATCACAACTCTTGGGAATGACAGGATATTGCAGAAAGGTAAGAAGCAGAATGTTGTATTTTTGGAGAAGTGGAAATTACTTTATTTTTCTTGTTATCCTTAGTTTTCAATTGCAATTCTTCATTATCATGTATATATTCCATTTGTAGGGATGATCAAAGAAGATAATGAGCTGTGCTTATTTCTTTCTTTCTCCTCGTTGTACGTGTGTCAACGCTTACATATTATTGTGTCAAGCGCGTAGTGCATTAACATTATCCAACATCCATGCTTATGAAAATATGTATATTTCACATGGCATTGTGGTAGCAACTTTTAATTTTATTATGAAATTAAGTAAATAAGGTTCAACATTTGTGGATCAAAGCTTATATGGAAAGGTATGTGGACATGATAAATACCAGAAAATGAATTGCATTTGATTCCTTTTATGACCTTGTCTTCCAGTTTTGTCATCTAATAGTTTTTAACTTTTTTAATCTTTTCTAGAAATTTGCGTTCAGTGTCTGCTGTTGAAAATGTACATGGAAATGAATCTTTATGGTCTTTTTGACAAATGTACTGTTAGTCTATTAAGTATTTACATTAGGATACTACATAATGTAAGGATTAGTTGAAAGTAATGATCTTTTGGGACTGCAATAATCTGAGTGGACTGGATTGCTTGTTGATAAATTATGGCAGGATTAGTTTCTGCTGGTATTCTGAATTGCTTGGTTTCTCCCTTGCATCCAAATGTTTCACTTTGTTGGTAATTTTAGTCTTTCCTAGAATTGAAATGCCTTTTCCCATTTTGGATAGACAAGTTGCCAGCAATGATTAATTATACTGATTGGAGAGTTCTTTTTGCAGTTTCGGAGGATTGGGGGACGATGCTCTAAATTTAGGAAAAGAAAATAAGTCCATACGATGTTTAGAATGGTTGTTTGTTGACATTTTCGATTAAACATTGTCATGTGTGAAAAGTCCCAAAGACCATTGTTATCTTTGTCTTTTCTTGTTGCTGTTGTGGACTGCCTTGTTTCTTGAAATGTAGCATTTTGAGCATTTTCTTGGACTCATTTTTTCCCTCATGAGTTTTTGCACATAAAACCTTGTGCATATTTTACCTGTATCAGTATAACTGATTATCTCTTTTGTTAATAGGTGATATAACTCCATTCGCCCATGGGATTTTTAGCATTAACAGGGGTTGTAAAAATCACACATGAGGCCAGTAGAAAGTGTGGTTAGAGACTAGAGGTGTCAGAAGTTGCAGCCACCAATGAAGCTTATCATCACGTTGGTGCCTGTGGCCAACCAAAGAGATTTTCTAGTAAACTACAGAGCAGACCAGAAAGTGGTCTTTGTTTTTCATCAGTAATCAGAAGCTTTTTTATTTCTGGCCTTTTCAGATAAAAACAAAACTGTATATTCCTTTTCTGAAACATGCAGCAAGTGCTATTTTTGGCCTGAAATCATAAGTTTCAGAAATTTGTATCTGGACTTGGTAGTTTACAGGATTGCTTTTTAAAATTTCAGAAGATAGGAAAAATCTAAATTTATTCCAATTGTTGAGACTGTAAGTCTACCTCCGGTATATGTTTTAGACAAGATATTCAACAATTTCTGACAAGTCACATGACTCATATCGCATAAATTAAAATTATTATTCTGAGCAAAACACAAACATCAGAAAACTTAATTCAGATGCCTAATTTTTCCAGAGCAGGAATTTTGAGAAGGGAAGAAAATCTTTTGTAAAAGGTTTCATTCCTGATTTTAATATTTGGAATCCACAGTTCTCCTAGAATGGATGCAATTAACTAAGACACCCACTGGAAAACCTCTGAAACACTCATCATTTGTGAAAGTACTTGATGGCAGCTATCCTGGGTATTTCTATCTCAGTATCCCAATTAGTTTTCAACATCAATATCTGCTTTCTGTTTTATTCTATTACATGTCTGAGGTTGTTGGTGGATCAGCAGAATTTTTACCTTTTGTCAATAGACTTCAGAAGACAACCATTTCAGCAAAAGGATTTGTTAATATGTTTCGTCTGGTGTACCTCTGACTCTTGATTGCTTGTGATATATGTTTGCAGATTTCATTGTATGGTGCAATATAGTTTCGTAGTCTATTTTACATCTGGGTCATATGATATTTGATGCTCTCTTGATTGGTTTGTGGTCCCTTGATATACTTTAATTTTAGGGTGATATTTTACATAGTGGAGTCGCAAATGCATAGATGGCTTTTGCATTTGTTAGCAGCATGTTATGACTTTGGTTGTCCACTTGAATTAATGGTATTAGGCGATCATTTTGGCAGTTGGATTGCACAGTAGACTTGGTTGTTGAGCCTGTCGTATTTGTGTTTTCTTATCATGGTGGCTCTTTTGATTAGTAACATAGCGATGACAGAGTTCTAGAATTGGTTGCATAAATGAATTTAGAGGAATTTTGATCAATGGAATCTTGTTTGGTCGGTTGATTCACTTAGATTTGGTGACACATTGTGATCAATCAGACACTCTGGTAGTTGCATTTGTTCTGATTTTCTGTCAACATTGTGATTAATCAGACAGATAGTTGCATTGTTTCTGATTTTCTAGACATGAAATCTATTTTGATCCTGGCTTTGTTATTTGACATTTGGACATTCGGATAAATGGTGCCATCGAAGGATTATGACAGACATTGTTGATGGCTCTTGACATCTAGGAGAGTCACAACAGAAGAATTGGGTCTTGAATATAGTTTTTTGAGAGATTTCAGACTAATTGATTGAAATTGTCAAACTTGATTAGTCGAATTGACCAAGACTCGGGTTAAAGTTACTTGATATTCTCTTATTGGCAGGCACTCCTTGATTATTATATTCATGATTTGCTTTAATGTGTCATTTATGCATTCACTTACTTGTACTTTTGTGTTGGAGCTGAGCTTCGAGATGGATATAGCGAAGATGGCTCTTCTAACAGGTCAATATACAGTGAGCGAAAAATATTATAGCAATTGATGAAGAGCATATATTTTTGGGGCTTTCGTTTGAGAGGGGGCATTGGTGTAGCAAACTTAGAGCTCCAACATGTCTAAAAATAGAAAATTCTGGTACTTAGTAATGCGAATATATAGGGTAACATACAATGTTAGTAGTTACCTGGTGGTTAAAAAATTGTTAACCACTTCGACATTGTAGATGTTGACTACAAAGTGATGAAGGCAGACGTTTGAAGCGTGTTTTTACCTTAGAGGCTTAGAGCTCCAACATGTCTAGAAAATAGAAAGTTCTGGTACGTAATAATGCGAATATATAGGGTAACATACGATGTTAGTAGTTACCTGGTGGTTAAACATTGTTAAACACTTCGACATTGTAGATGTTGACTACAAAGTGATGAAGGCAGACTTTTGAAGTGTGTTTTTACTTTTTACCTTATGGTATCCTACTATAAATGCTGTACGTAATCTATTCGTGTATATTTGATTATCTCCACACACATGGTAATGTTCTGCCCTTCACCTTCTCCTCAATTATATGCATTAAACTATAAGGCTCCAAGAGATCGGAACTAAAAGCTAATAGTCCACTCTGCTGACGATGATTTCTGAATCAATCTTGTTACAACCTAGCACAGTATAGGGATTTGTGCCAGATTTTGTAACTATTGTGAAAGCTTAAAGGTTGAAGTAGAGGAATGCTAGGAATATGATGGGACACAGTGGAAGGTTAAACAAGATAATAAGGTGTTGAATGGATTTAAAGATGCAAACAACATTAAGGAATGGGAATGATGGTTTAATGGATGAAGAGACGAAATGCAGAGGTGATGTCGAAAAAGTCTGATGTAAATGGATGAGTGCAGACCAATGGAAGACCACTGTCAGAGGGAAACGGCTAAGGAGATGATGTATGTACATTAGTTTTGGCAAATAAAGAGATTTACAGATGCAGGAAACTAAAATTGTTTAATGGGTAGGGAATGTAATAGATACCAGAGCAGACAAAGTGGAGACAATATAGATGGAGAATGGTTTTGATCACACGGTCATATTTTGGTAATTGTGTATGGACAAATGAAGGCTACAGCTTGTGAGTAACATATAAGTTCTGATACCACAGAGGAATGTTAATTGGTCTTGTGCCAGTGCTTAGCTCACACAAAGGCAATGATTTCAGAAATGAGTTTTAGTTATAACATCTCATATTTAATTTTACAAGGCTTAATATTGTAAACTGATTGCGCTGCATGATTTACAATTTTATATAATGATTTTGTTTTAATGAACCACATGTCTGGGTTGCCTGTCTTTTACCCCAAGTCAGGAAGCAATGTGTCCTTTTTATTTCAGATGTTTTGTAATGTCATGTCATAAATGATGCCTTTGTTGACCAGTAACGTCTGCTTTGCTACATAATTCTATATTCTATAAATAATTATATTTATGAATTTGGCAAACTTTACAGCTGTATTCCTGCGATTTATGCAGGAATCATCTCAAAACCTTGAACTTTTTGCATCTTGTGTATTGGTGAAACTTAAGGTTTTAGACCTTCGTTCTTTCTTGGAAATATTAAGGAATGTAGCTTTACTGATGTTTACTTAGATTGGATGCTTTGGTTGCCAGTAATCTTAGGGTTATGCAATTTCTTTCTAAACTTATGCAACTATTGATAATTTTGGAGCATGTTTATTTGCAGGGCCGTCCTGTTTTTGCTATTGGTGTGGGGCTCAGTGGATATGATAAAGCATCTGTAAGACTAGTGCTTTTCTGCTTGGATTAGTTAATCACTTGCTTTTCTCTGAATGAGCTTGATATAAAGATACTATTTTTTTCTCAGTTATACACCGCATGATGTACTTTTTGTGAAGGAAGGAAACCTCATTTTTCATCCCTTTGTCTCACCTTTCCTTTTATATAACTTGACAAAAGAAGCAATCTCATACCTTAGAATCATGGAAATTTGCGTAGCTTCTTCAGCATTTAAATTTATTTTTGAATACAAAGTAATGCCCAGTCTTCTTCTACTTGTGCAGGCCGACAAATATGTGCAGTCACATATACAGATGAATGAGTATCGAGATCAAGTTCTATTGGTTAGTTATGCCAAATGCAATGGAACTTGTATGCAAATTTGTTTCTGCCGGTAAGATATTATGTTAGTTTAGAAATTGAATTTCATGACTTCTTGCTGTATTATTGTTTCAGACAAATTCGACTAAAAAACATGGAAGATACATTGGACCATGCTTGAAAGTTTTGGACATGACAGGGTTGAAACTTTCTGCTTTAAGCCGCATTAAGGTTTGTAATTCACAAGTTTATGAACTTCCTAGATTGTCTGCATTATTTTCTTTGATTTTACTGGAAGTGGTAAAGGGAACATTATAACTGAGATTGTGTAAGCTGTTTGCTGTATGCGATGCACATTGTTTTCCATATATATGTACTATTCACAATTATGTAGTGCAGCAAACAGTTCTATGCCTTATGTGTACTTTCTCTCAATTGTCAAGTACATTTAGCGTGGCCCTTTAAAGTTTTGGAGGAGTCATCTGAATATTGAGTCAATTTCGTTTATCACTTAGGCTGATATGGTACAGAGAAATATTGGCCGTAGAAGAGAGAAAGTGAGTGGCTTGATGGATTCTGTTTCCATCTATAGATTTTGGTCAGGAAGAGACTAAGATTGCCTAATTACATCAGTGTCACAAATATGATGTTGTTCTAGGTTTTTTAGAAGAGAAGTAACTACTAATTGAATATCCTGACAGGAAGAGGTTGAGATTGTGCTGCACCTGAACTCTCTAGAGGAGAATGTTTTTGTACCTCCGGCATACTCCTCTTTTCTTCACTGCTTGCTACATGTTGATCAATGCAATGATGCTTTGTTGCGGCATTCTTCCACTACGTAATCTTATGTTTTTCCTTAACCGTACTATCTAAAACATATTTTTTTTTTTGGCTGTAGAGACTATAATAGCTGAGGTATTCTGCCTTGTTTGCCCTATTCTCGCACAAACAACAACCAAATGATTATATTAAAAACTTTGTTTGCATTGAAAAACTATCTTCTTATACTCCACCTTTTGGTATTGCTCAATGCTTGCCATTCTAACACAATTTCATCCGAACGCCTTCACTAGGATCCACCTCCACACATAACTAGACTGGTGGTTTGAGTACATGCCGTGTAATAAACACATATCTAGACAAAGGTGCTTTGATTGCATGCCACGGAATTCACAAAAGAAATAAATTTTCCAATTGCATTACCTTGTAGAATTTTGTCTACCCATAAATGAAAAGAGCGTTTAATAATTGTATGCAACAAAAAACTGCATGTCTTACATCTCACAATTGTCTTCCCAAGGTCGGGTTGGGACAACAGAAAATTCAGAAAGATGCCCACAAGGATTTTGTTGGCTGGGTTGATTTGGCTGAGGTAGTTGGTTGGCTTTGGCTGCTTGTTGCTAGAGTTTTCTTCGCTCATGGGCATTTTGTTGTTATATTTGCTCAGCTGCCTCGTACTACACATTGAGGGTTTCAAATTGGGAACCAAGAGTTGAGGATGAGGTGTATGCTGTAGGACTAATTAATGGAGCAGTTTGTCAATACTATCTTGGTTGGAGGCTGCAAGGTATGGTTGCATAACATGTTTGTTTCATCCAACTCGAGGTGTTGACCTTGATTGGATATATGATCATCACAAGAAAAGATGGAAAGAAAGGGAAGCAAGAAGAAAAGGGAGACACTCTAGATAGATCTTACCGAGGAAGGTGGGAAGGATAGGCTAGAAAAAAGCACGATAGAGACACTCTAGATAAATCTTACTTAGGAACAAGGTGGGAAGGATAGGCTAGAACAAAGCAAGATAGATAGGAAAAATAACACGCGCTTAGAATAGCGCGTGCCTTAAAATTCTAATGAAATTGCTAAAAATGAAGTTTTAATCTAATTTAAATAGAAGACAAGTCACTCAAGAGTCACTCCAAATCACCCAAATAATCTCTCACAAGAAAGTAAAACAACCAACAATCAATATGCCTAGATGCTAAAGCAAATAATCAAATGAAAGACGAATAAGTTGTGGGGTTAAGTTAATTCTAGGTTTGTTCAATCAACACCTAAGCCCTAACACTACTTGCGAAATTGATAGATCATACAATGGAACAGGTTGGGAAAGACATGCTAGAAGAAAACAAGATAGACGGGAAGAGAAGCTTGTGCTCAAAGTAGTGTGTGGCATCAAAATCTAATCTAAATTCTAAAAAGTAAATTTATAATGTAATCCAAATAGCAAACAAGTCACTTAAGAAACACTCCACAATCCACATAAGCAATCTCATAGGAAAGTAAAGCAACCAACAAACAAGGTGCCTAGATGCTAAAGCTAGGATACGATGTGCGGGCAGGTCGAGGGCTTGGAAATTGGTACAAAACGATCAGTACGGATACAACACGGAAAGCGTGCTTGGGAGTGGGTAGGATATGATCGTGGTATTTGCTTGCACTGTATTTGCTCTCTGCTGCCCTGCGAAGACGTGCCGTGCATTTCCGTGGTTTTTAAAAAGCTGGGTTTATATATTAAAAGTGTCATTCGATGCCTTATAATTTGATGCCTTTCCATGTAGTTAAACCGTTTAATTACTCACAACAAGCTTGTTTAATAGTGGGTAGTAAAATGCACGGTTTAATTACTTAATATTTCCATGGTTTAATTACTTGGGTTTATATTATACATATTTAAAAGTGGTGGGTTTATATTATAAATATTTAAAAGTGGTGTGGTTTAATTACTTAATATTAAAGGGTATTATATGTAGTCGGTGTTATATTAAAGTGGGTTTTACTTTAATATTAAGGTAAGCTTTTATGGTATATAGATTAGGTCCTTTTTTAATATAATATCTTAGGATCTAATTTATTTAATCTAAAGTGGTTTAATTTTATTATTAGGTTCTAATTTAATTTTTATATATTTTTTGTACTGCCGTATCCAATGCCATATCGGGGCCAATTTTTTTTTTTTTGCCGTATCCGCGTATCGAATACTCCATATCCGTACTCATTTCCAAAACGTATCGACTATGTTGGTTGGATTTTTGCCACTGAATATGCCCAATGGAAGTATGCAAAAATCAGCAACAGTTAGGGAAATTCACCTTTTGACAGGGTGGAATTTCCTCTGCTTTGTGAGAGGGCAATTCCCTCATATGATCTTATTTTTGTATTTTTGGTGCTTTTAACTGGAAAGCACAAAAGGGCAACAAAATTGAGAAATAGAAAATATGAAGAGAAAGGAAGAATGAATGTGGAAAAAGAAGTGCAGATTGCAAACAAAGAGTTGCACAAAAGGAGAACTTCTCTATCAGACGGAAAGGAATACAATGAGTGTGAAATCTGAGAAGCACAAAGTCTTCATCTCCTTCAGAACATACTGATATGGCACAAAGTCCACATACTCTGACATCCAACACAGTCTGATCACCTGAGCATCAAGCATACTATGAAGGAACAACAATATCAATAATTCAATTACAAGTAGATTAACAAATTTTGCAATTGAAACCATTAACACAGTAGTAGAAAAAGCATTGTATTCTTGAGGAAAAAGTCTGTGCACACAAAGTTACAGCAGCCTATCCAAAAACATCCGATAAGATAGAAGAACTCCTCAAAAGTGTTTTGGAATGAGAAATAATGAGAGAGAAACCCCTTCTACAATTACATCATAGCCTTATATAGGCACTCTTCTCCAAGAAGTAGTTATAAAACTACTCTCTAAGATAACCCAACTCTAATCTACCCCAAACCTCAAGTTGACTCAACTTGGCTTATGCATTACATTACAATTGTAGTATTTAATTAATTTGATGTGCAAATTAATTAAATACGTTTTACATTATAGCTCACATAAACTTGATATTTTAATTAATTCAAAATCGAATTAATTAATTACATTTATGGCTTCTTACGTAATTGGCATTTCCTCATTGCTCCTATTAATATTTTTCGCTTCAGGATTTGAAATTCAATTAGAAAATGCATGTCTTTGCTGCTGGCATATTAACTTCCACAAAGAACAAGTCATACCTTTACCTATTTATCTGAAGAGCATTAATGCATTGTTGGATGTCACCGAAGACATCCACTTCTGTCCTATTCAATGAATGAATGAGTGCCTCCTCTCCCAGTGATACATATATAGTGACAACCGTGATGTTTTGCCTGAAACAACCTTGGAAAGGAATACGCCATCTTGCTTGAGTTTTAAGGAAAATTGTAGTCCGTTCACCTCTTTCGTGGCCTATATTTGCGAACCCTGTAGCAAAGTTGCAAGCATGCTCAAATGTTTATGCATAGCTTAACCACTCATAGTTTCCCAAATGTAATTTCTTTAGGGCTCTTCCATTTTCACCAAATTTTTCTTCTTTGCTTATAAGATTTCTTGACCCAAGCAATCATTTTTGGGCATGTTAAGAAATAGATAAAAATCTATGGATCACAAAATTAGCACTTGCACCACCATCCTTATCTCTATTGGCCTGCAGAATTGCATCTGCCATCCATTATAGTTTTAGGTTCTTTCTTTGCAACACAGCTGTCGATTGAATAAACAAGTGAGCAAGTAGCCTCTATCATTCCCAACAATGTCTGGGAGACTAGATTTGAAAATCAAGGCCCAATTACTACATACTTCATTAATCGCTTAATATCATCAAGGATAATAATACTTAATTGGTACTTATAGATATATTTAAAAACCTTGACTATAACAGTACATTTAGTGCTCTCACTAAGTGCAATCATTGTTTTTGCAAATACCTATTTTCACAAAAGGAAAGCCTCGATTAATGTCACAGACGCTGCCAAGGACGTGTTATCATTGCTAGAGAGCCTTCAAGAGGGTAGGTCGTTATGGGACTTCATTTGTTCTACTTAACATAACTCTTATACCCGCATGACATCCTCTCGAGTCCATTTGACCCGCTCAGGCCGTTGATTGGTTCACCACCGCAATGTATGGGATGCGGATGCTTCGGGTTCGTTTTACATAGGTGTTCCATGGGCCATTTGGGCATTATTTCTTTGTCTCTGCCGCATTGGTAATGCCCCTTTACCCTTTCGGCGATGTCAAACATTTTGTGCACGAATGTCCCTAATTTATTTGGGTCTTGGCCAGGTGTGAAATTCCGCATGACCGCCGCATTGCTTTTGACTCGCTCAATGGCTCATTGAGCCAAGTCAAAACTTTACCCGCCGTTTATCAAGTGCTTGGCCATCTCCATTACCGATTCGTGAATCGCTTTGCGCGAGATGAGCTAAACCTTATTGGCTCGATTCTGTGATGTTGTTCTTGCTCAGTTGGCATCCAAGTCGACAAAGTTTTCCTTTAATCCACTGTGGCTTGCCTTCATATTTGCTTTATGTTCTCGGTGTTGTGAAGCATATTCATCACCAAATGAGTGAATCAGGTCTTAAGACTTCTACAACTTGATGACTTGCGGCTTGGTAGATCCCGGCATCTTGCCTCAACCTTCTGAAGGGCTCATCCATATTAATGCAACACACTTCCTAGTTCAATCTTGCTCAATACAAACCGAACTCGCCAAGTCCGCCTAGCCCCTTGCAACCTTGCTTGAGTCCATTTCTTACCAAGCTTGATCCTTTGCACATAGCTCGGATTTGGTGTGCGAAATGGTTTGTTGCATTTTCAAAGTTGCTCAGTCAGATATGCTTTGTGACTCGCCCACAACTCAGGTGACTCGGCGTCGCATTTTCATGAACTCGACTCTTGCATCTTTGTAACGTGCGTCGATAACTTACCCAGCCAAATAACACTACTGCCGTACTTCATATCGAGCTCGACAATCTTCTTGCCAAGCATTGTCCCGCCATGATTATTAGAGCTTGACCATTACTAAAGCATGTCAGCGGTTTGTGGACATGACCCATGAAAGGTCTTTGACCAAGGTGGCCCCCTTGTTTTCTTTAAACTTGATTCCAACTTTTATGGGATCGTCTTCTTCAAGCTCGATGGAACCATCGTGGTTGTCAGACAACTCTCTTTGCCTTCCGAAGAAACCAACTAGATGGCCCTCGGAATGAACTCCCCCATATATCTCGATCTACCCAAGAATACAATCTTTACCATTTTAACGTTCTTTAGCGCGGTGAGTTTTCATAGCTTGGCATTACGTGGGAAAATTACTCGCTCTGTCGTATAACCTGTAACTCACTTCATTCAACACGGGAGGAGCTCACTCTGCTTGAGTTCAATCCATTTCTTCACAAGATAACTTGGTTGACTATGCAAGGTATGAGCCCAGTAATCAACATGATTCAAGCTCGGTTTACAACTAGATGAGCTCTTCTTATAGCAGCTCGGTTCCTATTAAGAATATGCTCGATCTTTATATCATCTCAATGTATTACATTGCTCATTACGAACCAGATAGCTCGGTCTTCCACCATATGAGCGCAACACAACGATCTGGTGCAACTCATCCCTATAACCAACTCGGTGGGCAAATAGAAACTCAGTCATGAGCTTTCAACTAATTTTCCCATATCTTGTCAATTTCTTGGGCTTCTTCTGGTGCCAAATATTTAGGTCAATTTTCTTTTTCGAAAATGTCGCCATTCGGAATGAGTGACAACAAGCTACTTAGTGCTAAAGCAAACAATGAAATGAAAGTCAAAAAAATTGTGTGGCTAAGTTAATGTTATGTATGTTCAAACAACACCCAAATACTAATACTAGTTGTAAAAATGACAAGAGAAGGAGAAGGAATCAACCAAATGTTTTTATTTTCGTTTTATATTTTTATAGCCATACAAAGCAAAGCACAAGCTGGAAGTTAGCTTGAATGCTCTAAATCTGCAATCTAATTTCTAGACACAAAAATGATGTTTTCAAGTATAATGCTGGAGTTAGTTTGACTGAAATAAAAAGTGGCTAAACCTAGAAAGATCATCAAAATGACAACGCAAGCCTAGATGATAATGGAAGTGAAGTTAGATGCAAAAACAACAAGATTTGAATCTTAAATGACATTAAGGCTAGTGCAAATCAGCACTAAAGTAAACTTTGAGGGCTTGAAAAATTTATTAAAAAACTTAGCGAATCTTGTCGTAGAAGCTTAATTTTTGTGGTGAATTTTAGCATTCTTTGATTTTTTTGTATAATGATTGGCAATTTATTTCCTTTTGCAGAAAATTAATTTCATTCATAGGTGAATATATACACAATACAAAAAATTATGTTATGTTAAGAGAAATTCGCGAAGTCCTAAATTAAATTTAATTGCGAAAGAGAAATAAAATGTGGTTTTAAACATTAATTTAATTATAAAGGTGAACTTCAATGTGGTTCTAAAAATTAATTTTACTTACACGCAAATTAAGCGTGGTTTTAAAAATTAATTTATTTCAATAGGTGCGGTCTGTGTGATTCTAAAATTAACTCATTTCTATAGAGAAATCTATAGATTGCTTAAAATTGATTAGATAAATGAGGAAAGGGCCCTCACCTCCCATACAAATTATGGGGAAATATTTAATGATACAATTTGGCAATGGTAAGCCTACCATGATACAAGACAAAAATAACCAACTTCTTAGAACTAATAAGACGGGCATAATGGTACTATAAGGTACAAACAATTCATAATTACAAAAAGTTAAAACCTCTTAACAAGCGACAAAATGTGCAATTTCATTGACGCTCGTAGGACAAAGTCCCTCCTCTTGGGAATGGGGATCCTCCCATTTATTGAAAGTTGGAAAACTATGTACACTAGACTAATATCCAGGGTGGCGGTGGTGGGAATGTGCGAAACACCCTTGTTGTGATTGCAACAATAGTGGAGAGGGAAATGAGAAGGGGAATCGTATTGATGATCGTAAGACATATTTCATCAACTACAATTCACAGGTGATTTCAGTTTCAATTGGAGGAAACAGGAAGCACAACACAACATCATGGCAAGATAGTGAAACCGATAACACAAGAAAAAGACAGCCTCATCAATATATATTCATTCCATAAAGAAGGCACAAAGTCCTTCAACTTCTTACAAATGCTAGCATGTGCTCGATTGAGTGACAAGATGAGAATGGAGGAAAATTGCTTAGGGAGGAAAATTGCTTAGGTAGGAAATGGAAGAATACAACTTACTAGAGAGGGCAAAAACTGATCCTTTGGAATGGAGAGAGCATTACAATTTACATCCAATGCTGTAGCGACTCTTCACATTTCCATGTAACTATTTAACTTAACTTGCAATCTCAATGAAGAAATAGAAATTTTAAGTGACTTAAGTCACTTTTACAAAAGTTGTTTCATAACGAAGAAATAGAATGTTAGAGAGAGAAAAGAAGAGAGAGGTGTGATCAAAAGAAGATGTTGCAGGGTGAAGTTCTGTTCTTCCTTCGTTATGGAGATGAATGCTGCAACTGGATAGGATCTTCCTTGGCTTCTACTCCGATCAGAGCATGTTTATTCTTGGACTTAGAAACGATGCTCCACATCTTATCCAGAATGATCGTCTTTTGTCATGTCTTGAAAGCTCTCTTTCAACTCTTCATCTCTGCGAGCAATGGTAGGTTGCACAAATCAACTCTTTGTCATGAACATGATCTCTTGTCTCTCACATGAGCAAACACTCATCTTGCAATCATCATGAAGAATGAACTCACACCATGCATGCCCCAAACTCGGTAACCACGAGCTCTCTTGGATTTAATGGTATTAGAGATTCTTGAGAATCTTCGACGATAACATAACAATCCTTTGAATGGAAACACCTCCTCTTGGTGAGATGGAATCAAACACTGACTAAATGGAAAATGTCTTCTTGAAGAATATGAGCACTCTTTGCCATGTATCTTGAATGGAGAATGGTGAGGAGATCGAGAATACACCAAAACCATGGTTCCCATCATGAAAGCACTAGAGATGTGTCATACGCTCAACGATCCTCATGTGCACTCTGACTCAGGTTAGCAAATGAGCACTCTTTTCATGTATCTTGAATGGAGAATGGTGAGGAGATCGAGAATACACCAAGACCATGGTTCCCATCATGAAAGCCTTCGATTGATTCGACTAGATGTTTCATGCTCAACAATCCTCTTGTGCACTTTGACTCAGGTTAGCAAATGATTTTTCCTTCTTATTTAGATGTCATCAATGGTCTTCAAAATCCATGCGTTGCACATTTTTGTTTGCAATATCACGGGTATACAAAAACCAAGACCGAGATGGGCTCGTATCCAAAGTAATGGAATTTCATTTTGCGAGTTTGTGGTATCACAAGCTTGAGAATGATGGTGGGGTTTCGAGGACAAAGCGAACGAGATTCTGTGTTGGTTTCTTTGGAATTCAAGATTTTCAATTGTTTTTAATGGTTTTATAGGCCGAATTCTTGTCTAGGCCTTTGTGGGAAAAAAATCCAAATTAGACAAGACTCGATTTGTTGGAAAGCTTTTTCCGAGAGGAAGAGATGCTTCGAATTTGGTGACGATCTCTCGTCGCATTTGAGACGATGAGAAATGAGGAAACAGTCTCGGTCACAAGATGAGCTTGGAAAATTGGTTTTAATGGATTGCTTGTTGAAAAATTAGTTCTTCGTTCGGGAGCCATACACATCTAAATGACTTGATGCTTGATTCGTTAGAAAGGTATGGTGGAGGGGAACAAGTGCTCTGAATTTGAGGAAGATCTCTCGCGGGGTTTTGAAGGAAATGACAAAACAATTTTCAGTGCAAAGAGGGTTTTTGAGTGGTTTTGCAAGCCAAACATGGATTTACTCATATCACATGAATTTTCCCACCTTATCACGTGAATGATAGCTCAAAATGAAAGTTTTTGCAAGGAGAGATCATTCGCAAAGTTTCAAGGGTTTCTCCTTGTGGTTTTCGAGAAATGATTGAATCAAGTTTTGGGTGGTTTTACAAAACATGGTTTTACTAGTTGCAATTTTCAAGTGGGCATAGAGACTAACCTACACCACCATATGCCATGCTCTTCATATCAACTTCAAGGCGTTTTCAAGGGGAGGATGTGCTCAAAATCTTAGAGTGTTTCGACCAAGGGATCATGAGATATGAGCAAAACAAGGTATGGGAGAGCTAGGGCACACAAGTGGTTTTGTGGACATGGGAGGAAGAAAAACAAGCTTTTGAGTGGTTTCATGAGTTGCACTTTACCCTTTTGTGGAGTTTGGCTTTTGGAGGGAAGATGAGTTTCAAAAACAACTTACAATGGTGGTGGAGTTTGAGTTTTGTGAATGCAAAGTGGAAAATGCGCCCACTTTGCAATCTCAGCCTCTAAAAGGTGCCCAAATTAGGCTTGCACCACCAAAGTGTGCCAAGTGCAATGGAGATTTCAAAGTGCACCAAGGAGGAGGGGTTGGACCCACAACATGCACAAAGTTGATGACATCATCATGTCAACGTAGAATTAGAACGCAGAGTGCACTTTTTGGTCTGAGACCAAAACTTAACCTTTTCTGCGGCGTATAATATATGCATTTGAAAGCATTTAGAAACTTTGAAAACGTGTTCTTCATGAGATTTTATTCAACTTACAAATTTTTCTTTGAGGAAGGCGCACGAATGAACTAAGTGCCGTAGGAGTTTGAGATAAGTGTGGACCAAACTAACACTTGGTTCATGAATGGGATTCAATGTGTTTCAATTCGGCTCTTTGTTAGGCTCTTGACTCTGCTTAAGGTGCCTGAAACCTTCAATGCATGCTCCCTTGTCCAAAAAGACCACCGTGCCTCAGTGTTGGGAAGGTTTCCACTTTTTATGTTCCCTAACCTTATCTTACATATTCCATCATGTAGTAGACCTTGTAAGATTTCTAATGACTATGATTTGAGTTCCCAACACCGCTTGGAGTTCTGAAAGCTTTTGCAAAAGTTGACCCTTCTTTAATGATCACACAAATTTTTCTCAAAAGCATATGGAGAAAGTTTTCCCAAAACCATTCGAAGCTCACAAAATCTTACCTAAACCATATTGTCACGAAGAAATTTGTAATACCTTCCGTTAATTGCAATTTGGGAAGCACGAAAGAACCCGAGGCTCCCAAAACCTTTCTTAGGAGTTGATCTTTGAAAAGAGGCAATTTGACAATTCTAACCCACTTGACCAAAAAGTGACAAAAATTTCCATAGGGTTGTCAAGTAAAATATGGAGACATTTTACATGCCAACACCCATGCAACAACAAAAAAAACATATAATATAGAGACATCACTTAGGAAGTAATCAACAAAGATGGCCATCGGTCATGCCAATCTTAAACTCCTATTTCTAGAAAGTCATTCAATACCGTATTATGTGCCATGTGATCTCAAAGAACATACAAATTCGCACCCCCATTTTTACAACATTGTAGCAACAAACATTGATGAATATGATAGGAGTCCCCTGTAGCGAGTAAATTGGACACGGACACCCCATCAAGAACCGTCGGGTTTAGGACGACCCATTTCAGATTTGTGAAACCAAAATTTTTAGCTTGGATCACATCTTAAGCACTTCCAATGTTTTTCAAGCATTTAGGTAGATATTCTAGGAGGAGGGCTTAGGCAAGAGTAGTGATGTTGGCCACAACAAAGTCCATTTTGATTCTTAGTTTTTTAATATCAAAGCTCAAACAAAGAACCAAACAAGAAGACCACATACCAATTTATGTAGAATACATTTTGTGATACGTGTGCGATGGCTTTTAGACCCAGTGTACCTTGTGGATGCATCCCTTGGGTTTTGTGGGCGTCCCTTATAGGGGATGTTTTGGGGACGCGGGCATTGGTAGGAAGCGTCCCCCAGACATCCCTAATTTTTTTTGAAGGAAACGTTTTGGGACGCCCTTTTTCAAAGTAGGGGGACGACAAGAGGATGGCTAATTGTCCACAGTACAAACCGGGGACGTCTAGAAGTCCCTTGATTATATTGGGGATGACTAGATGTCCCCTATGTCCCAACACACAAAAAATACATTTTTTAAAACTCAATTTTCTTGCGCAAGTGTCGTGAGTTATGACTCCCCTAAAGCTACACAATCTGCTATCAACGTGATGAATGAATTTCAATTGTGTGGAAAGAAGCTGAATTTCCAACTTAAACGACATAACAAATAGAGCAAGCCTTATTGAATAAACACTCTTGCAAAGGGAGGTTGGATAGATGGTGTTATTCTTTACATATTGAGACTGCATTCTATTCAACATGTAGCAGTTGTATGCCCCATTTTGTGGGTTAAAACATGGCTTGATGTATGATATCGAAGGGAGTAAATGAAAATTGTTGATGCTTATATATGTAGCAACAACAATGTTGTCATAGGACAAAGGTGGAAAGCAACAACTCCCTTTGGTGAAGATTGAAGCCTTGAAAATTTATGTCATTTATGTGCATATTGCACAATAGAACATGTGATCTAGGTGCCCTTGTCCTTATATTTTTAGAGATGATTATTAGTTTTGTTACTACTAGATTAATGTAAGATTATTACTGTTATGCATTGCTTGTATTTCTATATTAAAATGTTTTATGCAATGTGAATTTGAATGTGTTATGGATAGCAATCATTCGGGACAAATTTTGTAGACCACGTGTTTTGTACATGTAATTATTTAAATAACTTGTCTTGAACTCTCTCCTTCATGAATTATTGTGTAATTATTCTATATATCCACAATATTATGTGAATTCTCAATGCAACTCTAATTTTATGTAATAAGGTTCTATAGCATAAATGATGAATGCCTTACAAATGCTATCATATGAATATTTGGAAGTTCCTATATTTTAAATTTTTTCTCTATTTTTAATAGTCGTCCCCCGGTGTCTTCTAAAAATGGCCTCCAAAAAAATCTGTCCCGGAAATGCCTCCCCTATCCCCTTTTGTCCCTTTCCGGAAACTTGGTGGAACTTAACTTTTGATTGCTTGTATTAGCGTACACTTTTCGCAAGTAACAATGAGATATCAAGAGAATGTGAATAATATCTTGAGCGATCAGTCTAGAGATATCGTGGTTCTTCTACATACCTTTGTGTTGAATTTTCAGTCCTCCATAATGCTTATGTAGATGCTTGTTTATTACCTGTCATAATCCTTAAAGACGAATTTGTAATCGGGCGCACTATCCGTGGAAATTGACTTCTCGCATTAACAAGTTAGTGGGGAAATTATAAAGCAAGCTAACCTCAAACGTCAACGACAATTCAGCAACAAGGCTGACTAGTGCTGCAGCTCTAGGATGTGATTCCTCTTCCTTGTGCGAACTAAAGGGGGAGCGTTAGGAATAGTCCACACAATGGTGCTTCGGACTTGGGTGCTCTACATTAGATTATTTAGTCGTTAATACTTTTGTTGAAATATAATAAGTGGAGCAAATAACACTTGGATTGGAAGTGATTATTACGTAGTAATAATCACTTATTATCTAGAGTTTGTAAAGTTTAGGAGGATAATTGATAATATAAGTAGTTGTTACTTATGTAACATCCACATTCGTTTAGGAGTAGTTGAGAGATTGTGGGAAGATTCTAAATAAGATTTGATTCCCTATTTTTAGGAGATCAACTCTCTCTACATTGTACTCTCTTTAAAAATACATGTTGGTTTAATCTTATTGAGCCTATGCTCTCTCTCAAGGTGAAAGGGGCAACCACAATAGGTGCCTTTGGTTTCCCTGGATAGTGGGACCAAAAACCGTGCGCACCAAAGTCATGGTCCTGGATCGACCTCTATTTTACTATCTTCTCTTAGACAACCATGGATGCATCACATGACAGTGGTTGCTTCATCTATGCAAGCCAATACCTTAAATCCATCCACAACAATCGAAAGTACAAGCATGGGGTATATCCCAACCCATGGGACATCCCCATCCCCTATCCTAACAATGCCATCTCGCATTCCTACCACACCAACCGTGCGTATTATCCCGCATCTTGAATTCTATGATTATACGCTTGAACTTAACATTGCCTCAAGTAGACCGAGATGACAATGAACCTAATGAACTCCAACATACATGTAACAAAAAAGTGTTACCCTAATGTATAATGGATTGGTTCTCGCCCTCCCACCATCTCTCTTACCTTAAGATAGATTCCGCCTATTCTTGAACCAGGAGATTGAGTAAGACCCTCCATGTAACACCAATAATGCCTCTTATGCAATCGAGGTGAATCTTTATGAATGCAATAAATTTAGAGTAGCCAATATGTTCCAAGATCATCCGCCTCTCTCCTAGATCCTCTGCAACTTTGGCATAAGCTGTTATGGAACGATCCACACTTTCGGGCCATAGCGATAACCAAGCCTACACCATTTCACCCTCTTACGATGATGACTACATGTGGCCCAAGTTGAGGCAAGGCACCACGATGTACACAATTATCAAAGGAGTTTTTGTTAGATGCATGCTTTCATTTGTGGAACCAATGTGATCAACATCCATTATGATTTCAATCCTCCTAAATACGACACTAGCGATGACGAGGAAGAGGAAACCTTACCTTAATGTCCTCTTGCAAACCCTCCTCTAGAATACACTAGTTGGATCATTGAACAAATCTTAGGCTATCTAAGCAAGAAATTGCAAATCTTAATCAGCTCGACAACTTAGACCTTGCTGTAGAGAAACTCGATATTGTCGAAGAAAAGCCTACTTTGTTAGATGCATCGACCATCCATCTAAAAAACTTGAAATTATTCTACCACATTTTGATCCCATCGATGACATTGTCAAGTCTGATCCTAGAATGATTGATACCATTTAAAACCCCTTGCATCTTCCTTTGGTCAACAAATATTATTCTCGATTGTCATGTCTTAGATGTCAGGCAAATCTGATCTCAAACTCGATGTAATGGTAAAAAGTACGTGGACCTAGAAATCGATGTCAACTATAACGGTGCGTTACCTACATTTGATAGTGATGAGGCCATCCTTGAAGTGCTTCACGTTTGGAGGACCGATTACTTAATCAACACCAAAAACTTGGTAACTTTACCAAGAAACCTCCTCGTTTCAACAATTTTTTGTTGCTTTATTGATTCTCTCACCAATGAAATGAGCAAGCTTCTTAGACCTCCTTATCATTTCCAAGACGACAATTCCATGCTTATGGAAGACACCATCAACATCCAAGTTGACAACAATGATGACTTATGCGTGGTTATGATAAAGCGATCGCATACATTATCTTCAAGCACAACACATGAAGTTCTCCGTAAAAACAAGGATAGCTTTGCTTGGGATTACGCCGACATGCCCAAAATCGACCCTGATAATGTTGTTTATAATATCATCACTTGTCCTAACTCTGCTTCCATACGACAAAAGATTTCAAAATTTACACATGAGATTTCAAAACTCAGTCAAAATGAGTTGGTCAAACTCTTATATGCTAAATTCATTCTCTCGGTCTACTATTTTGAATGGGTCACCAACATTGTACCCTTTAATAAGGTCATCCTTCTAACCACATTTGTATCGATTTTCGCAATCTTAATCTTGCTTGTCCCAAGGATAAGTTTTGTCTCCCATCCATCGGTGTTGTAGTCGATGCTATGACCAGTTATGAGATGTTATCCCTTATGTATAGGTTCTTAGGCTACAATCAAATACACATTGCACTGAAGATTAACATAAAACCACTTTTACAATTGAATGAGGCACATATTGCTATGTGAAGATGCACTTTGTCGTAAAAATGCTAGGCAACCTATCAACATGCATGATGACCCACATCTTCCATTATCTTATCCATAAAATTATTACAATCTATGTAGATGATCTTCTTGTTAAAACTTGACATTCGAGAAGATCTTGCTTATGACATCAACGGAGCCTTTCAATGCCTCCAAAATACAAGGTCATCCTCAATCGAGGGAAATGCATATTCTACATCACCCAAAGGCAAGCTCTTGGGGTTTCTCATATATGAGATATTGGCATAGACCCTGCAAAAATTCAAGCTAATCTCCAAATGCCTTATCCCACTTCCATCCCTGATATCCACACCTTCTTAGGAAAGCTTGGTGTCATCCGATGGTTTGTTCTTGAACTTGCTTGTTAAACTTGTGCCATCAACCATCCGCTACTTTACGAAAAGTGCTAGGTTGGAATGGAATAAGGATTTATAACAAGCCTTCAATTCGTAAGGAAATCTTTATGCAATGCACAAACATTTAGGTCTCCTAATTCTAGTTGCCCTTTGATCCTCTACTCCTCTACTGTTGATCTCAAGTTTTCAACCCTCGAAGTAAGTGAACCAAATCCCACAACCAAATCCTTCAACCAAAACCTCAGGGGTTAAAATCAAAGAGATCAAAGAAACAATCGACGACCTCCACGAGAATACTTGGACCCTTTGTTTGGCTAGGGCCAAGTGTCGTGAAAGATTCATGGCGGGATGCTTTCTAACAAACCCATCGGATAAGATCTTTCCCTTCTCTTTTGCCTTAGCTTCGAGCTCACCAACAACATGCTGTGTATGAAGCACTCATACTTGGTATGCAAGCCGCTATTACTAATAATGGCAAAGTGTTGTGAAGGATTTTAGGTAGGATGCGTTCTTCTTGACGCATCGAATAAGATCTTCCTTCTCTTTTGCCTTAGCTTCGAGCTCACCAACAACATGTCTCTGTGTGTCATGCCCATAAATTTTGACCCAAGATACCCCTCTAGAAAACTTGTAAAATTAGGGTAATATTTTTTTAAATTATTCGAGTTAATTTTATTAAGGCCATAATTTTTGACCCAAGATACATCACGAAAACCGGTAAAATTAGGGTAATTTTAATTTTTTTAATTGTAAGTTAATTTTATCAAGAAGTATCGAAATAAACATAATAATATATGTGCATATAAAGAAATTTATGAAATATCCATAATAATATTGCACAAATAAAGGAACTTAAGATTAATAAGTTTCCCCCACCAAGGGGTTTAGTTTCATAAGGTAAAAATAATTTAACTAAGAGTTAAGGTCAAAGGGGGTTGCATTATAAGATTTTCTATCAAAAAAGTTAAGTTAATTAACTTGGAATATATATTTTTGAAAACTCTAGTTTTATGGGTTTTTGGATGCGTATCTTGGGTCAAATTTTATGGCACGACATTGTGTATGAAGCACTCATATTTGGTATGCATGCTGCTATTACCAATAATGGCCAAGTGTTGCGAAGGATTTGAGGTAGGATGTGTTCTTACCGACCCATCAAATTAGATATTTCCTTTCTCTTATCACCTTAGCTTCGAGCTCACCAACAACATGCCCTTGTATGAAACATTCATACTTGGTATGCAAGCTCATTCATTACCAATAACGTGGTCTACTTGCATGCAATGAGTGACTCACAACTTGTCTGCCAACAAATTAGCGGAGAATATCTATGCAGGAGTGACAACCTTGAAATCCATCACGAAACAATTACCGAGTTAGCTAGTCACTTTTCCTCCATTACGATCAAATCCATCGTTTGAATGAGATAACTCCATGGCTAACTCCTTAGTTGTCAGGGGGCAGCACATTTCTTACTCGATAAAATTCTCCCTGAAGAACAATATCAAATTCATGTATGGAAGACTCCCTCTTCCTTTACCTTCACCTTCCATTGCTTTCATTTGTCACATTGAAGCCACATCAAAACGAGAAAATCCTTGGTACAAGAATGCCATGCAATTTTTTGAAAACGGAACTTTTCCTTAGGACGTTGATTATCGAGAATGAGTTAAAATCCACAAGAAATCCTTGAAATATCTTATGAAGGACAACACTCTTTATAATTGTAATTTTGATGGAATCGTACTTTATTGTGTTATTGAGGATGAAGTATGTCCTCTCCTTGAGCAAGCACATGGGGGCATTTATGGAGGCCACATTAGAGGACGCATTACTACATGCAAATGCATACACATGGTTTTCTATTGGCCCGCCCTCGAGACCAACACCATGACGATTTTATTCACGCCCCTTGGTCGAGCTTTAAACATTTGAAACTCTTTGGACCTTCATCATGTGGGGATTGCATTGTATTGGAAAATTATCCCTCGTAAGACAATCACACCTTCATCATCACAACCACCGAGTACTTCACTAAGTGGGTCGAGGCTATGCCCCTCACAAATGTGATGGTGCAATAACTTCAAAATTTCATACTTAATCAAATCATCCATCACTTTGGAATTCGACAAATCATCATCTCCAACAACGGTGGGAATTTCAAATGCAAGGAAATGAAGCAAATCTGTGCTAAATTCAAGATCAAGCACAAGTTTTCAACTCCATATCATCTGCAATGTAATGGGCAAGTAGAATCTACCAACAAAATTCCTAATAAAATCGTCAAGAAAGCCATTTGAGATTCTCATACTGATTGGCATCCTAAACTACACCCCACACTTTTGGCATGCCACACAAGTGTTTGGACTGCTATTGGGGCAATTCAATTCTTTCTAGTTTATGGTTCAGATGCAACCCTGCCCATAGAGGTTGAGTTACCTTTCCTTCACTTAGTTTGGTCGATATTTTTCCTGACTAGTATCCTCTTCGTGGGTTTGCAGATTTATAACTTAATTTTACCGAACCTTTGGTTTTTTGATGTGATCGTGCATTTTCACCGTATGATATTATTACCTACTTTATCATCTTTATTGTCGTATCACTTATTTTTTCAGTTTGTATGTTTGCATGGTAAGACCTTTGTGCCCTCCTCACAAACTCCCATCTTCTATAATCACTTACATTTGATTACTAACATTAGCGAGTGTGTGCCCTCTTTGACAAGAGTAGCAATTGTTGAGAATATCTATCTAGGCTGCAAAGATCGATAGGTTGATAGAGGTTCTATCTATCAAGTCGGTTGTGCTTCTCATAGTTTAACTCTTGTAGTCTATCTATCTATGTGTCTTCCATTCACAATTTACCCTCTCTTTTGGCCATCATTGTATAATCTCTTTTTGCATCATTCTTATGGCATCCCAAGCTCACTATCTACCTTTTTACTACACTCTTCCTATTGAGCCCACCAAGGTCACTATTGAGATAACACACTTTTCTATAGTGCATTTGTAGGAGTATCTAGGCATCATGGTTTATAGGGTTTCCTTTATAGTGATTAGGTGTAAGCTCCCTTGTGTTAGTCATCTTTCACACCCAATAGATAACCTTTCAAATTTGTATAGAGGAGAAAAAGTAAAAGCCAAAAGAAAAGAAAAGAAAAGTTAAAAGCCATATTATTAAAGAAAATCAATAGAAGGAAAAAGAAAATGCAATAATTAATAGTAAAAAGTCAATCAAAAACAAAAAAAGATGTGATATAATCATATTTGACACATCTCCTATCCTAGTTAAAAGCTCAAACTCCATAGTTGGCCTTGTTAGAGTCCTTGAGGTCCTTTGGGGTGCGGTTCTTTATTTGAGTTCATGCTTTTATTAATTTCTGCGGTACACATCTTTCGGCATTGCATTTTCTTTTCATGGAGACCATTTCATGTATGCTTTTTGTGACATGCAATGATCTTTGGTTGGGCCCTATATATACACCTAATGTTTTAACTTTATTGACTTTTGTTCTTTCCTGGCACCATTGGCACATTGGCTTCCGGAGCGATGTCCTCAAGGACATTGCTAGGAGTGGGAGTAACCAGAAAAATATTATGTGCAATCCTTCACTGGTTGCATTGGGTTAGTTAGCAATGGTATTTATGAGAGAGCCTTGATGTGTATTGCAATTATATCACATTTCACATGTTTTCATACCTCTACAGTCATCTTTACAACCTCCCTACGACATCACCCTACCATTCTCTCACAATCATCCCCATACCCACTTTCAACACACACAAACCTTCGTCATGTCACCCCTTTTAACATCTTTGAGTTTCCTCCATTAATTTGACCTCCCATGATTTTACATTTTCCTTAGCCAATGATATCGTCCATGGTTGATATTGTTAGGCGGGTAGTTTTCCCAACCGAAGATATCAACCATGGTTGATATTGTTGGGTGAACACTTTTAACAGCCAAAGGCATCAACCACGGTCAATATATTGGACTAACATAAACTATAAATGCCCACCATGATCACTAGATATACTTGACATTGAGCACTCATTCCAACACATCATCAACAGTCATTCGGTCTGTTGGTGCTCGCCAGTCTGCCCTTAAAGCCTTAGAGGTCTTGAAGTTGGATTTGTTTTTCTTCATTGAAGTTTACATTTGGAGCTTTGGGTACTTAGGATCTTCAAGCATAGGAGCTGCAAATACCATGGTTTCCCCAAAATTTAGAGTCTTCTTAGATCTTCTTCTATTTGTTTGTGGTCCCCCACATCAACTTTCTCATAAGATGTTACTGACCACCCCGGGGAGTTAATGTGCTAATGGTGGCTTCATTGGTAATTATCTCCAACCTATATTTTCCTTTATGTCATTTCATATTTGAATGCTTGTTTGATGTGGTCATGCATAGAATAAAACATGTCAACATACTTTTTATCTATCAACTCTTGCCTTACAATCCCCATTATGGGCCTTGCAACCTCTATCAACCTATCGATCTTTGCAACCTATATTTACGATCCAAGTATTAAAATCCTAATCTGATTAAAATTTGATTTCGAACTTAGTATTATCAATTTACTCGTGGGAGCTAGTTAAGCACCACTACCCTATCTTATATTTAGGCTTTGGAATGCTACATCTCATATAAAGTGTGGAGTATCATCTTCCTAGTACCATGACTGCAGCAACTTTCAACCTCAAGGTGTGCGTCTTTAGTATGGCCCCTCATTATTCTGGTTTAGATTACCCATTAGAGAGAGACAAAGGATATTTTATTACGCCATTATTTATTTATATACAACACCTACGTCTTCTTTGTGTTCGTCATTCATTAAATCATAAAGTTGTTACATTTAGGTGAGGTAGTTAGACATTGTAAAGCTAAAATACATTAACTCATATTTAATTAGTTAAGTTATACACAATGATTTAATAACTTTAATACCCCTTTCCTCCACTTAATGACTAATCCAGAAATTACTTCAAGTTTGTCCTGAAATTTTACAAACACAATGGGACAAAGGATTGCGTCATTAAATCAACAACCCACTCCTTAGATTTTAATTGGAAATTTACAGTCCTCTGATGTTTTGTTGCTGTCCAATTTATGAGCTTTGGTTGAGATAAAAGTCGAGAAAGATTGCTAACAACAACATAGATCTGGTCGTGTAGGCATAAGATATATCAGGCTGCCCACTAATTGTTTGTAGGGTGATTCATTGATTAGTGATGAATCATCATTGGCTGATAACTTCAGCCGAACTTCCATAATTTTGAATCCAAAATATTGGAAATTTTAATCAATGTTAATATACCAGGCTCGTGGGGCCCGTGTAAGTCAGTACATGGACTTAATCAATCTGCAAAACATATGAACACGGCTAGGTACATGAAAACCTTCAGGTTGCACCTAGTAAACCTCCTTGTCCCAATCTTCGGAGAGAAACTCCTGAAAATGTAACCATCTTTGTCATAGGAGCAAATAACTCATGTGTTTCCTCTTGATTTAAAAAAACCTTTTGCAATAATATGAGCCTTGCAGTTGTCCAATGTACCATCAAATTCACTTTTGACTTTGTCCACCCATTTGCATCTAATAGGTTGTTTAATTGGTGATTCAGATACCATTAAAAGTTTAGAAGCGAGAGCAAAACAAGCATGCTCTACTGGATTAACAACCTTGTTAATAGTCCTATGAGCTAATGCCTTTATTGAGTGGCTTATGGTGGAGTCACCCTCCACATTTCCTTGAGTGGCTTTGTCCGCCATCTCCCCATGCGCCTTCAGCACACCCAATAATCGGGCATTTCATCCGCTCACACAAACATTTCAGCCTCTCGCACATCTTGTATAGTGAGTATTCCCTTCATAAGTAGTGTATGTAGGTTGAATGGAGTCTCCCTCCATGTGTGGTGGAGTCTCCTTGCATGCATGGTGGAGTCTCCCTCCATGGATGCCATTACTCTCACTGTGGTAGGGTCAAAAGCCCATACAACACCACCTTGCCCAATGCCTAGGTAACTACCATGTCTTGTGTCATGTTAGACAATACACTTTTGCCTAGAGAAATTTACACAAATATTGTGATTTTGAATTTACTGACGAATAAAAGAGTTTTTATGCAAGGAATCTACCTAAGATTCCTTAAGAGTTTTTGAGCATTCTTCAACACATTGTATATTTCTTATCCCATCTACTATTAGTGACTTCTGATTAGCTAATATAACTGAATCAGAAAAATATGTATTTGTAGTAGATGTTATATACTAGTCACTTCAACACAAAAATGTCTGGATGCACCAGAATTGATAAACCAACAACTTGTAGCACTGTCGTTTGAGCATGATACCATGAGAGCATACTCTCTCAGAATCCCCACCTTCAATTGCTGCCACATTTCCCTAACCTCTTGCCTCGTTGTTGTGGAAAGAAAGATCATACTATTGCTTCTGGCTATACTTTTTCACTTGCTTGACCTTATGATAGTAATGGCATATCACCTGCTATCTGGAGGATGAGTTATTAGGAATTTGTTTCCATTTCCCCTACGACTGAACAATGAATGCAGTTTCTGTTTATCCAGAAGGATACTTGCTTTTGCAACAAATAAGAACTAATCACATCAAAATTTTGGGTTGTTAACTGGAATGCTTACACAAGTGTTTCGTGGGAGGGCAGTAAACTATTTAGAACGAGTGCAACCATGATGTCATTTCCGAAATTTTTTAGGTACAAAACCTGACTTATTCCCGAAATTTGGTACTTGTTTTAGAGATTGGTCAAAAACACACTTGCCATAGTGGCATTGTAGACCTCAGGAATGAAATCATCTAACAAAGACAACTTTAACAACAGGGCCTCCTAATGATGCTTGTCATAATCAATAAAATTGTAGCAGGTATTGATTCCTTGTCAAGAATAATTGTATGAAAATCATGATATTCCACAATTGCTAAAAATTTATGACTCCAGTGTCCAGACATTGTAATTTTGGGCAACTTATTTTTGCAGTTCTAGTAGAACCAAGTTTTTAATATTTTTGTGCGAAATAATCTTCCCAACAAATCAAAAACACTAAAAAAATAATGAAAAAAATCTGACCGATTTTTTTGGGTTTGTCCACAAAAATTAATACAACTAGGAAAAAGTGAAATGTAATTACCAAAGTTTCACGTTCTGGTCTGGATCGCACAGAGGATTATGTTTATTACACGAGTGTAATAATGATTGAAGTAGTTACAAAAAAAGTCTTTAACTCAAATCATGACTGAAACTGGTCTTTTCTCGTTGAGAATGACTGAAGTTTTCCGGTCTGGTATTTCACAAACTCGTCGAGCACATTGTGGTTTTGCTTGTCTTTCACATACTTATCTAGGAAACTCATGACTAATCTGTTTTCTGCTTGTGGCTAAACACAATCTCTGTCTAGAAATATTGATTTGGCGCACAAGGGTTTCACGTTCTGGTCTGGACCGCACACAGGATTATGTCTATTACACAAGAGTGTAATAATGATTGAACTAGTTACAAAAAGTCTTCAACTCAAATCGTGACTGAAAGTGGTCCTTTCTTGTTGAAAATGACTGAAGTTTTGTGGTCTGGTCTTTCACAAACTCGTTGAACACATTGTGGTTTTGCTCGTCTTTCACATACTCACCTAGGAAACTCGTGACTAATCTGTTTTCTCCCTGTGGCTAAACACAATCTCTGTCTCTAAATCTTGATTTGGTGCAGAAAACACAACGCTTTTCATTCTTCACTTTTCTCTTGGTCTTAAACGGTTTACTCCTCCAGCCTTCTCTTGTCTCGCTATTCTCCTTAGATACTTGGGCATGTCATTTCACAGATTGTGCATGCCTTTTCACCTTAGATCTGGTTTGCTGTTTTCACATGTTGTACAAAATTAATTAATTTTATTCAAAGTAGATGAATATATATATAGGTCTTGTGAATTCCTACAAACATGGAGTTAGGCTTATCAATTACAACCAATACAATCCCAATGATGTTTCTTCTCAAGCCCATCTCTATGATGAGTTGTCTCATAACAACTCATACACAAACAAAATATTCTAATAGGACACATTAAAATACGAAATATCAAGGATCCCCCTCCCCCTAGTAAGGACATAGGGAGAGGGCATAACAACTCACACATAAAATATTCTAATGTTCTAATATGACACACTAATCTATAAAATATCCAACATTCCCCCTTAGTAAGGACATTGAAAGAGGAACGACACCACACAAATTGGAAACAAATATGTATGTCAACACACACATTTGTTCAAAAACATACTAGGTAAGCACTTAGCTTCTCATGATAACCGCTGCTTGTGATCCCCTACATATATAAACACAACTGTTCATGTTCACTTCTAGTGAGTGCTGGCTTCTCGCTGAAAAGTCACAACTCTACTTCTAGTGATACCCTACATATGCAAACACAAGTGTTCGGGGTTTCTCTTTTGGCGAGTTCGAGCTTCTCACCGGCCTAACATGTAGAAGTACACAACATACACAAAAAAAAAGACGATTGGTCCTACGTATTTGATTATAGTTTTATTTTTATCTCAACATACACAAAAAAAATAGAATTGAGGTCCTCACTATTTTTAATGAGTGTTGGGTTTCTCACTAAAGTTCACTTTTGTAGCCTTTGTCCTTGATTGTTGCTACTCATTCTTGAACAACATAATTGGTACCAACTGCCAGTGGACATCAATACCATACACAAAAAAATAGAATTGAGGTCCTCACTATTTTTAATGAGTGTTGGGTTTCTCACTAAAGTTCACTTTTGTAGCCTTTGTCCTTGATTGTTGCTACTCATTCTTGAACAACATAATTGGTACCAACTGCCAGTGGACATCAATACCATACACAAAAAAATAGAATTGAGGTCCTCACTATTTTTAATGAGTGTTGGGTTTCTCACTAAAGTTCACTTTTGTAGCCTTTGTCCTTGATTGTCGCTTACTCATTCTTGAACAACATAATTGGTACCAACTGCCAGTGGACATCAATACCATCTTTAGTTGATTTGGTGCAAATGCATTTGTGTATATTGCGTTGTGTAACCCCCTTATTAGCAATGAACCCGAGAACATTAATGGCCTCCTACCTCCATTGCCACCATCCTTTAGTGGAATGCTGCTCATTCAACAAGATGGATCTTGAAGTTCAACATGTTGTTTGTATAATAAAATACTCCCCATCTTAGAGCAAAAATACATATCGTCTTGGATGTTGGGTTCACTAGAAAATGCATCCATTACAAGGAGAGTTTTTCTTTTTACAATGATTTTTTTTTGATGACATACATTGATTATCGACACAACTTATAACATAACCTTGGATCAATGAAAAACAACCTAAAATCTTTAACGATAATTTCTCGTATAGCTTAAAGCTATTTATTAGAAGTTAAGATGACTACGAATAAAACTATGACAAATAAACCTATACATGAATAAACCAACTATTAATCAATCAAATAAAAACTAAGCTTCCAAAAACATTTATATGACCCACTTTACAAAAAAACTATATAAAATGCGCCAATTTTTTGTTTCTTTTTCACAAACCTATAAACTTTATCTAAGACAAACTAAATGATAATTTCGTTAAAAACCTTAGTCACAAGGTTCTTGTTTGTGTTCAAGTTCGACAAAGATAAAATTTGGATCCAATTCGACAAAAAGAAAATTTGGAAAAAAATTTCGTGATTAAATTTGACTAATATCAATTTGCAAATTTTTTAATGTATGAAATAAATCCACAAATTTGTCAAAATAAAAGCCGATGTCCTTGATTGTTGCTACTCGATTGTGAACAACATAATTTGTATTCATTGCCATTGGGCATCAATACCATCTTTAGTGAATTTGGCGCAAATATATTTGTGACTATTGCATTGCACAACCCTTTAGGTAGCAGCGAACCTGAGATTGTTGATGGCCCTCCTACCTCCATTGCCGACATTATTTAGTGGAATGCTGCTCACTTAGCAAGATGAATCTTGAAGCTCAATATGTCGTTTTTATTATAAAATCCCCCAACCTAGAGCAAAAATACATATTGTCTCGGATGTCGGGTTTGCTTGAAAATGCATCCATTATAAGGAGAGTTTTACTTTTTACAATGACTTATGTTTTGATAACATGCGCTGATTATTGACAACTTATAACATAACCATGGATCAACGAAAAACAACCTAAAATCTTTAACGATAATTTCTCATATAGCTATAACGTATTTATTAGAAATTAAACTCGACCACTAATAAAATTATAACAAATAAAGCTATACACGAATAAACCATCAACTATTAATCAAATAATTTAAAACTAAGTTTTTAAAAGCATTTATTTGACCCACTATTACAAAAAAACTATATAAAATGCAACGCTCTTTTGTTTCATTTTCACAAATCGATAAACTTCATCTAGGACAGACTAAATGGTAATGACCATAAAAACCTAAGTCACAAGGTTCTTGGTCGTGTTCAAGTTTGACAAAGATAAAATTCGGATTAAGTTCAACAAAGTTAAAATTTGGAAACAAATTCATGATTAAATTTGACTAATATAAATTTGCAATTTTTTTAATGTGAGAAATAAATCCACAAAATTGTCAAAATAGGTAAACATTAGTACTTAGATTTGAAATCTATATAAAAAGATGTGACATTTATAAACTGTGACAAACTTATCAAAGGTAAACTATAACAAACATATTAAATCATCAAGAAGTGAGAATTAGAGTCGAAACTCGAACTTAAAAAAAAGATTCCAAGTCATCAAGAGCACTTGAGTTGATGTGGTGTCATCATCACTAGAAGCACTACTCAATTCATCATGAAAAAGTCAGGGTCATCTACATGTACCGTGTCTTTTGGAATTTGTTGATGTGAAGAAGAGGTGGAGTCTTTTGTTACTTTGTTCGCTCACAATTTCTGCGAATATAACCAAGATCTCCAAACTTTCCAAACAATAAGCTGTTCTCTTTTTGAAATGAATGTGGTCAAAGTAACACCAATTCCTCTTTTTGGAATGAATGTGGTCAAAACAACTCGGTTCCTCTTACAAGTGATGAACTTGCATCGGGTACAATATTCAAATAATGAAGCATTGTAGTTCAAGAGCTTGTGCCCCATAGACCATTTGTAACCAAGCATGTCAACTTGTGATATGTCATATTTGGTTGTTGACATTCCGAATATCCCTTCTCCTATCTTGTATTACCAACATTCGTCTCTAATTAGACTAAAGCCTGCTATAACTACGCAGATTACTTGATCAATTTGAAATAGCGTAGGCTCCAAATAAGACGTTGTTGCATTTAAAGGTGCACGCATCATGTTCAATCTGGGTTCAACTATTCCCATCTCTATGGAGTCTAATTCCATTTTATTTAGTGTTTTTGAACGGTTTCCTTGAAATGATCCTGCTCTCGTAAAGCATGCCGAGACAAGGGGCGTTGCTAGCATGAACTATGCAAAACACATCAACAATTGGTCCACACACATTTATAACCTTTGTTGCACTTTCTCAATAATTGTTGTTTAAAACAATTTGTTGTATGCTCCTCCTTAAGACCTTTAGAAAACACAAAATTTTCCCGACTCATTGGAACAAATAAAACAAACCTTAGAATGTATTTCTTTTCAATTACTCTTTTCAAAATGACTTAAAATTAAGCAAACCTTGTTTCTCACGACCTCAACAACTCCCTTGATGTATGCCGCATGTAAAGATTCAATGAGAGATGACGAATTCTTATAAAATTTTTAAGTTTTCCCTTTGCGAATTGCTTCATATACACATGGAAATTTAGTTAAGTTACGAAGCAACAAATTCAAGCAATGTCTTGCACATGAGCTCCAATATATTTGTGGGTACTCTACAATTAACTTCCCAACTCCCACACAATTTGCGACATTGTTAGTAACCATTTGAACCACATTCTCCACACCTACTATTAGAATGATTTCCTCCAATATTTAAAAATATACTTTGAAGTTTTCTTATGGTTCATGGTGTCAATCACTTTCAAGAACACAACACCTTGAGGGCAAGCCACCAAAACATTAATTAGTGGCCTTTGACATATATTTGACCATCCATCGCTCAATATAGTGCAACTTGTTGCATGCTAAGAGGTTTTGACCTCGGCTAATTACTCAATCACATTATCTTTTGACCTCTGTAACAAAGTTGTTACGAAAGTCTTTGAAGAGGGAGATGTGTAGCCTTTGCCAAACTTTGCAACTTTCGAATTGCATTTCGAAAATGTGGATTCTTGGCTACATTGAATGGAATGGCACTTAAATAAAATAGATCAGCTAATGCATCATCTACATGTTTTTCTATTGGTTTTTAGAAACGTTTCAATGTTCCGTTCCGTATTGATTCACCTCTCATGGTATTGGTTGTACTAGAAGAGGAAGACACAAAAGATGTTGCGAACTTAGACATATCCTCTTGTATTCGTGCTTCTTTTGTTGATTTTATTTTTTCCACAATCAAAGAGGATTGGTAGTTTTCTAGAGCAGTTCTAATAACCGGAGTCACCGATTCACATGGAGCAACATCCCTGCCCGACCCCCTAAAATGCCAAGTGGCCCTTTACCTTTGTTAAACTTCCAGTCAAAGAATGACCCACACAAACAACATTGGACATTGTTATGGTTGTAGGTTGCATGTTTCCATCCCTCAACAATTGATTTTGGGAGTCATTAAATTACATTCTACGTGTAAATAAAATAATAGTATATCAAGTTTAAATATGTTATAATGAATTTAAAAATATTAAATTTTAAATAAGCTTAAAAAAACATAAAATATAAAAATAAAACAAAAACTCTATAATCTTTGTTTTAGAACTAAAATACAAAAATTTGATAATATTTGTTTAAAATTAAAATATAAAAGTTAATTATTTCAAAACTATTTAATTTAAAAGTAAAATATAAAAAATAAATATTTTAAAACTAAATTTTAAAAGTTCAAAAATATTAAATTATAAATAAGTTTAAAAACATAAAATATAAAATTTAAATAAAAAACCAAATTAAAAATCATAAAAATTAAATTTAAAACTTCATAATATTTCATTTAAAACTAAAAATAGCAATTAAATATTTTAAAATGATACCAATTACAAAATGACCAAAATGAAAGTGTATACCAACAACATTTTATTTCTCATTTAGTGAGATCACACAAAATGGAAGAGGATACTTTGAAACTTGTTTTACACAATAAATTATAATCAATACTAGGCTTTTGTTGATTTAAATAAAAATATACTAATTAGATCCAATTTTCTCCCTCCTCTTCACATTGAGAATAGCCTTATTTATAGGCAGAGGAGAGTGAGTACTAGTTTAGCGGGTAAACACGACTAATCTCTTAATCAAAAGCGGTATCAAACAAAGAACAACACACATTAAAAGATTTTAAAAAGAGGTCTTGTGATAAGTCTTACTATGATCATTAATAGTGGTATTAATATCACATTTCTTTATATTTATAGATTGACAAAAGTAAAACAACTAATTCGCTTAGTAGATTCTTCATTTGCCATGATGTGAAAATATATGATTATTAGGAGTCGCTATCCTCCGGCATGTTTTCCACCTAAGCATATTGTCGATATTAATATGGTTTGTCGTTTACCAAAAGCCTTACATGGTACTTGGACCTATTCGATCTGCATTTGTCTTGTAGAAATCAACTAATGATGTAGTGACCTACATAAAATATAACTATCACTATCACTATTGCCCTTTCTTGCTAGAGTCAATATATCTTTTGGCATGGCGTGGTAAACATGAGTAATTTCACGATGTACACTATTACTCGACCATAATATATTCTAATCTAATTGAAATAGTGATCTTTTTAAACATGATCTTAGAGTCTTTGATGATCATAAAGGGAGATTGTTGTGGTTGTATTTTGAAATAATATTCCACCTTCGAATGGTGTAATTTTTAGGGCTTTTAAATACAACCATAATCATCTTATCAGCTCAACATAAATTAATAA
Organism: Taxus wallichiana var. yunnanensis; assembly: GCA_018340775.1. Classification (NCBI taxonomy): domain Eukaryota; kingdom Viridiplantae; phylum Streptophyta; class Pinopsida; order Cupressales; family Taxaceae; genus Taxus; species Taxus wallichiana. The sequence continues at coordinate 561,296,036 of CM031234.1, forward strand.
TATTTTCTACAAGATGAGGTCCCTACTCATTTGCATGATTTTCAAATGGGTATTTTTGGAAATAAATTAAATTAACCATTCCCACTTGACAAAGGTATATGACCTTCCAAATATTTTTGATGTCTACCGGTTTGATAAAAATTGCCTTATGCCTAAGTCAACTACTTCGTGGCTTATAGATTCAATCCATATAGAGCGTAACTTTTAATCTCATTGCCCCTAAAATGTAAATTTCAGTTTTCGAGTTTCTAGTCATATGAATTTCGACATATATTTTTAGTTCTTTTCATGTATTTGTTTAATAATATGTTTGCATAGTAACCGATGATTATATCTCTAATATTTTCTTAGGGGTCTTCCCATGGAGTTGAAGGAGAAGCTGAAGCCTATTGAAAGAGTGAAACTTGTTTTATGTATCACGTGTGCCTTGAAATCTCTTGTCAAACCATCGACTAATTCATTATCTTTGCTATTTATCCATTTGATTGTGAAATTGAATCCAATTAACCATGTTGCCATCTTGATAATCGTCCTTGGGCAAAATCTTTATCAATATTTTTGTTCATCAATGTTTTCGTCGCTTCGCATTTGTCCTAATTATGAATGCTTTTGGTTGCGTAAGAACATTGTAAACTTTTCTACCTATCTATGAATTCTTTTGGTTGTAAGAACATTGTAAACTTTTCTACCTAACTATGAATTCTTTTGGTTGTAAGAACATTTCAAAATTTTCTATTCTTTTGATTTATGACTAAAACTTTTTTCATAAAAGTATGGTATCTTTTTATGTTTTAGTAAAATATTAGATATGTAGCCACATATGGTTTTAAAAATATTTACATGGGAACTTCTCCTAAGTGTCATTTGACACATCGTATACAAGACTAGAGGATTACCCTCATGGTAGGTGCTGACTAAGGTTTTTTTACACTTTTGTGTGATTTTTCCTACTATTGTTGTAGACTTCACATTTTAGACGGAGTTTGTTTTTATTTAAAAGAAGATTTACAAAAGTGCTTAAGGAAGAATGCATCAATCTAGAATGAGAAGTCTACAACATCAACAAAAATCAAGCAAAAGTGTAGAAAACTCCTAAAATTGCACCTATCATAGGGGGATATTTCTCTAGTCTTGTATACAAATTCGTCTAATGACACTTGGGGAGAAGTGTTCATGCAAATATTTCCTAAAGATAAGAAAACCATGTGGTTACAGATTAGGTAATTACTAAAACATAGAAAAGATATCATACTTATGAGATTTTTTTAGCCATAATCAAAGGCATAGAAAAGTTGATTTTTTTCGTACTTATGACTAGAAGAATTCATAATTATGACATGAATGACAACCAGGTGTGATACCATTGATATATAAAAATATTGATAAAGATTTAGTGAAGGACAATTATCAAGATGAAAAACATGGTTAAGTGGATTCGATAATCAAATTGATAAAAGACAAGGATAATGCATTTTTGATGCTTTGACAAGAGATTTCGAGGTCCACATAATGCATGAAGCAAGTTCCACTTTTCCTCCGGCTCCATGGGAAGACCTTCAAGAGAATATCGAGACATGATCATTGAAAGTTACTATGTAAACAAATGACTAAATAGGTACGGAAAAGAGCTAACAATATACGGTTAAGTGGATTCGGTAATCAAATTGATAAAAAACAAGGATAATGAATTTTTGATGCTTTGACAAGAGATTTCAAGGTCCACATGATGTTTGAAGCAAGTTCTAGTTCTCCTCCGGCTCTATGGGAAGACCTTGAGAGAATATTGGAGATATAATCATTGAAAGTTACCATGTAAACAAATGGTTGAATAGGTACACGGAAAGAATTGACAATATATGCAAAAATTCATATGATTGTAAACTAATTGAAGAAATTGAAATTTATATCTTAGAGGCAATGAGATTAGAAGTTGCACCAATATAGATTGAACTATAAGCCATGGAGTAGCTGACTTGGGCACAAGCCAATTTTCCATTAGGTAAATGGACTTAAAAAATATTTAGGTCATTTACCTTTGTTGAGTGGGAATGATTAATTTAATTTATATCCCAAGATATCTATTTGAAAATCATGCAAATTAGTATGGTCTTTATTTTACGAGAAAACATTGTTAATTTCTTTGAAGAGTTTATAGGTTTCGGTGCTTAGTTGATAAAATGATTAAGGTTGTATTTAGAAGACCTAGAAAAACACACTATTTCAAGGGTGAAATATTATTTCAAAACATGATTTCAATAGTCTCCTCCTGTGATCATAAAAGACTGCAAAATCATGTTTAAAAAAGTAAATATTTAAGTTAGATTAGAATATAATAGTGTCGATAAGGTGTGCATTGTAGAATTGCTCATGCTTACCATGCCACACTAGAAAGATATCTTGACTCTAGTGGTGGCGAGTGGTGTTATTTGTATTTTTGTAGGTCGTAAATCATTAGTATGATTAATGTAGGACAAAACATGAACTAAATAAGCCCAAGGACTGTTTAAGACTTTGATAAACTACAAAGACCAAATTAATGTTGACAACGTGTGGGTGGACAATGGAGTGCGAATAATCATACACTTTCACGGGTTGCAGACAAAATCTATTAATTCAATTATTGGTTTTACTTTTGTCATAGTTAGAATAATGTAAATAAACCAAAATACTGACACCACTGTTAGTGATTGCAGTAATATCTATCACGGGACCTCTATTTAAAATATTTTCTTGCTAGCGTTTGTTTACTTTAGTTATGCGTATCACCGTTTGATATTGTTGTCGTTTGATTGAAGGAATTAGTCGTTTACTTTCCTAGACCGGTACTCACTCTCCTCTGCATGTACTCATTGTGAAGAGTAGAGAAAAATTGAGTCTAGCTTGTATATTTTGGTTTAGATTAATAGAAGCCTAGTAGAAATCTCCTTGTAAGGGTTTTGATTGTAATTTATTGTGTAAAACAAGTTTCAAAGTATCCTCTTTACTTGCACTTAGTGCGATCTGGAAAATGAAAAATGAAATATTGTTGGTATACACCTTAGTTTTAGTATTAAATTAAATATTATTTAGTTTTTAATATCTTTTTACATTTTAGTTTTAAAATAAAATAAATTTTAGTTTTAAATTAAATCAACTTTTAGTACCTCTATTGTTTTGATGCCAAAGACTCAACTACTATCCAAGCTCCTTGACATAGGGTTGGCTCATCCATTCAAGGTTGGTGATGGCTCGGGGCTACATATGCAAAAAAATGTAGGTGCACAACGGAGTTAGCCTACCACCGCTTAGACCAACGACCCCTAATAATTTAATATGAAATTTCCATCATTTCTCTAGGCTCACTTCTTAGACTATCCTCGCAGCGAACCTTCTCATGTGATTCTCGGATGATTTGCGAATGATTTCTTAGACTCCGTGCATTGTATAAAACATTTATCAATGTTATAAAGATGTGCTAGGGCTTTTTGTCGCGAATCTTTGCCTTGAAATTTGCGGTTTTGACCAAACCTAATGACTGGCCATTTAAAATGGTGAATTTTTATTTTGAAGCTGAAAAATTGGCAAACCTGTGACATAGTTAAAAACTATATTCTTACCTAAACATACATAAAGCTATAGTAATTTGAAACCTATAAATTTGACGGGTTTATAGCACGCGTCGGTCGGGAATGTTGCATGAAGGTGACTCGATGAAGTGAGAAGACCTCATAGAGTTGAATGCTTTGTTAGCGAGGAGGACATAACACACAAATGGAGTCTAGTGCATCTCTGCGCTAGGATGCGGGATGCCGAGAGATAACAAGTGAAGCATTGACAAAGAAGCACAAAACATCAAATGAATATTGCATGGGTCTGCTATGCACATGAGAATAGGCCCATTGTCAATGTAATTTACACTCAACAACGTGTATGGTACATAGTTTTGAGGTAGATGATGAATGAAGAAGAGGAGTGTGGAAGGCGACAATGGTTAAAGCCAAATGGAGATTTCCTACGCTTTCTTCAATCTGTTGCGCCTTGTCACTTATGGATGCGTAACATATTACCTTACCTTCACGTAACATATGGTGCCTAAAACTCCAGTTGGATGCCTTCAAAGGCTGCACATTTTCTCTCTTGACATGTGCCTCCCTCTCGAGGCCCAACCCCAACTATTCCAGCTCTACGATCAGCTGGGCTGGGTAGAGGTGTCCCCTCCCAGAAGGGCCTACCGTTTGTTTGGTTAAGGGCCCCATAAAAATAATAATATGGCTCCATTTGCTTCAAATGCAAATTATGCCTCTTTCCAAGTTGAGTTCGGGCCCCAGTGGAGTGCCGTGTACCCCCTGTCTCTAATGGAAGCTAACTAGGAAGATTGGACTCATTAAATGTCTTTTCCAGTTATCTCGACACCCGCGCCTCTATTTTCTGTGCTACTCTGATACAAATTCATCCTCCTTTAGGCACATTTCTACACACTTTATAAAAAAAATAATAAATAAAAAAACTAATCTTAAATAATCTCTATGAAGAATTTTTCATAATCAAAGAAATATATACAAAAAAGATATGGCTGCCCGTGGAAAAGTATTATTCCTCCATCACACAAACACAAAATAAATCTGCTTTGATACAAATTGTTGTATAAAATCAATTAATTTTATTTAAAGTAGATTACATATATATGCGTTATGAATTCTTACAAACATGGAATTAGGCTTATCATTTACAATCAATACAATCCCTACAATATTTTTCTCAAGCCTATATTTGTGATGAGTTGTCTCATAACAACTCATACACACACACATAAAATATTCTATTTTGGAATTAGGCTTTATGTTCCTTTGTCTGCCTCTATAATTGTTGTCCTCGAAAACGGGAAATCACCACAAAATTTGCCTTCATTTTTTGCATTCGAAAATCATGCAAATCTCTTTTAATCTTGTCGTTTGTACCCTAATTTAGGGTGTCCTTGAACGCCTCTTCTTTGCAGTTCATACCCTTTTCCCAGGGCTTCCTCGAATCTGCAGCTTGCTGTTTGTATCCTTCTCTCGGGCCTTCCTCGAACAACTTCGATTACAAATATTAGTAACAAATGAGAGAGAGAATGAAGAAAATGGAAGGCATACAACACATGACATTTATACCTTGTGCGAGTCTGTCAATTATTAAATCATAAAGTTGTTGCATTAAAGTGAGGTAGTTATATTTAATTAGTTAATCTTTACATTGACTTAATAACTTTAATACTTTTGCCTTCTTGACATGTAGTCGTTCCTCTTCTATTTCCCATTTGACAATCAATTTCTATTCTTCGTAAACAATTTTCTCTTCATTGATCTTGCCAACATTTTCTATATCGTGTCTGCTTAAGCTGCAATGTTTTGTCCCTCCCATATTTCCAACTACATATCGTGCATCTACATTCTATCAAACCTTCATTTTTGTCCTTATTTTACACTAAGTTAATAAATAGATACTTTGAAATCCATTCAATCAAAAATTCCTTGACATGTCTCACTGATGTGCATTTCTTTTCCCTTTCATCTTCATCTTCAACCCATGGTATTGGTAAGTCATTACTAATAGTCTCAAACCCACTGGCTTGAGATCGCCTTAAATCAACAAAGCCATCTCCAAGTTGCACCTCATTAGAACCTTGTTGAAAATGAATCTCATGAGCAACTGCTTCTTCTGGGTTGTCACCATTACTAAAATATGACAAAATAATTCTGTACTTTGATGGGATTGAACATGAGTGTCCAATATTGGTATCGGGACCGCAACAAGACATCTTTCACAACTAAAAATGACAAATTTATCATAAAAACACATCACACAGTTAATCTTGAAGTTTTTGACAGATTTGACAAAAACATTAACACAATAATTTCTTCTTGTATTATTGTGTAAATGATGTTACAAATAAATAGACACACCATAACTCCGTCATGTAAGGAGTCAAGCGCTACAAATAAGGAACCAACACTATTGTTATGTGAGCTGTTATAACTCACATAACAATACTCAAACAAAATACTCATCCATGTGAGTGATAATGACCATATTTCTAACCTCCGCCCCGCCCCCGGAGTATGAATAGGGGAGAAAGTACCACCTTCAACTAAGCAACATGTTACTCCGTAGCTTGCACATGGTCTCGATCATAACCTTGACTGTGGGAACTACATCATTCATGATAGGACCCAACAACCTATTTTGGGAATTCATGAATTGGGACCCACCGAGCAATTCACATCAACTGAACCAATTGAGATATCAAGAACACTTCTTGCTTTAGTATTTGCTGTCTAGATCTCTGCATCATCATGCCAATAGGAGAACTATAGAAACCACAATGCACAATCGAACATGGATTCTATCTTCTGCGCTTATTATTCATACACAAAACAAACCAAAAGGTGCCACTAAATCAGAATGCGGCCTCTTAGGTAGCGGCGAACTCGAGGGCATTGATTGCCGTAATGCCTCCGCTTCCTCTCTACTCCGATGTTTTCAACTGCTTACTGAGTAGAACTCATCAACTTCAACATTGTTTTCAATTTTAGTTTTATATTAACCCTCACCATATGAAACTATATATTTATTAGGATGTCGGGTACCTCGGAAATGCATCCTTTACAAAGAAGAATTGAATGTTAATACAAAAGAAATATGCTCCTCTTTACAAATTTTGAAAAAACCTGCCCCCTTGTTTTTACCCAATTTTTTTCCAGACGTATACTTCCCCTTTAAAAACTTTGATTCGGCCCTTTGGGTTTTGAACCCTTGACAAGCACCTTAAAAGTTTTAGCCATACCAACACTTTATATGGAAGACAAATAGGCACGGAGGTTGAAGAGACAACCTGTTCTGACAGGTTTGAGCACATTCAAATGAAATACAGAACTAATAGCTGGCACATCTGATTTGCTGGCACGTCTTATTTGCAAATGCATACAAATTAGATCTGTAGATGAATACAACATATAAGGAATTCATGAACATTCAACATAAAAAGGAATCTCATAGATTAATAATGCTATGACAAATTGACGTTGACACCAATGGAAATGTGGCAGATGGCGTTGAGTTAGAAAACATAGATGTGGATGCACGTTGCATTGGAGACAACTATCAAGTTGTGATGCCGATCCAGATCTAAAGGAAATGATATGCAGTTTGAACAAACAATGGTTGATTTGATCAATCAAATCAGAATGGATAATTTCTTTTATTAGAGTTTCAACTGTTAGATATAATATGTGTGGATCAGGCGATTGCAATGTGATGAGTTACAAGCTCCAACAGAGTCGAACACCCCTATTTTAAGGAATAAATGGCGACTGGATCTTGAGAAAGCTCTCAATGGATCATGAGCACCCTGAATTAGATCACCAACTTTGTTTAATTTTCCATAATCCTTAATGGGCACCCGTGAATTTTGTAGAGATTTGTCGAAGCCGAAGAATACGAGTTGGTAGAAGGTTCTTTTTGGCAAGGATGAAGGTGCAAGCGGATCTGACAAGCTAATGATTGCAATACACAAATAGCTCCAAGTTGAGGCAAAAATACCGTTAAGTATTACAAACTAATTAAAAATGTCTACACTAACAATACTATATGAAAGAGTAACTCATGATTGGGGCAATAAGGAATAATGTTTGCCTCTATAGTAATTAAGAACCCATATTTTCCATCTCATGAATGCCCTGCTCTGATATCAAATGAAGTTTTTGGTAGAGCTTACAAAAACATTTACATAATAATCTCTTTTTGTATTATTGTGTAAATAATATTACAAATCAATAGGCACTATTACTCCGTAATTACAAATAAGGAACCAACACTATTGTTATGTGAGTTGTTATAACTCACATAACAATACTCAAATGTAATAAAACAAACCACAATAATAAAATACTCACCCATGTGAGTAATAACAACCATATTTCTAACAAATCTTGTCAACAAACATCACACAATTAACTTGTTAAGTCTATTTATGATGAATACATGGTTTGAAAGGATAAAACACACTAGTGGGAAATCATGAAGGAATTAAATGATGTCATATGGTGGTAACTTGTATTTTGTTTTTATATAGTCATGAGTACGTTGTCAATTGGCATTTTGAATGCCCCATAATTTTTTGGAAGCTTTGCATCTTTAAAGGCATCCATAACCCTTGAAATCTATGTATTTCATGCTCCTATTATGGAAGTTTACCTGATAAGTCCATGATATTTTTTGTAAGAACTAAGAAATGTTATAGTTCATACATGGTTGATGCCTTTTTGTTATTATGTTTAAAATTGTGATGAAATGGACTTAATGAGATGTGGGAGAGTAATTTCATCTGAATGAATGATTGTCCAATGGAATAATAAAGTATTGGTCTTAGGATTTAGATCACTCATAATAATTCAGTCTCTTTTTTTTTTTTTCATTTTAATCGATTTACATTACAAAATGTTAAATATCTATAATGTAAATTCATTAATTGTTGAAACCAAATGTAAACTTGAAAATCTAGCAATAATTAAATTGAACAATAAACTGAGCATTTAGTTGGGCTATGCATATTTAAAGGCCTTGTGTGGCATCACTATTTCATTAATGTTTTGTTACCATGACATGGAAATCTGTCTCTTCATTTTAGATTCTTTTTTTTTGTTTGGGAAATACCCCTTTGCCTTGATGCCATGGTGTCGAGTCTCAGTTGAACACAACAAACGAAACTCAAATTGAACTAGTAGTTCAAATGATATTAATGAAAAATTGATTCTTGAAAACAACTCATAATTTCAAGCAACTCCCTCCAAAATTAGATGGACGGTCAATATTAAAAACTATGAGATCAACAACCAATGCATTTACAAGGCACTCACATATTATGAATGAAGATCAATGGCATTATGCTTTCGAGGTAAAACTTCTTTATATACATCACATCTTTGAAAAGGAAATGGACGCTTTAGATTAGATCATTGCAGATCAATGGTTTGTCATGTTCCCAAATACTCTTGCAACGATGAGCAAACCACATTCTATAACACGCTAACAATTGATCTTTGAAGATTGATGGCCGTCGCATATTTAAAGAAACCACGGCAAGGTTTGAATTCTGAAAACATGGACAATTAAGACCAAAGTTATGAAGATCGGTGGTTGTGCTTTTGAATGCATTTCATATACCATGGCCCATTCCCTTTGATAACATGACGATTGATGAACATTCAAGATTAAACCTTTGAAAAATTGACGACCTTCGCATACTTGAATGCCTTTTACACTTGGTTGTAGATCTTGTATCTTTTAAAATCTGGCCGTTCATCTCATTTTTGAAGTCAACACTTCTTTCCACGCAACATATTTTTAGGCTTTGAAATTCAAAAACATTATGGACAGTCAAAAACATTTTTTTGGAGATCGGTGGTTGTGCTTCCAAATACATTTCATATAGCATGGCACATTTCATTTGAGAACACGATGATTGATGAACATTCAAGATTAAACTGTGAAAATTGACGACCCTCACATACACTAATTATTTTTACACTTGGCCATGATCTTGTATCTTTTAATTCTAGCCATCCATCTCATTTTGAAGTCAACACTTCCTTTCACGCAACATACATTTAGGCTTTGAAATTCAGAAACATTATGGATGATCAAGATAAAATGAGATAAAATAAGATTAAAAACATGCAACATACCTTAGATAGGATTGAAAGTTGGTACTTGATTTTGAAATTTGATTGTGTGTTACAACACTACTCATAAACATTAATTATAAACTTCCATACGATATCCACTTCTAGAAATTATATTCAAAATAAATAAATAGATTCTCGCACTATGTAGGAGAACACGGCAATCCAATGTAGTGGTTCAAGCTAGTAAGTGTGCACTATGTAAAACAATTATTATCAAATCTGCTTCTTTTAATACCAATTTTAAATGGTGATTCCCGCTAAATTTTAGATAGTTGAAATGAATTTAGGTCAATTAGGACCCACATAAGAAATTTGGGTGGGGGAGTGGGGCTGAGGGTTAAATGGATGGTGAAGCGGTTCCAATGAAGAAACATGTGCATTATATTGCATTGCAAACATGAACCATTGAGGAAATGTGTGAAGGTAAATGCATTGCAAACAGTCCCAAATAAAAAACCGATTTTTAAATTAATGGTGAATCAAACCCAAATATTGAATGTGCGCAATGAAGATTGGGCGATCAGGACCCAAATCATGCTTATCAATTATGGTGAAATTCATGTTTGTTACAAACAAAATTGATCATGGCATGACGAGATATGGGAGGGAAGCTGCCAAATCAGTAAAATCTCGGTGAAAACATTGCCAAATCACCCAACAAATCACCAAAAACCAGTACCAGTCATTGGCAAGATTTGCCACTATTTTTTTCTCTGACCAGTGATAAGATGTGAAACAAGTATAATGATACAAGATTATTGAAAGATAAAGATGCAAACTAGATATGGTACAAAAATCAGCTAAAAATGCCCCATAAATAGGACGTTATGTCAAAAACTTCTAATATGAAGCCTATGAGAAGCTCCGCGCAAGTGCGTAATATAAAGTTATGGCACGAAATATAAAAGAAATGCCGAGACAAGATGCAAACAAACCTAAGAAATCAGAAAGACTGAGGGAACGGTTGAAAACTGTGCAAAATCTACAAGACAAGAAATTGCAAAAGTTGTTAATGGATGTTTAGCGACCAAGAGCAAAACTTTATGATGCAATGACTGAAACATGCAAGGAATGGACCAACATGTATGATGGAATTGAAATATATAACCGAAGTGCAAGAGAACAACAAATAGAGAACTAGCAAAAGTTGCAAAAACTGCAAAGCTGTAAATATTGTCAATGCCATAAAGAATGTCAAGACAATGAATGTAAAACCTAAGGAAGATAAAAAATGGACTAGAACAAAAGATAAGTGAATAAGATAACCAAAATGATGTGAGACAAGAATTTCAAGTGAAAGAGGAGCAAACATAGGAAAGGTAAGGTGGAAGTTAAAAGCAACAAAATGCAAATAAAGAATGTGCAAAGTGAATGTAAGAACAACAAATTGATGTATTAGAATATTGAAAATGAAGTATTAAGTTAAAGACCAAGTGGGGAATGTGTGTGAGAGTTCGTAGAAGGAAGAAAGGATACAAATATGAACAAGAAAGACACTCGAGATGCAAAAAGAAGACTTGGGACAGTGAAACTGAATGCAAGAAAGAAATGTCAATGTGAAAACCAAATTCAATAAATTGGAGAGATTGAAATGTCAACATGAAACCAAATCTAATAAATCAGAGAGATTGAAAAGACAAATTGGGAAGTGAGATACAACAATAAAAAATGGAAAGATGTGAAATCAAGAAAGAACGTATGCGGACTTTTGTCAAACATTTGGGAGGAAAACAATACGAGCATAAAAGATAAAATCTGGACTTTTGTCAAACATTTGGGAGTGCTGCATGATGAACTAGGGTGAAAGATAAAATCTTGAAGTACAACATCCTCATTAATGTGACCGATTAGAGAATTGTATCACATATCCATTGTGGGAGAAATACAATGCCAATTATCCACTATCAAAGCAAGCTCCTAATCTAAAGCAAGCAACTAAAACATATACTCCAGTGACATGGAAATAACAAAACAAGCATGCAGATCACAAGAAAGTGAATGGGCTGATAGTCACGATTTTCCAATCCCTCATGACCTCTAACACTTGTTATGGAGTACATTGAGCTTTCTAGGCGAGTTAGGAAGTTGAAATGAACTTTTGAAGGTGCCTAAGACCATTTGTTTTCCATTCCCGATCCTTCTTTTTCTCTTGGACAGATGATGGAAACATTGTTGGCTTGTAAGGAAACTCCCTAGTGCTATAATCATGATTTCCAGGATAGTGTAAATGTCATGGTAGTTTTGCGTGCGATGCAGGTGGTTGTGCAACTATCAGAGGTTGTGTAATTGCTACAAATACATTTGTCTCCCTTCAACAAAATAATAGGAAGAAATGGGTGACAAAGAGAAGGAAAACTAATGACAACTACATACACTATGAAAAGCCAAAAAAGCTCAAGGAAGATGATGGTTGTTGCCAGGCCAATTGTAAGAGGGTAAGTAGCTAAATTGGCTTAGACATGATTGATGATAGAGAGGATATGTATGTGCAATATATTCATATCACTTGGATGTCTCCTCCACAACCTCTTGACTGCAAGTTGGCATGTTATGCCCAACATTTTTAAGGTTTGGAGATGAAATCATGATTCAACCTTACAATCTTCAACATCCTTGGTCATAAGGATTCTTCTTGGGCTGTTGAGAGTGTGCTCCTGCCAATTACAGATTGAGATTGACCATCATATTCTACAGGTCGACATGAGGATCACTTTATGTTTAGGACTCCCATCTACCACGAGATCCATGGGATATACCACTTTTGGTAGAGGGATTCTTTATCCATGTTCGTTTAGTACCTTGATCAAAGGTGCTTGGCCCTATTTTTTTGGGAGGTTGTGTTTCTTAGACTCAAATTTTTATTTGGGCCCTATTGTTGTCGAGGCTGATTTCTTTCTTTCATCTTTCTATAGACATAGGGGGCAATTAGCGCTCGTTGGATATAAATGATTCACACTCAAACATGGACAATTAGGTGAAATGATGTTTGTCTTGACATGCTACTACAATGCATCCCAACCTATTCAACTTCACCCTAGGAAAAGTGGATCTTCTTTGTTTTGGATTCGAGGGCTTTGCCCCGTCCACACAACTGACAGGGTCATAGGGGCACACACGCACTAGTTTATTCTTTACCACTAGAGTTTTATTGGCCGTGAATCTTAGGAAAGGTTCTAGGGGAATTGACCAAAATCCTTCTAAGATTGTCCAGCCTAGCCCAATCAGGCCTAGACAATTCCTGTGAGGATTATCTCATCTTGTAATGCCCTTTTGTAGTAATAAATGATGCCATTGGCTTTTAGGGTCCTATCTTGGATACAAATAGGTGGAATTATTTCTTATGGTATGGAGTTTAGTTGTTTTAGGGGTTCACACTCTAGTTTATTTACCTTAAAAATAAAAATACATGCGCCGGTTGTAATTTGGTTAAATCTCATATTGGTAAGAATTGCGAGACAAAGGTGATTTATAAGGCATTACGTGCTCCAAAATAATGGGGAAAGAGTCTAGAGGTGGGGAAGTCCAAAGTGGTGAAATATATTCACTATTCCTCCCTCCTAACAAATGATTGCATTGCTTGTGTGTTAAGTGGGTCTCCTTGCCTTGTGATTATTACCATAAAAACATGAGGAGAAATGTCATTAGGGTGATGACTACTCATTGAGGTCATTTCCATCTTAACTGAATAGAAATCGCACAAAGACCAATTATCTACCTTAAAAATGCGTAGAGTTTAATTATGTTCCAAAACCTTAAAACCCTAGGGTCTTGTTTACCCATGGTACCATGGTATTTTGCTATTGTAATTGACTGTTTTTCATTGCTGCTGACTTACTTTTGGACATTTGAGGGCATTAATATAATATTTTTCATTCATTCATTCCACTTCCTTATAACCATCCAAAACCATCCAACAATTCCCGAATAATGAGACCTGAATTAAAAAAATTGAGGAAGCAAAAGTGAATTTAGTTAGCTGTCAAAATGCTTTATGAACTAACCATTTGAACTTGGATGAGCAGTTTTTCAATGAATAAAATGAAAAGACCAAATTGATAATGCATTGTGTTGAAGTTTGCATTCAATTTATAATGTCATGTAGAGTCACTCTTTTTCCTTTTGAGGTATGTGAACTAGAAATTTTTATGCATTTATAGTTTATTTTCTTTGAATTTTGTCCTTGTTTCTTCTTGCAAGTAATTCTTGCAATTGTGGCTATTTTATTATTTATTACAATGAACAAACTTGCTGAATTGTAAAACATGACATGACCTTAAAATGCTCGTGCTTATGGATGTTTTAGCCTTTTTGGTTTTGCTAATCATGTGACTTTCCAATTTTATGATTGCAGATATTGACTATGATATCTACAGTTGACGATCTTAATTATCCCGAAAAGACAGAGGCGTATTATATTGTTAATGCCCCATATGTCTTTTCTGCCTGTTGGAAGGTAACTCAATCACTTGCTTGTAGGATAATCAAACCTACTAGCTGCATGTGTAGGTTGAGAAGATTCGGAAGTATCATATCATTTCAAAAGTTGTATATTTTATCCCATATGGCATGTCGAAACAATTGTATCCATCAGCTTGGATACAAGTAAACTCACGAGCTATAGGATATAATCTTAGAGAGCTACCCTATCAAAAGGATTGGCTGAATTTTTCTTTATGCATGGGTTTTTGTATTTGAAATGTGGGTGCTTACAAAATTTTCTTGCAAATATATGTAGTCCAAAGATATTTTATTTCATTTTTGAGAAATGGATCTTCTGTTACTACAAGAAACATGATAATAACATAAGTGAACAATATAATTACAAGTTTGTCCTAACCCTATAAAATGTACAGGAACAGATGACCTTGTGCTCTGAGAGACAAAGAACAGACATTGTTACAGAAATAAACTACTTTTGTTTTGACAAACATAGTCAAATCTTGCTTTAATAAACTCAACTCAACTAACTTGAACAGGAAAATCGCCCTATCAAAGCTACAGGAGCACTTGGCCCTCTGCCCCAAGAGGCAAAGAACGGACATCTTTACGGAAGCAAACAAGTTTTGTTTTGACAAAACATCGACAAACCCTGCTTTAATAAACTTAACTCCCCTTTGTGAGGAAACTTTCCTTAAGAAAAGTTTCCTTGTATCTATCCCTCAAAGGAAATCAGAGGCAGAGAACTGTATTGTATGCCATAAGGTTTTGTAACTGTTCTTGACCAGTCCTTGTATCTATCCCTCCAAAGGAAATCAATGGCAGACAACCATATTGTATGCCATAAGGTTTTGTAGCTATTCTTGACCATCAAAGGATTACCTGATAGAGGACCTCGCCAAGAGGGGCAGAGAATTAATAGTAAAATTTGGCCTATAAGCAAGCCCTAAAGGTCCTGACATGTATACTTTTTACGAGATATCTAAATGACATGTGTCTTCCACATAATACATAAATGATTTAATATGCTGTAACATCCAGAATTTTGAATTTGGATGATGTGGACAATTTGTTATTAGCTAACATGTTTATTTTGGACATTTGAAAAATGTGTATTTGTAGCATTTAGGTAATGAATTGGCTTGAAAGGTGGTATATATAAATAGATGCTTGGTTTACTTTTTTAAAGTTAAAATTATTGATTGTTAGATAATTTGGGGTAATATATAAATTCTGTTTCTGCACTTGCCACGGGAATCCTGTGTAGTTCCTGGCTTAATGATGTCAATTTTTGGCATCGGTAGACATTGAGGTTCATTTTGAAAGTTACTTCTTGATAGAAGTTGCGCTGAAGCCTTCATGTGGTAATACCATTTTAGTTATGTGATTTCGGAGAGGATACTTGTGAAGATCAATGTCTAGTGTTGTTGATCTTGACATCAATAGACACTAGGGGTCACTTTTTAATGTAATAAACTAGGGGAATCCTGTGTAGGTTATGGCTTAGTGATGAAAACCTTTGGTGTTGGTAGACATTGAGGTTTGTTTTGTAAGTTACTTCTTGATACAAGTTGTGCTGAAGCCTTCATGTGGTAATACCATTTTAGTTATGTGATTTCGGAGGGGAAACTTTGTTAAGATCAAGGACTAGTGTTTTCGATCTTGGCATCAACAGACACTAGGGGTAACTTTTTTAATGTAATAAGTATTCCTGTTTATTTATAAGAGAACTTAACTGCAATGTAAGCTACTTTCTAGGCTTGCATTAAAAGAGACTAGACCATTGGTAAGAATCGGGCAATTAGAAAGAATGCAAAGATCCCAGAGAACACGATCTAAGTGGAAATAATAAAGGATTCCAAGTGCCTGTAGTAAAATGTATAGCCACGAGGACTAAAACTCAAATGTTCCTTTAGAAGGATTCATGAGGAGATAAAATAAGTGAGTACTTATAAATTAGAGTTCAACTTAAGATGAAGATCAAGGACTAGTGTTACCTATCTTGGCATCAGCAGACACTAGGTGTCTCTTTTTTAATGTAATAAGTATTCCAGTTTATTTATAAGAGAACTTAACTGCAATGTAAGCTACTTGCCAGGCTTGCATTAAAAGAGACTAGAACATTGGTAAGCGTCGGGCAATTAGAAAGAATGCAAAGATCCCAGAGAACATGATCTAAGTGGAAATAATAAAGGATTCCAAGTGCCTGTAATAAAATATATAGCCATGAGGACTAAAACGCAAATGTTCCTTTAGAAGGATTCATGAGGAGATAAAATAAGTGAGCACTTATAAATTAGAGCCCAACTTAAGATGATGTGCCTTTCTTTGATGTCATAATTATGAAAAGAAAACAAGCGCTGTTCTAGAGAAAGCTTAGTCTTAAATTTATATGTATGTAGCCAAACTTTCAAGCGAGAATAGGGAAAAGTAACTTAAAAGGAACTAGTTATCCTAGACTACAAGGAATACTTCATGTGGGATTGTTGGCGTAAGCAAGATAAACTTTAAGATGTCTCCTTGATATGCTATTAGTCATAGTTCGCGGGGACGCGTCCCCCCCAAATTTGACACGTTCGGGACGTCCCGGACGTCCCCGGGACATGGGGAAGCGTTTTCCCACGTTTCCCACTCTTTTTTTTTTTTTTTGCTGGGAAACGTCTTGGGGATGTTTGAAAATGTTGGGAAACGTCTTGGGGACAGGGAAACGTGGGGGGGACGTCCAGACGTCCCCCATGTGGTCATCATTTCTTTCCTTTTTTGGCATTTCTTTCCTTTTTTGGATTTTTGGTGAAGAAAACACAAGCATAGAATAAAATTTGCCATTTTAAGGGTCTGGAAGATGTAGTAGCAAAAACTTGCATGTGCCATAACTTTCATTATGCGACTCCATTTCGGGTGCCGTTTTCTCTAAAGTGCATATTTTCTCGAGCTCTCGCAGTTGATGACAATATTTTTCTTATTTTCATAAAATCAATTTTTGCACCTTTTTGGACCAAGCAACTTCTTGCAATCTTCTGAAAGAATCATGAGTATTAAGGAATGTATTTGATGTTTATGAGTTCAAGTTTCACCTTATTTAAATCTCAAATGGTTTTATTCAGCTTATTTATATAATTTAGTCACTATATCTTTATATTTTAAATATTTATATATTTTTTAATTAGCTGTCCCCCACCGTCCCCAAAATTTAGAAATTTTTTTGCCGTCCCGGAAACCCTGTCTCCCCATCCCCGTCTCGGGTAACTACGCTAATAGTAATAAACCACAACCTTTTTGGTTTTTCTAAAGCAAACAGGCTAATGGTCCAAGATAAGTAGAGGTTGCTAAAGTTTTACTTGGAAATGAAAGGAGCCTGAAAAGGCGAAGCATACCCAATCATGCATGATGGATAATATATCGTGGAGAATATGGATCCAGTAACAGATTCTCTGCAGTGATGCGAAATCGTCTACATCAGAGGATATTTCTGACCTTCCTTCAAATTCTTGGCTAGGCAAGATTTTTTATCATCCCAGCCTCCAGGAGACTGATGAAATCACACTATCATCACTTCCATTGCAACGTCAGAACTAGTCAGGAAGATGCAGATCTGCTAGAGTGTCTTGATAAAAACCTTTTACCTCATAAGTTCTAGGTTTACAGGGTTTTTATGTTTATTCCAGGCTGTGTTTGCCTGCTCTTTTAAAATTGCCAAACAATGCTAGAGTCAATGTAGTAGCATTGCACATTAAAAGTGACATATTGGTGATGTAGAAGGTCATTGTAATTTGATCTCACGTCTTTCTTGCAATAGCCACTATATTATATAATTTTTTACTCGCCTATACAAAAAAACACAGGAACTTTGTATTCACTGCATACTTCCTTGATTTATTCCAACTTTCTTCCCTGAACATCCAAGATAGTTATAGGAGGAAAGAATCATCAAATTTGTAGCTATAGGACTGTAAATGAGAAATAGAAAAATTTAGCACAATAGACATAAACATGTTCTGAATGAAAGTGAAGACTCAAGTAATAAGGGATGAAAATGTTAGAAATGTATATATTTGAACTGTTGCTTTTACACGGAAGCTCCTCAAAGCAAAATATGTTATGATTTTGTGTAGCTCCTAGAAAGGTATTACTTTAACCAACCAATTTTTATGATTTTGTACATATACTATTTCTTTATTTGAAGGATAAAAGTATCTCTCAACTCAGTTTGTTTCCTGGCATGGAAGTGTGCTAATCTGCAAGAAACAAAAATGTATAGGAAATGTATATCATTTTTGTTTCTTGCAGATTAGCACACTTCCATGCCAGGAAACAAACTGAGTTGAGAGATACTTGTATCCTTCAAACTAAGATACATGAATAAAGCCTATGAAAAGTGATTAAAAGGGAGATTTACATCTCATTATCATCTTTAAGATACATGAATAAAGCCTATGAAAAGTGATGAAAAGGGAGATTTACATCTCATTATCATCTTTGATAACCCAAATGAATCCCAACACAATATGATGTGAACTATGGACATGCAATGCACAAATTAGGCTTCTGTCGTTATGTTACATAGTTGCTTCCAAATGCTACACATACAACGATATAGAATTGTTAGAAGAAAAGATCAAGGTTCATATCAACAGCCATTCTTCTCTTATATCTACGTGAATTTGCATGCAAATCCAGCATCCTGCTGTCCTATTCTGTTATTAATACTTACATTCTGTAGAGTCCAGTGGTGAAACTGCTATAAATGAGTTCAATGTATCACCTGAATCATCTTTCAAAGGCTTCAAATGCGAGACCATTTTATTTAGGTGAAATGTTTCCAAGTTGTTAGCAGACATTTGAAAGGTCCAAATATTGCAAGTATTCTTTCCAACTTGGTGTGACTGCATGGTCAACAGATACTCAAGCCTTTTCTCTAAATATCCAAACCCAGAATGAAAAACCTTGGTATTCTCTCATCAGCTATTGGATTATTGATATAATTTTGTTTTCCGTTGACCTTTCTTGGTCACTCATGAACACTAGAATTGTGCAGTCTTCAGACCTCCATTCTGTTTTTGAGGTTGCTTATTCTTACATGAAAATGGAGAACCTGCTTGGCTTTGGTTTCCAAGAACCCCAATGAAATTTTTGCTTAGTGTAGATAAAAATTGGGCTCTTCGTAAGCAATAGCGAATTCTGTGCCTTTCTTTTTTCAGTGAATTAATTTTCATCTTTCACAATTTTATTGCAACATAACTAGTTTCGGCAACATAAGCATGTGCCCTATTTTACTGCCTAAGGGAGGTTAAGATTTTTGCTTAATAGCTATACTGTCCGTGTCTTAAATTGGCTAATCTTTTGCTTTGATTTGGGAAATGTTTCTGACTGGGCTACGTCTGTCAACAGACAGGTGTGGGTTGGCAGGGAAACATTCCATTTATTTTAGAGAGTAAGTGCAGTTGTGTGTTGGCAATCAGGAAAAAAAAATGCAGGATGGTAGGAAATGTTAATGCAGAGAAAAGGAAGTTGAATGCGCAGGAGAG
Organism: Taxus wallichiana var. yunnanensis; assembly: GCA_018340775.1. NCBI lineage: Eukaryota > Viridiplantae > Streptophyta > Pinopsida > Cupressales > Taxaceae > Taxus > Taxus wallichiana. The sequence goes on from CM031234.1 coordinate 561,315,699, forward strand.
AAGTGCAGCAGTATGAAGTTGGAATAAGCACTGGATATTAAAAAACACTGATAAGAGGAAAAAGATGTAACTAGTAAAAAAGAGGAAGCAATGCATTGTTTTTCTAATGCTGCATTTGTAATGTTATGGAGTGATTTTGGATTTCTTTTGAGGTTCTGCTTAATATTTGTTTTGTAATGTACTAGCATGATGAATTGGAATTTATTCGTGTTTTAAATAAAACTGATAGAAATTTTGATAACCAAAGTATTTTGGCTTTGCTATATGATTTATAATACACTTTGTAGATTTCTTTCTATGAAACAGTCAAATTTTCTTTCAACTTCATGATTTGCCGTTTTCTTCATTGTTGTTTGTGCTAATTTACAGCTAGATTTTTGTCCCATTGATCAAGTTATAACAGCCCTTATATCCTAATTTTGCAGCTTGTCCTTCAGCAGCTGACTGCTGATTCTAGATTCATGTGCTGATTTGCAGGTTGTGAAGCCCTTGTTACAAGAAAGGACAAGGAGAAAAGTACAGGTGTTACAAGGCTGTGGAAGGGAAGAGTTACTGAAGGTATGTTGATATGCACAGAGTTTTGGAATATGCTTTAGCCTACAATTTGTGGAAGTATATGCTCAGTTGTAGTGTCACTTTTAGAAATTGGGTCCTTTATCATGGTAGGTGTATGTAGATATGGTATAAATCTTCTGTTTAGAGGTTTTATAGATAAATTCGTAGTTGTAACATTCTTCTAAAATATACTTTAAAAATAAAAGTAGGTCTAGAATTATGACAATAGTCGTAATTGCAAAAACCAAGAAATCAGAAAAGCAAAACATTACAATTGCAGTTACATTTTTAAATTTCTGGAAAAGTAAGCTTTATCAGCTTTGAGCTCACGCATTTGCTTTTCAATCTTCACCATTGGCTGAGCCCATTCCATGTTGCAAGCATGATCTTTTGGAGCAACCTGCAAAGATTATGCATTGGTAAAATAATGTTAAAGAGTAAAAGCTTTTGAAATGCAACTTCAAACGGAATACAAGAGTTACTGAAAACAGCAATGCATCTGTTTTACTACAAGTGGCCGATAATCAGCTTTCTAAAAGATTCAGCAATCATATTATGAGAAGTATCAAGGCCTAGAAAAGCTTGTTTTCAAGACAATGGGTGTCCAAAGATAGCAGGAAGACCATTTTGAACAACAGCCCACATATTTTTAGCAAATCTGTATCTCCAAAAGATGTGAATGACAGACTCAGGTAGATTGCAGACTGAACACTTAAAGTGGAATGATCACAAGAAACCATATGATGTCACCAACAGGCAGCTTGTAGAATAGAAGCTTTCAAGCAGTGCTTTGAGCCATGGCCTGAACTATGGATTTCTAAATGGCAGTGTCAAGGTGCTGCCATTTATCTTCAATGAATTTTGTATTTCCACTTCAAATTGAGCCTTTGTTCTAAAGATAATCTCAGGATGAGATTCCGATAAACACATTTGAGCAGGAAGTGGTCAAACCTGCTGCTGTTAGGCGATCTCCAATCCTTCAAGAAGTTGCATTGAACAAGAGTTGACATCTTAACAAGGAGTAAGTAATCCACAAGTTGCAAAATTTCTGTTTTAGCAGTCCTGTTAGCGGGCATGTAAGTGAAGAAGAGCCTTTTAAAGAGGCCAATGTTTCCATTGGTAGCCTGATGAGTGCCAAAGATGTCCAAATTGATGTATACCTTTTCTAAAGAGGCCAATGTTTCCATTGGCTGCCTGACAAGCCCCAAATATGTCTAAATTGACGTATGCCTTTTTAAAGAGGCCAATGTTTCCATTGGCTGCCTGATGAGCGCCAAAGATGTCCAAATTGACGTATGCCTTTTTTAAAGAGGCCAATGTTTCCATTGGCAGCCTGATGAGTGCCAAAGATGTCCAAATTGACGTATGCCTTTTTTAAACAAGCACTTTCCTTCCAGCTTAGAGTGCAGAGCAAGGGGCAGCCCATTGATTTGAATTTTGCATGTCTATTCCACTGAATGGAGGTGGTGGGAAAGCTAAGGCCATGTTGAAGAGAGTTGTCATTCCATTCCAACATCCCATAAATTTCTTGCCTCTCTTTCCACATAATACTAAGCAGTTGTATTTAGCAAACAAAAACTTGTCATTCATATGCACTTTCTCCATCATCCTTTGGAAGTAGCCGTGGATATCCTATGGCGAACAAACACTTTCCTTGCTTGGGAACCGTGTAGAGCACAAATGATCCATTTAAAAATCAAACATTTACCTTGCATCCAAGGATCCACGATGCCAAGGCCTCCTTTGTCTTTTTCTGTTTAACAAGGCATGTTTTTGAATTTCATTTCTGGTTTTGCCTCTGAAATATCTATAGAGTCAATGTACCAGACACCAAGCAAATAGGGCTGTTTATCTCTACAAGACCAGCCAAAGAGGAAATCACCAATGATGGTTGAATTGGTGAAGTGTGATCATGCCTTGGCTTTCCCAGGTTTAAGCCTTATTGAGGGAATCAGCTAAAGTCCACTGTTTGAAAGGTGTTTGTGAATTTCTTTAGCTTGTCTTGCTAGGCAGTTATAGAGGTAATCTGTCCAACATCAAGCTAATAAAGCTGTTTATTTTTGCTAGACCAGTCAAATAGGAAGTAACCAATGATGGCTAAATTTGTTGAATTGTGATAAAGCCTTAGGCTTTCCCAGGGTTTAAGCCAAGACTTTGTGTGCATCTAGAGGGATTATTTTGTTGCTATCGTAATCCAATAAGAGACTTTAATTGCACACAAATAATGAAGGTAAGAGATAAGAAGCATAAAAGGGAAGAAATTAATGTATGTATTGTTATACAGATGTAAATATCTTATTGTGTGCATAGGAGGCCATTCATTTCTCACTATCACCTAGCAGCCACAGCCATCCAAGCCCCAGATTGATTCTTGCATTTCAACAGATTTATTTCTTCTATATGCCAGGATTTTTTGATTGTTTGTCGACATATCAACCACCAGGAAAATTCGAATCCTCCACCTTTTACTGTTTCCAATTATTGTTAGTGCATCATTTTAATGTTGGTGCAATCTTACCTATTTATTTTGTCAAGTTACTGATGCAATGATACTTAAAACCATTCATTGTTGCATGATTGCCACCTGCTTCCTATATCTTGATTACGTATATAACTTGGAATTGAATAGTGTCCATTCGTTACTGGATTTACAATCATGTTGGTGGTGTTACTTCTATTTATATGAATTATATGCAGTAACCATTTGACTGCATATAGAATTGAATTATGCTATGATAGAATGTCCATTTTGAACACAATTTAAAGCTGACTAATGGACTTCAAATATAAATAAAAAAATAATTTTCCTTGGAAATTTTGGAACTTGGAAAATGACAAGTGATCAGTGAAATTGTAATTAAGTAAGAAGGGATTATTATAACTTCAATCTCTCTCCCCAAAACAGATGATCTTTATTTTAAATTAGATTTATTTAAAAGCAAGTGTTTTTTCCTTATTTCTGTATTCTTTATTTCAGATGAGGTTACAGTGTCTAATATAATCGAGCAATTGTTATTGACACAAGTTTGTTCTGTGTAGGTAATGGACTATGATGTTCTGCCTCATTTTTCGAGACAGGAGGGGTCAGGTTCATCCAGGCGAAATAATGACCAGATGATAGATTGCTTTTCTCCAAACCATCAATTTCATGTAGAACTTTATAACTATATAAAGCAGCAAGCTTCTATTGTAAAGCCTGTTGCACCTAGCAAAATGAATTCATTTCATGTGGATGTTCGGAGCAGGATGCTGAAGGAACTGCAATTATAGAGACTATTGCAACTGCATTGCATAATATGAGTGATGAAAAAGAAGTTGAGGATGGCATTGCTAATTTAAAGGTCAATGGTGATCAATCTCTGAGATCACAAAGGACTAGTAGTAGAAATGAGGTTCACAGTTAGGTAAAGCGTGTTAGATATTTAAATTACATCCCCACATATCTCGAACTCCGATTCTAGCTTTGTGTGCTGCCTCTTGCTCTTATCCTCCTTATCAGAGCTAATATTGATAATCATACAAATTCTCTAGAGCGACAATTTCTTTCCAGGCTAGCATTTTGCTATTAGGTTATCTATTTTTGTGGAAGTGATTTGCACTTCCATTATCTCGAATTTGTTGAAATGGAAAGCCTTGTTTTCCTACTTGAATTGAAGTAGGTGGAAAAGAAATTCTATGATAAATTTTGGCTAAAGTTTGTTACTAAATAGTGCTGGGAAACTTGGTGAAACCAAGAAAGGGCCTATTGTAGGCAGCTTCAAGATTTTCACTGCTAATGGGAATTAAATGTTTTGTTAACACTACTGCTTTTTCTGGCAAATATCAATCATTTTGCCATTGCAATATTTGAGGATGTACAAACACCTCATATATGGAGAAAAATATCAAAGAGGTCTTTTTGGTGATCAATTTGTAGGAGTGCCTTCCTTTTATGCCAGCTGATTATATGACACTAATTATTCTGCATTTATGTCACACATTTGGCGTTTGAAGATGGTATGTGTTGCCCTGAGGCTTATGCTCAATATTGTGATCACATATTATCTGTCAAATAAGTAATTGAACTCATGAATATGAGATCTGTTTAATCAATATCTCAATTAGAAATGAGATGTCTGATAATACACTTTGTTGCGTAATAGCATGTTTTACATGCACATTGGAATATGATTACTTAAACCTCAAATACTTGAGTAGTTATCCCTATGGCTATATTTTAACCTTATTCTCCCTCGCCCCAAAATCAGGTTTGCTCAGTTGATAAGAACTTCCAAGAAAGACACATTTTGAAATACAATGTAATTAAATTGACTGTACTCCCAAAATAGAAGATATTTGTCTATGTTTTGTTTTGAAAAACTGGTAATATTTATACGCATACATTTTTCTTCAAATAACGCTTTATAGAGTAATTTATGGAATGTTCCAACAACGATAGCTTTTAATGCCCTTTTAGACCAACTTGGTCTGTAATACACATCTACATGTATAGAAAATGCAATTTGCTTATATTCTTTGTAAAGTGTGATCTTCTAATTGTCATTGTGAAAACATCCGTCAAGTTTCAGAGTCAAGAGGGAGAGACGGAGAAAGAGGGGAACCTTTCTAGAAGAGTTGCTTGGTGATGTTATCTTGATACTTTATCACAAATATATATTTGATTCTAACACTAACCATGACAACAAAGAAGAATTGCAACCTTGTGAGTTAGATTTCTACACCCCACAAAAAAGGCTGGATTAAGGACGATGGCTAGTTAAGGAGAAAAAACCTTGCTAGAAGGTTGCCACATTGGAATCAAATATAGAATATGTGACGAAGTATGAAGACGACACCACCTAGCATCATGAGCAGAGTGCGAAACCAAGCATTTTTAGGCATAGTGGTAATTTGTCTTACCAAAGTTTGGAATGGAAAAAGACTATCTTCATGAAGAAGAGGAAGTCAAAGAAGATTTAATGGGTGAAAAGAAGTGTATGAATCGAAAAGAGGAATCTAAGGTTAAATTATTTGACTGTACCCCAATTAAACTTAAAACTAAGGTTGAATTGAAGACTTTTGAAGGGCAAGTAGGTGTTAAAACCATAGATGAATGGTTGAATCAAAGGGAGTTTACTTTAACATGCCTATCAAAAGAAGGGCCACACTCCAATTTTGTGGAAAAGCTATTCTATTTCTTCATAAAGGAAGCTATTTGGAACTAGGAGGGATGAATTCAAATAATTAATTGTACTGGCATAAAAATCTACAAAAGCTTAACTAATAATATTTTTTGATGGGGACAATGTGAACATTTGCAATAGCATACTAGAGTTTTGTGAACAAGATATGGTGATGGGATTGGACTTGGAAGATTGAGACGACTAACTACATGGTTGGACTCCTTTCACATGTAAGATGACAAGTTATCTTTGGTAAGCCAAATATGGTATGTGTTTACGCTTTGCTTGCATTGAATGAGAAAAGAAGCAAGGAGAAGGGAAATCCTCAAAGCAAATCAAACCAAGGAAAAAAATTCAACCATCTAAATTCTACTCACAGTAAATGGAAAGGTAAGAAGAATTCAATCATTTACATGTAAGCAAAGATCCAAAGAATCATTGCCAATTGTAGGAAGTTGAAAGCCAAGAATCACACCAAAGAGGATTCCAACAAGTTCATGACATTATTGAAGGAGAAAATAGAGGCATAGATAGTGCTGATTCATAATGTACATGAGAAATTGTGTTGCATCGCTACCAAATCAACTAACATAGAGAGATAGGGAAGCAACAAACAAGATCAAGGCAAATGCACACGTTGATATTGGATCACAATGTAATTTTGTTATGATACATGGTTTGAAACTTTATGATCATCCACATCCACATCCTCGAGGTTGGGTGAAGAAGAGTTTAGAAATTCATGTAATAGAAAGATATAATGAGATGGAAGCAAAGTGACTCCACTTGATGTATTTGATGTTATGGTCGGGAGTTCCCAATTGTTTCTCGGGTATTATAATTTTATGGAGTTAACTATATCATCGAGGCATATCAATGCAAGTCCAAGGTTAACATGGCAAGTAGGCTTCAACCATGCAAAAACACTTGAAACAAATAAATGGATTTTATTTACTTATTTTGAAGGATAATCATGATGATTGGCTAGAAATTTCAAAGACCAATTGTGTTAACAAGTGGATGAAAAATTTGGATTAGTTATTTGCATTTTTTCCAAGAAATTATCTAAGCTCTTAAAGGCTTGTTACATAAAAAGGGAAGTAGAGCATACAATTTATTAACTGCCATAATCTACTCTACCAAATATTGGCATGTTGCCTGAACTTCCTCTACCAAATATTGAATTGTACAATAAATTTATTAGGGATCTCTTGTCATGCAAAATGTTTAGCATAAAAAATTCATTTTTTTGACATGACAACCTAAGTCACCCTTGAAAATCCTTCTCCCGATCAATGTGAACTTGCCCTCCGACCAACTCAATCAATGTGTTACCCTCATTATGGCTTGGAGGGATGTGCTAATATGATTTTCAAGTGTGTTTCATGTGTAGGGGATGTTATTCAAGTTGATTCATGAAGATATTTGGATCCAAGCAAAGACAAGTGCTTCGGAGGCCCCAAAAGTCTATTTTCAGGCTTTTTGCACCTAGTGAACACCCTTCGGGAATGAAAAGAGAAAAGCCAATGCACCCAAGCAGTGTGGGGCAGAGCCTTATGATCACTTAAGACATTTTAGGAAAGTTGTGCAAGAAAAATCAGGTTTAGGAACAAGTTATGCAACATCGGGCTATTTGTAGCATGGTGTAAGGAAATGAAAACAATGAAAAAGCTAGTTGGCTTGTTCTAGACATATCAGGAGCCTCGAGATGAATTGGAAAGCAAATGGATACTTGTTGGAAAGCTAAGGAAGCCTACTTCATATTGCAAAAGGTTTCAGGAGATTCTATGGTGCATATTTTGAGATATGGGCTCGATAGAGTGCAAATGAAGATCTATGATCCCGATGGAGATTCAACGAGAAGGTTTTGGGAGTTCTATGAAGAGTTGGGACATGATTCAAAATCCAAAGTGACATATGGGAGGCCCTCTTCACACCCAATTGGTTGGTTTTCATTTTTATCATCATAAACTTTGGGGGCAATTCCTTTCACCAACACACATGCTTGAACAAACTTGAAAAAGGGGGTAAATTTCAAAGTGTAGGCAGATTTAGCTTTTGAAAAAAGTGGGAATGTTCTCGAGAAGACCTTTTGGAGTCAAAAGCATATAAGGTTTTCCGGTGAAACTCCTATGGAGGCTCTCGGGGTAAGAAAATGGGTTCGGATGACTATTTCTGGCAGTGTTTGGTGAAGGCATGCATCCAAAAGTGGAAAAACCACACTTTACAAAGTAACAAGGTGGATGAGAGAGAAAATGTGAATGCCAAGAGTGAGACACAAGTGTGTAACACACAAGAAAAATATAAAATGGTGAAATGAAAGTTGGCCTCTACCTTAGATTGGCTTAGACAAGGCATGACTTCATAGGTGGTTCACTCAACTAGGTGTCAAAGCAGTATACCCAGTGAGCGCATTGCTAGATGCCACTTTACTTTAACCCCTTTTAAACAATGAGCAAAGATCTTGCTCAAATGAATTGCACTGGGGTCACCACTATTGGATATATGTGACTCTAATCTCACAAGGTTTTACTAGTCAGTTGGGACAAAGGTACCGTTTCGTCACAATGAGTTCCCTCAATGTGTTGAGTACTTTGGGGTTCTAGTGGTACTTCTCAAGTGAGTTTTATGGCTTATGCCAAGGCACTTCCCACAGTTATGGTTTGTTGGGAAATAGCCTTGTCAAATGCACTTGCCAAATATAACGTGTAGTGTTTATTTTTATCTTGATTAAAAATATTCCCTCCACACAAAGTATTAGTAGTTTGACTGAGCTCATGACCAAGACAATTTGCAATTAGTAATTTTGAGTGGTCTTCATAATGCAGATCCTGTAAACAAGTGTTAGTAGTTTTCCAAGGTAGATCTATAAGAAAACAATGAAACACAACACAATCCAATTTCTAATTCTTAAGATCGCTTGTAACAAATGCGAGAGAAGAGCATACACACTAAGCGTGTTGCGATTAATCTTTACAAAAATGACAAAAAGTGGACCGAAACGTCCAATAACCCTAAATTTGCAAGTTCCACAACTAGTCTATATAAGTAAAAGTGACGAAAAATAAACTTGAATAACCCGCAAACCGAAGTGTTTCAATTAGTAAAAAAATGAAAAAGACTAATTAAAAGTTCCTAAAATGAGTTCAAAGTACCTATTAATAAAAAAAAGATTGAAGAAAGTGTTAACTAATTAAATGAAAATAATTAATTAACCAAAAGAAATCCTAATGAGATCCATAAACAAGCTAAGTGAAAAGAAATAAGGAAATAATAAAAGAGACTTTACTTTAATGCTAAGTTGAATAAAAGGAAGGCAATTTAATAAAATGCTATAATCCAAAGTGGAATTTTAACCCGAGGTGAAATAAAATAAAAGTAATTTAAACAACATTAAAAACCCAAGGTGAAATCCTAAAGGAAAAATGACCTAGCATTAAAGCGAATGACACTATCTCGTAATGCCCCCACCCTAACTTACCTGGACTCGGCCAACTTCATCTCCTTGGCGTGGCAGGTGGAGATTTCTTGTGCGATGTGATGGAATCTTTTTTTATTTGACTTTCCTTATGTTCATCTCCCTTCCGCCATGGCATTAATGAACCCTGCACCATTTTGCTTGGCGTGTTCAATTTTCTCCCTGTCGGTGGCCGCACCCACTGATTTTCGGATTTGCAAATCACCTAATGTCTCCTTTCCGTCACGTGGTCTGCCTGTGGTTTCTGTCCAAAACCACGGATGCTTGCTGCGCTCCATCAATGCTGAAACAGACGTATTTGCCACGCGAAATGGGTGTGGTTCGCAAAAAAAAAAATCGTGTTGTACAGGCGAGATCCGTGGGCGTAGGACCGAAATCCTCCTAGGAAAGAGCCGTGAGGGGTGTCTGGTGTTGCAGTTGCCATAGGGCGATCCCAAGGAGCCGTGGGTGTTCTGTCCAGTCTGTTCTGGTTGCACGCGACCACAGCGATGATCGACTGTTGCAAAATCCCGCAGCTGTAGTAGAATGAACGAAATAAAGTTTTTTGTTGAACTATCTTGCATTTTCGTTTTGGAAAGTCGCTTCTGTCCAGGTGGCGGATCCAACATGGAAGAAGCTCGATCAAATCTTGAGGCAAGTTTTGCTGGTGAGGTTGAGATTTGCGTTCACTACTATTTTCTTTTGCTGTCCGGAAGTTTTTGTTTCCAGCGCCTAGCCATGGGTTAGATATGGTGGTTTTAGATGAAGCCGCAAGCTGGTGAAGTAGGCGCATTTCCTCCCCTTTCTTTGGATGCTGCGGGGTGTGTTCTTGCCGAGGATCCACAGCAGTGCCTGCAACAGTAAAGAGCTAGGCAACTGGCGAGCTACAGTTCAGTAGAAGCCTTTGGGAGCGCCTCCAACAAGAAGTCCGCCCAACTATGTTGTTTTCTGTTCAGTTTTGAATGCATCCTCAATTCGGGATTTCTCCTTTAAGATATTTTTTATCAAAATCGATTAAGTGACAGTGTGAGTGTTACCAGGAGACCCGATGAAATTTATTACAGAGATCCTCTACTGAGATCTTGCTTGTTCCATGATGTTACTCATGGAAGAGGATCTCATCGAGGTGGATTTGTTTCATATCGGAATAATCTTGAAGCACAGTTTGCTTGCAAGAGAGCTTGTAGGTGGTCGATGAAGGATAGAGGAATTAAAAAAAAAAAAAAAAGAACTTGGTGTAGTTAGATTAAAGCCAATAAAATGGCGCATGCTTTTTGTGTTGGTGACAGATCACACCCACAGGCACAGAAGATCTATGCAATGTTGAAGAAAATGTCTTGGGAGATGAAGGTAGCAGGATATTCCTCAGATCCAGAGCTTGCACTGAGTCATTTCTCCAAAACCGATTCGTGACAGTGAGGGTGTTACCAACAGGCCTGATGAAATTTATTTACAAAGAGTCTCTATTGAGATCTTACTTGTTGTAGGATGTAACTCATGGAAGAGAATCTGATAAGGGCAGATCTGTTTCATATCAGAGTATTTATGAAGCACTTTTTGCTTTGCAATGATATGAGCATCTTCAACGAGTCACTATGTTGGCAGGCATAAAGGGTGTTGTTGGAATTATCACACCTTACAAGCTACAGCTGCAATGTTTGCACCGAGATTTTGATGTTGTCCCCAAATCTAATGAAGGAAAAGGTTTATCCATCAATAAGATAGATGCCTACCAGAGCCAGGAGTGTGATGTAATCAGTTTATTTTGTGTCCAAGCTTCAAATCATGGGGTTGGCTTTGTAGATGATATTCGCCGCATGAATGTGGCACTGGCACGAGCTCGCAAAGCAGCTGCATTGAAGCAATCTAGTGACTGGTCAGCCTTAATTGAGGATGCTAAGTCTAAGGACTGTTTTATGGATATGGAGTCTGTACCAAGAGATTGTTTTTGGTTATAAGCCATCTCCTTTTGCTTTGTCTCAAACTAGGGCTGCTCCTAATATGAGAGCACCAAGGTTAGGAGGTCCAAATTAGAAACAATCAGATGCATATGGAGATGGTGGAGGTGTTTGGATGAATGACGAAGGATTAAGCTCAATTGCCAAAATGGGACCTACAGAAGTTCTAGGGCTGATCTTGGAGCGGTGTTGGGAGAATGATGGCAAGCATTTTAGACCACCCACCCTGGCTGTGAACTCCTACCTGTGCCAACATGAAGATGTTCGATGTTTGGGCGCACAACGAGCTTGAAGAAAATGGATTTAGGCTTCGGTTGCTGTTGCAGGTCCCGTTCATCTTGTCATCGATCATGGGAGCTTAATCAGGCACGATATTCTCTATACCATTAATTCTTATGCTTTGTTATTTAATTGAATCACTAAATAACTCTACTCTTCATATTATTGTCTCGTGTGATGGTATCTTTGTTTGGTTTCAGTTCCCTTGCTCATTTGTATTCTTTTTTTTGGCGTTAGAAATGATCACATTTTGGTTGAAGCCTCTATATTGTTTTTGGGTTTTAATAAATGTTAGTTGGGTGAACTTTGTTCTTAAGTCTAATAAAAAAAAAGAGGTGGGGGTCCTGTAATGAACACCCCGTAGTTCCTTATGTTGGTTTCACGATTTGAATGTTTTATCAAACATTGTTGTTGGACTCAACCTTATAGTTCCTGTCTTGTTCTTATTCTTGTTTCGGTTCGAGATCTTAGTTCTGGGTTATGTCGAGTATTTGCGAATTAGGGATTGAGTACTGCAAGTGCATTGTGTATAGGTGAATGATGCTTTTCCTGCCTCTATCCTTTTCTTTTAGTTTCTAAGTAACCCTTCCGGTTGACTTGGTGTGTGCTTAGCTTGACTGATTATCGATTTGAGCTAAGTTGATATTACTTTCAACTAGGTTAGTTGCTTTTGTTTTTGTTTTGAATCGCTCGAAGAAATACTTTTATTCTTCAAGTGTCATGTTTGATTTTCATAATTGATATCAATTCAAGTTCACCGTTTGGAGATTGTTGTCTTTGGAACCACCTTCTCTCCCTTGGTGACTCATTGTATGTCTTGAGGAATGTAGCTGAACCTATGGAATGTTTTCTTTTGACGATACTCACATTTCTTTTGGATAGCTTAAAATGTTAGAGGAAATACTCTTTTTCGTACCTTGTTTTGTTTCACACATGTTGGAGGATACGAGATCTACTGGATCATTATTGAGGAAATTTTCAAATCTTAAAATTGGGATGTTGGTTTTATGCATAAGAAATTACCCTACGTTTTGCTCCGTAAAGATGCTTAAATTTCATCCTCCTGTGACTCATAGGTTGGTGTGTTTGGAAACTCTTTGGTTGACTGGTTTTCGTGGTGATCGTTGTGATACGACCTCCTTGCTGTCATTGTAGTAGAATGGTTATGTATTGACCAGAAAGGTTTAAGTCAACTTGTTGTTGACGACAGATCCTTTGGAAGCTATGTATCTTGTGTCGTGTTCTTGCGAATGATTGAGTAACCCTCCTGTAAGATTTATAATGGATATGTTTGGTCTTGTCAAGTTTGTCCTTTTTCTTAATACATTCTCTTGATTAGAAGAAAGTCTAATAGAAGGATTGTTAGGATAGGATGTGACCCATGCGAGGTCATTTGTGCGTTTCATCCCTTTCTTTCCATTTTTTTAATCTGTACTGACATAAAATTAACTGTTATAGGCACATCATCTTAATATTAATAAGTCATGTTGGTTTAGATATCCTCATGTCGATTGATTGTTTGGGATCTTCCAGTGGCATAGTGAATCCTTGGCTTGGTGAACTAACTTAAACAAATAGGGATAGATTACGTTTGAAATTAATTCTCTTCCTGTAATTGTTTTTGTTTCGAAATGTTATCTTGTTTAAATGACGGTCATTATTGTGATATGGGTGTAATTCACTATGATGTTTATTAACTGCTCCTATGTGAAAATGATAATTGAATAGAGTTAGTGCCATCCCTTTTATTTAGGCATTTTATGTTTTTGGACAGCTCTTTAATTGCTCTTGTTTAGACTCTTGGATTATTGTTTTCTTCTTCACAGTGCTTTTCTTCCTTGAAGCTTGCTTAGATAACAACATATTGTCTTAATGTTATAGCTTTATCGTGCTCAGTTCTTGCGAACTGACATGTGCTAACAAATGTCCAGATGGATTATGCGAGTAGACTAGAAGAAAAGAGTGTAAAAGTTTCATCTGTACCATTATGAAGTTCCTTGTAAAAAAATGTCCAATGTGTTGTAAATTGTGTAACATTGCTTCAAAGAGTTGATATGACCTCTTGCCTTGTATTGTTTGGTAATGGTGAAATAAAGTGTCTTGTTCTTGTGTAGTTAAGCTTGAAATTATCCTTGTGAGAAATGGCATTCAATCTTTACATTGATATGAGTATTGTAAAACTTTGATCTTGAGAATAAATTATTAAGTTAAATCTTTCTAAGACTTAGCGACAATATTTTATAAGTAAAGAAAAATGAGTCGGTAACCCTTAAAGAAGCTAAACAAAAATAATGATTTTATATTCAACAAATAAATGTAAAGGTGATCTATTTGAAATCAAATAATTCCATGAGTGATCAAAATGAAAACATCCTTTGTGAGGTAAACTTTTATTAATCGATACCCCTAGCTAAACTAGCGAACACTATCCCTTTGGGGTGAACTCTTAAACAAGCTTAAAGGAAAACAATGGTTAGTTTTCGGAAGATATTAAGATTTAGTAAGTAGGAGAAGACTTTAAGTGAACTACTCTTTCGGTGTATAAGAAATTAACTCGAGTTGGTGAGATGAATTTGTGCAAACCATATATTGATTTCCTTCTGAAAACTTAAGTCATGAGCTAAAGGGCGTCTTACCAAAATAAATAAACCCTAACCATTTCTTACTGTGGCTTGCCCTAGCCGTGAGTGTGTCATGTGGATTGGACTTTCATGTTGTCTTGTCAAAAGAAAAATAAATTGTCTTTGATAAGTGTGAACGTTTCCGTCTTTGACCTTGTAGTCTTCCCCGTAACAAATGATTCCAAGTGATGATTGTAACCTTGTGACGACATGTTGTGTCGTGTTGAGTCAAAGCAAGTCAAAAAAAAAAGTTATCCTGTATTTCACTGTGTTGTTCTTGTGTTGGTAATTTTGGTGCGTTACACTATCCGAAAACCCTAAAAGTGGATGGAGCAGATGTATGATACTATCCGAAAACCCTAAAATTGTTTTATGTGGCATTGGTGTATGTAGGTTGCGGCAAGAGATGGGAGACTACGAGTCGGGTTTGAGATTGCTTTGTGCGTCTTTGGAATGGCTCGGAGGTCGCTCAACCTCTAACAATGTTTACCGGAATGGATTGTTTGCGAGTCACGGGAGATGACACCTATTTAGAACAAGGGGTTGTTTACTTGGTGAGCTCGTGAGAGAGTCTAGGTTGTGGGTCGGCATCATGTAAGGTTTGTGTGAGTTTGCGGGAGTTGGATCGGGTAGAGAGCTCGAGTGTAGCTCGTTAAGGCGTCTTAGGTGTAGATTGCTACGACGAGCTTGTGGAGTTGCTTGACGAGCTGCACTTGGCGAGCAGGAAGGGTTGGGGAGGCTATGGGGTCGGGGTTGTCTCGAGTGCGGGGTAGGTAGGGAACATAGGGGAAACGAGTTGGGTTCACTGGGGAGTCTCGCGGGGGGTCGAGGTGGGTAGTCAAGCGGGTTGGGGAGTAGACCAACTCGGCGAGGCAACTCACCGAGTGCGCAAGGGGGAGGAGGAAGAGGTGGAGGTGGGGTAGAAACATAGGGTTTCAATTTTTATTTATTTATGAAAAATGTTTTTAATTGGTTTTTGATTATATATTTTTGTTGCTAATTTTGCTTTTTAAAACCCTAATGACCACAGTGTGTTTTTTTTGTGTGCAGGATTACGGTAGTTAGCTAAAATCGGAAGAAAAACACTGTGAAATGAGACATGGAGTTAGAATGGAAAAATGATTTATGCATGTAGAATTTGCAAAGAAAGATCGTAAATCAACAAAAAAATATTAAATAGCAACAAGAAGAATATGGTATATTTTTGTTGTGATGATCTTGTAAACTACCGTTGCTTCCGAATGCTCCCATAAACCCGCACAACAACACACGATAACAACATCAATACTCTAAGAGAAAAATTAATCAATTAAAATCCCAGATAAAAATGTTAGAAAAGATTAAAATTGTATGAAAAAGTGAAAGGGAAATTGAAACAAAAATGAAAGAAGGTGGGTGCACGTCACATCGGGTGTGCCAAAATGAAGACAATGGAAAAATGACAATAATGGAAAGTAAACAAAATAACTTGCAAACCTCCTTGTAGTCTTTCAATGCAACCTTGATGTAAGATTGTGTGAAGCTTTGGTGTGGAACGTTGTAGAAGATTGTAGAATGTAGAGTTGTGGATGCTCTTGAATGATCTCCAAATGGGGATGTAAATTTCTACGAGCAGTTGGCTTGGAAAGCTTTAGTATGCAAATTGATAGAGTTTACTTACAACATGCTATTTTTAGCACTTGAGGAAGTCTGTGATTATGGGAAGTTAAATGCCATTTAGGGGCAATAAAAGGGATTTAATTGAAGAAAATTTTTAGCACTCAAGAGGAAGTTGCAAAAGTTCGGGAAGTTAAATACCATTTAGGGGTACTAAAATGGATTTAATTGCAAAAGTTACATTCGAGTGCAATTGAACCGCCCCACCTTTTTAGGATTCTAGAACTTGAGTTGATTGGATTGGTGAAGTGGAGTCCAAGTGGCTGTTGACTGAGAATTTGAGTGGTAGTTGACTAGGATGTGCAGACTAATTAATTAATCATTTAATTTATAAATGATAATTAACTAACTAAAGGGGTATTAAGGACTATTTAAATTAATCTAAAGGGTACAATGTGTATGATTAATCAATCATGAAAGGGGTGGATAACATGATGCATAAAGACAATACCGAGAATAGGTGAGTGATTTTGGGGTGTCTACACCCACAACTAATGACTTATTTAATTTAAATTTTGCTAACTGATTAAAAATAGCTGGAAATGAGAAGAATGGGGGTTGTGTGTATACTCATTAGAACCGAGACAAAATGGAGAACACAATGGCTTAATTTTTGAGGAGGAATTGAC
The DNA here is from genome assembly GCA_018340775.1 of Taxus wallichiana var. yunnanensis. NCBI lineage: Eukaryota > Viridiplantae > Streptophyta > Pinopsida > Cupressales > Taxaceae > Taxus > Taxus wallichiana. The sequence continues at coordinate 561,332,016 of CM031234.1, forward strand.
CTCTTGCCAACCCAAGCCTCATACTTTGTCTTTTTCAGGTGAAGATACAAGCTTAATTAAACACTTAATTCCTTCTAATGTAAAATTTTCCAAATGACTTATTTTACAAAAGGCGTGAAAATAACCTTTAGGTCTTCCAACATCTAAAAATTTGTTACTGAGTTTGAAATGTCCTTCAATCAATAATAAAACACCCTTAGAAAACCAAAAATGCCTTAACCCCGCAAAAACACCTTAGACATGTGAAAAAATTGCAAATACAGTGTGAACAAGTTGTGGGGGGCAGGGGAGCAAGACGTAAATGATGAGAAAAGATGTCCGAAACTCCATATGTGCTGCCCCGGATCAAAGGCGCCGAGACTAAAAGGTATATTTTCTTTGATTGGACATGCGTTTAGACAGGATGAAGGAAAAATTTCTAGTGAGGACGTCTTTGAAGGAAAATACCCAAATATGGGTTTATAATACATGTTTTTTAATGTCTTCCATAGGACCACAATACCTCGAAGCATGCAAACAAGCCGTATGCACCATAGACCAAACAAAATACCAGCAAAGCAACCACCCAACACCAATACTATTGTAACAATGTTGTCTTTTAAATAATGTTCTCAAATGAAAATAAACTTGCAGAATAATCACTAGACAAGCTCAATACTAGCTCGACTTAGATAACATATCATAGAAGCGCCACAAATTTCTTTGGTTCAAAGAATGCACAAGTGAATGATGCGAGATGTGAATTGTTCTAAGACAAAACAAAGCAAACATACAAGACTACATATTATGAAAATACAAGAGAGATAATACATGAATAGCTCCAACTCAATACTCCATAGGATAAACTAATGCAAGTGATGTACATATAGGAGGTGAATGTGTAACCTCCTCCTAGATCAGTGGTGAATAACTCTCACTAACTAATACTAGAAGTAGAGTTGACTCCACACAACTAGTAAGCTAAATTAACACAACTGGTAAGATAACTCAACACAACTGATACACCTAAGCAAACATATCCTATGAGTGTAGGAAAGCTCCAAGTAAATAAACAAATACAAGGAAAATGAATATCCCGCACTAACAAAAACATTAGTTTGGAAGTGGAGCATCTACGATATCTTTTTGATCACTAGGAAAGTGCCCTGCAATGTTAATTGGGTGCTACATATTTCTCAATGTCACCAATCTCCTTTCCAAGCATGTAACTGCAGGTGCGGATGGTATTGCTTGTGTATTCAAAGTACCTTCGCATTAGGATCTCATGGCCCATCTCTCAATGGTTGTGGAGGGGGAAGATGAGGTTCTATTATCAACAAGTACATGGTTTGAGGGAAATATCAGCTCTAAAAATTTTCCCTAGATTGAATTTTGTGATTTCTCTTTCTATGCAGGATCAAGCACAAGAATAAATTAGAAAAATGACGGGTGGGATCCTGTACCCAACATGGGTTATAATCCTAGTAGCATTGGGCGGGGGATGTAAATGATCCACTTCTACCTCCAACCAACATGTTTTCTACTATTTCTTGGATGGATTTTCCTTGATTTATTTTTTGGTCTATTTCCCATGGGGCTTGTTGTACTTTCCTTTTAAATTGAAAATATAAAGTTTGTCAATGTTGCATTAAATATTGTAATTATTTTCATATCCGTTGATTTAAAATATTATACTTGGATTTGATCTCTCACATGTCCTTTTTCGGATTTTGATATGAATTTAAGGCTGTGATCCTGTAGATACCTAAATTTGGTAATCGAGTACTTTTATACTACTGATTTGGGCGATATCCCTTAGTCATGATTCACACAGAAAAAAAGGCACTTAACCAAATTATCTCACTATTTCCTTAAGGCTTACAAGCATTAATTCGTAATCTCACAATCTACAATTGAGACATCTATATGATTGATCTAAGTACTCGGGAATATCCTACACCTCTTACTAGGCACTTTCATGACTTCACTTCTAGTTTTATATCCTCCCGAAACTACATTTAGTTTTAGACAGAAATGTCAGATGGGTCTTTCCAATGTTCAACAATATTGTTTACGAAGCTCGAACATTTTGTTTTGTTTTATTTATATTTTTTCCCCTTCCCAAAACTACCTTAATGAGAAATCATATATCTTAAAATTTTATAAAATCAATCCTAACACTCTCATTTTCTCACTTGAAACTATCAAGCTCGTGCTCGAGAAAATCAAAAGGCAAACTTCATCTTCATCTCAAAATCTATAAAAAAACCTAAATATCCCCTAAATCAAAAACATATTTTGGTAACAAGTCCTAAGAAAGTTTGAATCATTCCACACTCTTTCGAAGGCATTCTAAGCCAAGTGAAGATTTCCTCAAAGCCAAATCAAGCATTACCAACTAGCTATAAGCCAAGGCAATTCAAGGAGATTTAGTTTATTGAATATTTATCTACAAGAACTCTACTTAAGCACTCTATATAACACCCCACAAATGGTACATCAAAATTACACCTAGTTATCTCACTCTTTATGTTGAGGCATGAGGGAAAACATAGGAGGACGACTATCTAGATTTACATACGCACTCACAAATACACCACAAAAACTAAATGGAGTTTTAACCCCTCATTTGGGAAATGTAGTGCAACCCTTGGTCAAAATTAACAAAGGGAGTTGGTCACAAGGGTAGTCCAAATCAACCACATAAAGCCGTCTTTTTGTAATATGATTGTGTACTTCTAATGTGGGAAATTAGGGTTTTTATCCTTATAAGTATATGTGTGAATATTTAATAGCAAGTGAAAGTGCAATAAGACCTTATATACGAATATGAAACAACCAAGATCAAAGTGGAACTAGATAATAGAGGTAGACTCCAGTGCCAAAATTATGAAGTGCGACATGATAGCGTATGAGTGTGACGCTAATGTCTAGTAGGGTTTTAGAGCTTAATTCTAGAGACAATAATTTCGTAGCTAGCACAAACTGTTTGGCTTGATTCCAAATCCATAAGACTTTGCAAAACATAAGAAAATATAAGTAAACCCATCCTCTTGTATTTCACTTACTTTAGCATGTGACTTTTTATTAAATATCATTTATTTATAGAATTTGTAAGTATTTCCAGATATATATGAATGTTAGAGCATTTATATATATCTTCTAAGTTTTGAGTTAGTTTCAAGTTGCAATCTAGATTAAAAATAAACCAACAAACTTATTTTTAATTAAAAATAAAACATTTGGTGAACCTATTTGTTGACCATGCATAACCTTCCCTAATTTCTATGGTTTCAATTTTCTTTTCCATGAAGAGTTTCATTTCTGATTTATATATTTAAAATATGATCTCTTAATATTTCCCAGGGGTTTCATCCTTATTTTACCTTTTCTAGAGTTAACATAATTTCTAGGGTCTCATATTTGGACAACACTTTGTTCTCTTCTATGTTAATAATATATGTCAAATTTAAGTGGAACGCTAGGATTCAACTTCCATACATTGTTAAAAATAATATGCCTTCAATGAATACCATTTCTTCTCCTAACACTGATAATACAATTATTATTAATCACATGCCACATAACAAGGATCACTTACAATCTACTCACAATGATATTCAAATAGACCTCAATCAATCTGAAAGCTCTGAAAAGGTTCATTCTAGTTTACAAAACTATCCACCAAGTATGGGCCTAAGCTAAAGTTACACTCTCCTTTTTTTTAAATTCACATACAAAACACAGCAAACGTAAGTAGATGTTATTTCTATTCTGGATTTACAATAGATCGCCTCTTTCTTGCCACTGTCGAATGGCGGATCTTAAAGAATAGTTTGGCACGAGATTCTTGTGACCAACCCTCTTATTCGTCATTGGCGATGTATCTCGTCCGCAATCCAACCATCCCTTGATTGCCTCTTTTTCGTATGTGAAACCGTCTGCTGCGACATAAGGATCCTGCATTACCTCCTGTAAATCATACCAAATTTCTTGTCAAAACCTTTCTTTTAATCAATTATGGCGAAACCCTAATTGCACACCCTACGGACTGAAATCGGCTAATTAATGTGTAACGCTAACATTAATTTGACCTTTAAAATCTTGAGAGAAGGCACACTAAAATATACATACCTTGGAAATTGGACAGAGGAAGAAGCTTGGAACATGTATTTCTTCGCCTGCTTGCACCGACTTTTGGCCACGTTTAACGGGCCTGCTGGAGTTGGATGCAGAGACTGCGAAGTTTCGAAGCTGATCCAGCAATTTCATCACTGTCGGTTGAAGATCCGGCCTCTTATTTCTTACTGGTTCCGTGCAATGTAAGGCGAGATAAGCCAGTTGAGTAGCCTGCATGAAGGGCCATTCACCGGCTGAAGGATCCAAAACCTGGTCTAATTTTGCATTTTCTAGGGCACGCTCAACTTCCTTTACAAGTCCTAGCGCTGGTTTCCCTGTGAGAAGCTGAAGGATGACGATTCCAAGGCTGTAAACGTCGGATTTTGTAGTGTATTCGCCGCTTGTCAGGTATTCTGGATCCATGTACGCAAATGTGCCTCTTGGCTCCGATTCTGGGCATGAATCAGGTCGTACAAGACGAGCGAGACCGAAGTCGCTTATTTTGCTTACATAATTTTCGTCCAAGAGTATGTTTTCGGGCTTAACATCGTGGTGGACGATTGGATCTGGTTTAAAACTATGCAGATATTGTAAAGCGGAGCCGAATTCAGCTGCAATGCGAAACCTTGCGTGCCAAGGAAGCGGCGGAGAAGCGTTTTTGCAACTCAGACGATCTGCGAGGCAGCCGTTGGACATATATTCGTAAACTATACAACCTCGCTCGAAGCACGATCCAACGACCCTCACCAAATGCTGGTGCCGAATGTCTCTTAAAATATCGATCTGTCAAGACAAAATGATAAGCAAGCTGTAAGTTACGAGAAAGAGAACAAAATTTACAGTGGTTCAAAGTATTTTTGTTGATGGCCTGTCAAAAGAATATACCTCGCGTTGGAATTCCTGCCTGCCCTCGACACTGTCCTCCCTGAGAAGTTTGACTGCAACGGTAGTTCGTCTTATTTCGCCTTTGTAAACAATGCCGTAACCTCCTTTTCCAAGTTTGAAATGCTCGGAGAAATTGCAAGTTGCGGATTTGATGTCGTCCAGGGAGTATTCGCGGCAATCCAGGGTATTAACCGAGGAGGAGGAGGAGGTCGAGGTTTCGACCCGCGGCATAGCCTGTAAGTACTCTTGAAGCTCTTTAATTTCAGCGTCCCTTTGCTGCAACACGCGGTAGTTTTGCTCCTCCACCGCGGCGAGCTTTTGGCGTGCTTGTTCCAGCTTGTGGACGGCTTCGTGTCGTTCGCATGAGACTCTGTTCAAATTTGTTGCAAGCGATGTCAACTTCGCCTCCATTTCTTGAAGCTCTTCTTCCACTTCGTCTCGTCGCCTCGAAATTTCTTGGCATGTCTGTTCCGTGAGCTTTAACTGCGAGGTTGCGTCTTCTTTCTCTTTGTCTCTTTCTTTCAAGACAGCTTCAAGATCTTTAACCTGATAAATGCCTAAAATTTTTAGTGATTCCACCACGCTAACAATAACCGCGTCTTAAAAATAAGGAAAAAGGAAACTGTGCATACTTTGTGAATTGCTTTCATTGCATCCGCTTCTGCTTTCTTACGTCTCACAATCTCATTTTCCGCCACTTGCAAGGCTTCGCTGAGCTGAAGTTTGAGGGTTTCAATATCTGGACGCGCTTCCTGCGTTCAATTTTGAATATTTGTAATTCCTAAGAATTTCAAACACACGAACACGTAAATATTTTACATAATCCGAAGCTCAAACAGTTTTAACTACGAGTGTTTGATTTGTGCCGTTAACGATTAGAAGAAAGAAACGAGGAAAGCTTTAATAGATGATTATGATTTTTTCGAGAATACATACTTGAGATGCTTGAAGCGTAACCTCGATATCGTTAGGCGTAAGATCGATTTGTGGAGTCTCTCCCGCTTCCGACTGAGAAGAAATTTGATGAATCGCGGCTGATACTTCAAAAGCAGATTCGTTCACTTCTTCCGCCCGAGCAGGAATACATTCTGTAGCCACCGGAAAATTTGACGGACTTCGTATAGAGGCACCTGACTCCCGCTGGATATTTGGCGGCGACGAAACCGATCTGCTCAGATCGTCTGGCTTAAATGTTGTTGCTTCCGGTGGTTTAGGACTTGTATGGCTTTTCGATTTCTGATATGCTACTAGAAATTCAAAAACACACACACAGGGAGCTTATAAATTGGGGTTGCAGAACAAGTATTTATTGTTTAAATTGATGTATTGGTACTGTACCGACCATGATGCGGGGGCGATCCTTCTCTGAGTAATGCGATTTTCCCTTTACAGACGATGGACACCTCACACGACTCCATCGCGTGCCTTCGCACATAATCCGCTATGCCTGGCGCTTGCATCTTTATTCTCCTGCATAATTTTGTTTTTTTCTTTCAAATTACAATACTGTAAAAGCTTGCAAAATAGAATACTGTGTTTAGCTTACTTAGATATGGCTCCCATGGTTGACGTGGAACCACTACCGATTATGAGCTTCATGATACCTTGCTCTGAAATCACTTCAACGATTCCTTTGGAAATGTCATCTTTCTCAACTACCAAAGGCTCTGCTTTTGCCTATTGCAATATAATGTGCAATTTCAGATAGTGAACAGTACTGTACTGCATCAACGCCCTTTTCATTTACCGAGAGGGTAGAGGGATTCGTACCTTGGCTCGCCTGCAAATATCCAGGTATTCATTCATGCAATTGTTGAGCTCCTTCTCTACATCCTCCTCATATTGTTTCAACACATCTTTGCTGACTTTGTTTTTAGGAATTCTCCCCACTGCAATGGCGTCACACCCAATTAATAATAGAAAACAAACGGATCGTATATATATGTGTGCAGGGTGTGAATGAAATACTTACTGGGTGATGGCATGTAGCGAAGTGGAAGCTGGATGTGAAGAAGTTTTACCTCGGCTGCTTGTCTATTCTTTAAATTTAGCAGAGCCCATTTGAGAGCATTGACGCTCTCAGACATGTCTTTTCCAACGGCCACATAAATTTTCTCGTGAACGGGATGATTATTTGCTTGGATTATTTCTTCAATTTCTGTAACCTGCGCAGCCCCCTGCTGCACTCGGTTTACCACTCGAGTTCTCATCCCTGCTTACACTTCACAATTAGCAGTTACAGTGGATGCCATTTTTAAGGAGTCCGTACAATCCCCACCTCCGCCTTCGAGGAAATTCACTCAAATATATATCCTTGTCTTTCGGAACGATAAAGAGGGATTTCTCCTTGGTTTTTAAGTGGTTGGCGAATAACGGCAAATGAGATACGCTCAATGCATACGTTAACGAGACGACTTTTAGCCCGGAATATTCGTATATTTCTCTGATCCCCGCAGCTGCATTCACGAGTCAGTTTCTGGACAGACAATTTATGTTTTAATAATTAGGTTTGACGTTGGGATATTCGCACAAACGCAAATATCAAAAGGGCCGGTTACATTACCCAGGCCCTCGCCACGAAGCGGACGAGTCTTCGCTTGTAAAGTCCGAGGTTATGCTGCACGTTACGTTTAATGGAAAATCGCTTGCCAATATTTTGGGCGCTTCATTCCTTTGGTCTACTATCCTAGTGTAGATTCCTCCTTTAGATGAGATGAGATAGCACGAGATTAACTCGGCCTTGTTTATGTGCATGTAGTTCCAAACATCAAAGACTCAAAGCCGGTTTTAGTGATGACACACCCTAGATCTATTTATTCCTATATGGGAGTTGAAACCCCACCAATGTGGGATAGATGTCTCAAAGCAACTCATATTCAATTGATTGCTTTAATTTTAAGTTCATGTATCATAAATGCGTCAAAGTTGTTTCTCCCCATGGGTTGGTGGGATAGGCTACGCACATGCAATGCTAAAGTGTGCCTATGTACACAACTTCACTGTGGACTTCAATGCGGCCAAAGCCCGACCACAACATTGTACTATTATCGATGAAACAATCTTTTCATTGAAAACAATCCAACTAAATCCCGACACATATATAATATAAGCATACTTTGTGCCTTGGTTACAACCAAACCATGTGCGCAAACCGAAGGCCAAAGTCGTGTGACATCACTAATTTGGGTGCTATAGAGCGCGCTTTGCCTTTATCATGTGCGGAGGCTAGGAGAACCATCATCGCAGAAGGGCACCATATACGGAAATCAAATCTCCTCGACACTATCCTAGAGAGGCGGTCATCTTTGATGTGTAGTGTGTATACACATAATTTTCCACTTTATTGGCTTTTGTTTTTGTGATTAGTTTCCCAACCGATGTCCTTAGGGATACTATTGGGAGTGAGGAGTAACTAGAAATGGTTAGGTGCATCCTTCAAGTTGCATTGGGCTTGTCAACAATGGTTTGTATGAGAGAGTTTGATTTGTAGTCCAATTATAACATATATATTTCACATGTTGTCATACTCTTTTTGTGTTGTCTTTTGCATCCTTTATTGTCATCTTTTATAGTCTCCCTACAACATCATCTTATTATCTTCTTGTATTCACTCTTACACTCACTTTCAACATACTCACACCTTCGTCATGATCATTTTAGCACTCTAGAGCCTATTCTGGTAGTTTGGCTTGCCTTTTTGGCTTTCATGCCCACATTGACCTTTGAGACGAAATCAATCGTGGTCAATGGCATATATTGGGTGGATTTTTCTCACTGACGATATCGACCAAGGTCAATGTCATTGGGTACATCACCTGCAACAACCAATGCCTTCGATCGTGGTCACTACCGTTAACTAGAACTTAATATTAATGCATTTATTAGGCTATTAATACTAGGTTATTCAACCTCCTTTCCACATCACTTCCATCACAAATTTGGTCTACTAATGCTCGTTAAATTTCCTTTAAAATATTAGGTCTTGAAGAAATTTGGTCATATTTGTTTTATTTCGAGTTAACACTTGGAGCATTGGGTATGTAGTGCCCACTTCCCTTTGACACCTTTTTGATACTAATCATGATACTGTTGGTTATATTATAGACACGATTATGGACCTTATTATAGTATGATGATAGATGTAGATCATGGATTATTGTTGACTTGATTCAGTTATGATGCATGATGATTATTAGAGACATTTTGGATATTGATGATGATATATTGTTTGACATGGTTATATTATGGATGTTGTTCGGACATGTGATATTTGGACATTGTGAGAAGACCTAGAAATGGAAATTATTAGTGATGATATAGTTGTTGATATAACTCGTAAATGATATTGTCGATTGCTTTGATGTTGTTGTGATTCATATATCTAGATGATTTTAAGAATTATATTTATATTATTTTGGATGCTCTGATATGGCCACTAGGCCGAAGGAGGTATTTGTGTTTTGCAAGTTAAAATATCACAACAAACATCAGGGGATTGGAGACCAACCACATTGGAATTCTAGATGAATTCAACAAGGTCACCATGGCAACTAGTATTTGTTTGTGCGTGTTAGGGATTCCCATGGGGGATCACCTTTAAATGTGACCAAGGGGTTTTATGTATTTCTTTTATTTGTTGGTCCCTTTGTTTATATTTGCGTGTATTTATTTTGTGCTACCTTTGCCCCTTTCATTATTCATTTAATGGTGTGTAATTTTGTGAGTAATCATGTTGTTAAGTTAATTAATTAAAATATGCCATAAGAAAATAATTAATAGAGTTGTTGGCCTTGAATTAAAGTGTTGTAAGAGATGTGTAAGTGATATGTAAGTTAACTTTTGAGTGTGAAACACTCCACCTTCTTGGAAATTCGAAATTGTCCTTGGAGGCTGATTTTGGAAGCTTGTGGGACAAGTTTATCCCATATCTCTTAAATTTAATTACCAATTATTATTGATCACATGCCACATAACAATGATCACTTACGATCTACTCACAATGATATTCAAATAGATCTCAATCAGTCTGAAGGCTCTGAAATTCTAGTTTACAAAACTATCCACTAAGCTATGGGCCTAAGCTAAAGTTACACTCTCCCTTTTTTAAATTCACATACAAAACACAGCAAACGTAAGTAGATGTTATTTCTATTCTGGATTTACAATAGATCGCCTCTTTCTTGCCACTGTCGAATGGCGGATCTTAAAGAATAGTTTGGCACGAGATTCTTGTGACCAACCCTCTTATTCGTCATTGGCGATGTATCTCGTCCGTAATCCAACCATCCCTTGATTGCCTCTTTTTCGTATGTGAACCCGTCTGCTGCGACATAAGGATCCTGCATTACCTCCTGTAAATCATACCAAATTTCTTGTCAAAACCTTTCTTTTAATCAATTATGGCGAAACCCTAATTTTACACCCTAAGGACTGAAATCGGCTAATTAATGTGTAACGCTAACATTAATTTGACCTTTGAAATCTTGAGAGAAGGAACACTAAAATATGCATACCTTGGAAATTGGACAGAGGAAGAAGCTCGGAACATGTATTTCTTCGGCTGCTTGCACCGACTTTTGGCCACATTTAACGGGCCTGCTGGAGTTGGATGCAGAGACTGCGAAGTTTCGAAGCTGATCCAGCAATTTCATCACTGTCGGTTGAAGATCCGGCCTCTTATTTCTTACTGGTTCCGTGCAATGTAAGGCGAGATAAGCCAGTTGAGTAGCCTGCATGAAGGGCCATTCACCGGCTGAAGGATCCAAAACCTGGTCTAATTTTGCATTTTCTAGGGCACGCTCAATTTCCTTTACAAGTCCTAGCGCTGGTTTCCCTGTGAGAAGCTGAAGGATGACGATTCCAAGGCTGTAAACGTCGGATTTTGTAGTGTATTCGCCGCTTGTCAGGTATTCTGGATCCATGTACGCAAATGTGCCTCTTGGCTCCGATTCTGGGCATGAATCAGGTCGTACAAGACGAGCGAGACCGAAGTCGCTTATTTTGCTTACATAATTTTCGTCCAAGAGTATGTTTTCGGGCTTAACATCGTGGTGGACGATTGGATCTGGTTTAAAACTATGCAGATATTGTAAAGCGGAGCCGAATTCAGCTGCAATGCGAAACCTTGCGTGCCATGGAAGCGGCGGAGTAGCGTTTTTGCAACTCAGACGATCTGCGAGGCAGCCGTTGGACATATATTCGTAAACTATACAACCTCGCTCGAAGCAGGATCCAACGACCCTCACCAAATGCTGGTGCCGAATGTCTCTTAAAATATCGATCTGTCAAGACAAAATGATAAGCAAGCTGTAAGTTACGAGAAAGAGAACAAAATTTACAGTGGTTCAAAGTATTTTTGTTTATGGCCTGTCAAAAGAATACACCTCGCGTTGGAATTCCTGCCTGCCCTGCACACTGTCCTCCCTGAGAAGTTTGACTGCAACCGTAGTTTGTCTTATTTCGCCTTTGTAAACAATGCCGTAACCTCCTTTTCCAAGTTTGAAATGCTCGGAGAAATTGCAAGTTGCGGATTTGATGTCGTCCAGGGAGTATTCGCGGAAATCCAGGGTATTAACAGAGGAGGAGGAGGAGGTCGAGGTTTCGACCCGCGGCATAGCCTGTAAGTACTCTTGAAGCTCTTTAATTTCAGCGTCCCTTTGCTGCAACACGCGGTAGTTTTGCTCCTCCACCGCGGCGAGCTTTTGGCGTGCTTGTTCCAGCTTGTGGACGGCTTCGTGTCGTTCGCATGAGACTCTGTTCAAATTTGTTGCAAGCGATGTCAACTTCGCCTCCATTTCTTGAAGCTCTTCTTCCACTTCGTCTCGTCGCCTCGAAATTTCTTGGCATGTCTGTTCCGTGAGCTTTAACTGCGAGGTTGCGTCTTCTTTCTCTTTGTCTCTTTCTTTCAAGACAGCTTCAAGATCTTTAACCTGATAAATGCCTAAAATTTTTAGTGATTCCACCACGCTAACAAATAACCGCGTCTTAAAAATAAGGAAAAAGAAAACTGTGCATACTTTGTGAATTGCTTTCATTGCATCCGCTTCTGCTTTCTTACGTCTCACAATCTCATTTTGCGCCACTTGCAAGGCTTCGCTGAGCTGAAGTTTGAGGGTTTCAATATCTGGACTCGCTTCCTGCGTTCAATTTTAAATATTTGTAATTCCTAAGAATTTCAAACACACGAACACGTAAATATTTTGCATAATCCGAAGCTCACACAGTTTTAACTACGAGTGTTTGATTTGTGCCGTTAACGATTAGAAGAAAGAAACGAGGAAAGCTTTAATAGATGATTATGATTTTTCGAGAATACATACTTGAGATGCTTGAAGCGTAACCTCGATATCGTTAGGCGTAAGATCGATTTGTGGAGTCTCTCCCGCTTCCAATAGAGAAGAAATTTGATGAATCGCGGCTGATACTTCAAAAGCAGATTCGTTCACTTCTTCCGCCCGAGCAGGAATACATTCTGTAGCCACCGGAAAATTTGACGGACTTCGTATAGAGGCACCTGACTCGCGCTGGATATTTGGCGGCGACGAAACCGATCTGCTCAGATCGTCTGGCTTAAATGTTGTTGCTTCCGGTGGTTTAGGACTTGTATGGCTTTTCGATTTCTGATATGCTACTAGAAATTCAAAACACACACACAGGGAGCTTATAAATTGGGGTTGCAGAATAAGTATTTATTGTTTAAATTGATGTATTGGTACTGTACCGACCATGATGCGGGGCGATCCTTCTCTGAGTAATGCGATTTTCCTTTACAGACGATGGACACCTCACACGACTCCATCGCGTGCCTTCGCACATAATCCGCTATGCCTGGCGCTTGCATCTTTATTCTCCTGCATAATTTTGTTTTTTCTTTCAAATTACAATACTGTAAAAGCTTACAAAATAGAATACTGTGTTTAGCTTACTTAGATATGGCTCCCATGGTTGACGTGGAACCACTACCGATTATGAGCTTCATGATACCTTGCTCTGAAATCACTTCAACGATTCCTTTGGAAATGTCATCTTTCTCAACTACCAAAGGCTCTGCTTTTGCCTATTGCAATATAATGTGCAATTTCAGATAGTGAACAGTACTGTACTGCATCAACGCCCTTTTCATTTACCGAGAGGGTAGAGGGATTCGTACCTTGGCTCGGCTGCAAATATCCAGGTATTTATTCATGCAATTGGCGAGCTCCTTCTCTACATCCTCCTCATATTGTTTCAACACATCTTTGCTAACTTTGTTTTTAGGAATTCTCCCCACTGCAATGGCGTCACACCCAATTAATAATAGAAAACAAACGGATCGTATATATATGTGTGCAGGGTGTGAATGAAATACTTACTGGGTGATGGCATGTAGCGAAGTGGAAGCTGGATGTGAAGAAGAATTACCTCGGCTGTTCGTCTATTCTTTAAATTTAGCAGAGCACATTTGAGAGCATTGACGCTCTCAGACATGTCTTTTCCAACGGCCACATAAATTTTCTCGTGTGGGGATAATTATTTGCTGCATGGATTATTTCTTCAATTTCTGTAACCTGCGCAGGCCCGTGCTGCACTCGGCTTACCACTCGAGTTCTCATCCCTGCTTACACTTCACAATTAGCAGTTACTGTGGATGCCATTTTTAAGGAGTCCGTACAAACCCCACCTCCACCCTCGTGGAAATTCACTCAAATATATCCAGGTCTTTCGGAACATAAAGAGGGATTTCTCCTTGGCTTTTTAGTGGTTGGCGAATAACGGCAAATGAGATACGCTCAAATGCATACGTTAACGAGACGACTCAGAGCCCGGAATATTCGCATATTTCTCTGATCCCCTGCAGATGCATCCACGAGTCAGTTTCTGGACAGACAATTTATGTTTTAATAATTAGGTTTGACGTTGGGATATTCGCACAAACGCAAATATCAAAAGGGCCGGTTACATTACCCAGGGCCTCGCCACGAAGCGGACGAGTCTTCGCTTGTAAAGTCCTAGGTTATGCTGCACGTTACGTCTAATGGAAAATCGCTTCCCAATATTTTGGGCGCTTCATTCCTTTGGTCTATTAGGTATCCTAGTGTAGATTTCTCCTTTAGATGAGATGAGATAGCACGAGATTAACTTGGCTTTGTTTATGTGCATGTAGCTCCAAACACCAAAGACCCAAAGCCGGTCTTAGTGATGGCACACACCCTAGATCTATTTATTCCTATATGGGTGTTGAAACGCCACCAATGTGGAATAGATGTCTCAACAACTTATATTCGGTTGATTGTTTTAATTTTAAGTTCATGCATTATAAATGCGTCAAAGTTGTTTCTCCTCGTGGGTTGATAGGATAAGCTATGCACATGCAATGCTAAAGTGCTCTGCTTGTACACGCTTCACCGAGACTTCAATGCAACCAAGGCCCAACCACAACATTGTACTATTCTTTGACAGAAACAATCTTTTTATTGAAAACAATCCAACTAAATCCTGACACGTATATAATATAAGCATAGGCCGTGCCTGTTACAACCAAACCATGTGCATGCAAACCGAAGGCCAAAGTCGTGTGATGTCACTAATTTGGATGCTATAGAGTGCGCTTTGCCTTTATCATGTGCGGAGGCTAGGAGAACCATCATCGCAGGAAGAGCACCATATACGGAAATCAAATCTCCTTTACACTATCCCTAGAGGGCAGTCATCTTTGATGTGTAGTGTGTATACACATAATTTTCCACTTTATTGGCTTTTGTTTTTGGGCAGATTAGTTTCCCAACCGGTGTCCTTAAGGATACTATTGTGAGTGAGGAGTAACTAGAAATGGTTAGGTGCATCCTTCGAGTTGCATTGGGCAAGTCAACAATGGTTTGTATGAGAGAGTTTGATTTGTAGTCCAATTATAACATATATATTTCACATGTTTTCATACTCTTTTTGTGTTGTCTTTTGCATCCTTTATTGTCATCTTTTATAGTCTCCCTACGACATCATCTTATTATCTCCTTGTGTTCACTCTTACACTTACTTTCAACACACTCACACCTTCGTCATTATCATTTTAGCACTCTAGAGCCTATTCCTGGCGGTTTGGCTTGCCTTTTTGGCTTTCATGCCCGCATTGACCTTTGAGATGGAATCGATCATGGTCAATGACATATGTTGGGTGGATTTTCCTCATCGATGGCATTGACCAAGGTCAATGTCATTGGGTTCACACCGCAACAACCAATGCCTTCGATTGCGGTCACTCACCATGCCGACTAGAACTTAATATTAATGCATTTATTAGGATATTAATACTAGGTTATTCAACCTCCTTTCCACATCACTTCCATCACAAATTTGGTCTACTAGTGCTCGTTAAATTTCCTTTAAAATATTAGGTCTTGAAAAGCTGGTCATATTTGTCTTATTTTGACTTTACACTTGGAGCATTGGGTACTTAGGATCTACAAGCATAGGAGTTTTGATAGCCATGGTCTACCAAGACTTTGGAATCATTGAAGTCTTTAATCAACGGTCTTATTAGGTCTTATTCTAGTTGTTTTTGGTCCCTTGCATCAACTCTCTCTCTCTCTCTCTCTCTCTCTCTCATAAGACCCTTTGACCATGGGGAAGTCACTACTACAAAGGGGATCATTTTGAGACAAAACTATAGTTTCATCTCAAACTTGCCTCACTTTTTCTTTGAACAGTTTTCTATTGTTAACTAATCATATTTTCATTTTGTTGATTGTGCACCAAAGCATTTTTTCATCAATGCTACGCTTTTCCCTCTCCTCATGCATTTCAAGCAAGCTAGGGTTATAGATTACTCTACTTTTGGTTTTCGACTCTTTGCTACTATGTTTTCTTGTTCATTTGGTGCCTTCCTTTATTAAACACGGTTTTGGTTTCATTCACCGTTATGAGAAGGTGGTGAAAATAAACAAGTGTATTGTTTTGATTTACATAGATGATGGAAATAATCACATATGAGGTAATCTTGGTTTACGTCAAGGATCCGACGGTGACACAGATATTTAATGGTGTTTAGAACCATCTCTTTCCTTCTCGTAACTATGGATTGTTATTCAACCTACTTCCTCGTCTTATCCTTTTAGCAGTGTAAAATGGGATTTTGGAACATGGTATGTACACCATTAATGCACTATGGGACATGGAAACATTTTTAATTTTTGCCTACTACACCTAAACAAACCCATATGCTCCACTGGAGGATCCTCGCCATTGGAAAAGGAATGCTAATTTCTACTTAGCCCCTTTCGACTGTGCTTGCACCCTCCCATCCATGTCAATGGGGGATTTGAAGCAACTTATGAGTATCCCTCTAAACTTAGTGGAAAGTGAATTGTTGTCGGATGTAGGATGAAGTGACCTATGGGATATGTAATCAAAATGTGAAAGCATACAAAAGGCATGTGAACTAATATCAAGTGGTTGTGTTTTATTGTGACGAGGGTTGGAGTTTTGTCGTGATAGAGACACAAGAAGAAATCCACAATTAGTGGAAATGCCTTTTCTATGGAAACCAATTTCTTGTGCATCGTTGGCCACGTGAAGAGGGATGCCATGATTTTTAATTAAAGTTGTTAGCTTTTGTCGGCGTATAGTGAAGTAGAACGCATCTACTCAATTTCTTAGATTTAGAGGTGCCCCTTTAGTTTTCCTCGGTGTTTTAGAGATAGCTCTGTGAATCTAGTTGTGAAACAGAGGAATAAAGTGGAGTAGATACATCAAAAGGAAGTAAAGGTTAGATTGCCCATTTATATTTGATGTATTTTTCAAATAATAGGTTTCAAACATAGAAATGGATGTTTCAATTTATCCTAAGCGTGACCTTGTTTCATTGGAATGGGAAAGAAATCAATGCTAATGAAAACAATGAAAGAATTTAGGGTTTCCACAACACACCTGCGTCAATAATTATATGTTTAGGTAAATTTTCATCTTTAAGGCTCTACACGGATGAAGGGTGGGTGAATACCAAATACCTTCAAAGTATGCACGATTATATAGCACACCATGAAAATCCGGTATTGGTTCTTCAACACGGGGTTGTTAGATCTGCAATCAACTTCATAAGTTGTGAATTTTTTTTTAATTATTATTTTCCTCTGCATATTATTTTATTTTATTATAAGTCTCTCTTTTTAGGCTTTGCACCCATCTACATTACTACGGTAGATTTACGTACCTATTGCAAACCTGAAGGGGCATTAAGACCCCTTTCCTACTCCCATTCAACCTCCCTTAGGTCCTTCCCCCTTTGCAACCTCTTTGGGAACAAAACACTCCACATGACTATAAAATTCTCCTATTGTAAATGGGTATTAATGTCATCAGCAGATCTTTGCATTCACTACTCTTCAAAATGTTTTTACACCTAGCCCCATTTTTGTTTACTTCAGCACCTAGGTTGTCCTTAGTTGTTAACACTTGAAAAAATTACATGTTCCCTTTTCCATATCCACACCAAAAAAATTATATATTGATTGAAATTTCTCATTTGCTAATCTTAGATAAGCTTTTAGTGTATTTTTTGTTGCAAAAATTTAAATCTTTACCTTCCCTTCTACTTAACCCATAAGGCCCAATGTTGTTGTTCAAGTTGAAAGGTACATTCCTTCTACTTTACCCATCTAATTAAAACAAATTAAAACAAATTGTCCCTGTACCACCTATGATTTTGGATTGAATTCTTCTCTTGGTTGTTTACATTTAGGTCCCACATAAATTTCTTCATTGGTAAAGAAATTTTGTCTCAAGTAATCATCCAAGAAATAATGAGAATCATTATTGGTATTTGAGTTTTGTCTAGTTCTTGGCCAAAAATCACCTTCTAGCATATCACTATTGATGAAGGGCTTATCTAAAGCATATAAAACATTTTCCCAATACCTTATCTTTGGAAACCAAAATTCTTTCCCTCCATCTATAGAACTTTTACTCCATTGACTAATATAGGCTCTTATTCCTATCTTTAGTTCTTCCATCTCTTTCAAAGTCTTAAATGGCACTAGTTGAGGTTTCCCTTTAGGCAAGTCATGGGTTTCCATCAGGCAATGTACGCCAAACATTGATAGGATTAGACCATGCAATATCCCTTTTGGTTGTTTTGTATTGCATCATTGGTATTCCATTTATGACATGGAATTTAAAGTATTGAGGCTTGCTAAGACCCACTATCCTGTGACTCCCATCTAGTAAATGTGTCCCCACAAAGGATTTGAAATCATAGACATATTCAATCAGGTATGGTGTGAATGAACTTGAATCATCCTGACATGTTCTATATGCATCCATGATATGTGGTAGAGAATATGTATCTTCTCACCATAACATAACAAATAATCTCCCAAATGTTCCATCAATATCTTCATGGGTGTGTCCCATTGGAAGAAAGCTTACATACACTGCATTAAAAACCCTTCTAATTGTAAACATAGATAAAAAACCAAACAAATAATGATTTTTATTATCACTTGAAGCATTATCCAATTGTAAGTAGAGGATTGGTGGCAATTTTTTGAGTGAAAAGCATGTTTCAGATACATTTATGGAAATAGATTGCATTGTTGCATCCTTATACACTTGACATTTTTCATATGAATCATTTTGTAATAATGCATCATGTAGTGGTTGTTTGAAGACACAATATTGTAAAGTAGATGCCCATATACATAAACCACTGGTTCTTTGAGTAGGCGAAGGAACAATGCTATTGATGTCACTGTGAAGTTTGAACCTATTTCTAGAAATGGAAAGCTGAAGTGATCGAAACCCCATGTCTTATGTCCATGAGTAAGCATACATGTTAAAGAGACTGGGAGTTTCCAAACATTATTGACTGACTTAGAATTCTTCCCAACCTTGGTATGGAAGTCTTCATCTTGTCCATCTTATCATGTACAATGCTTAAGAATTTTCAGGGTTTTCCTCATTCAATCCTGTGGGCATAATAGTTTGGTCGACAACTTGTAATGTAATCATTATGACATTTTTGATACTTCTGCAATTTCTTGATTATATTCGGGTCAGATGTGGCTTTTCGTTTGTTTGCAATATCCACACACTCATCACATTTTATAAAGAATTTATTCTTTGTAATTGAAACATCTTGGAAATGGTTTGACCATATCTTGTTAAAGTTAGATTGTGACACTGGAGGGAGATTTAGGATTTTAAGGTTTGCATTAAATTTTTGAGAATTGAACATTGGGTATAATTTTTGGCAACATACTTATAGGAACTCTTGTTCCATCCTAGGTTTATGGAGCGAGTCAGATGAGGAGATATATCTGAATTTTCATTAACTATTTTTCTTATACTAGCAATCATTGCCATAATATTTGGCCTTGATTTTTGTAAACCAACATTACCATTCACTGCCCTGATATCACCATTTAAAAATTATTTCTTGTATTTAAATAAGTTACTTCTAGGTATGCCAAAAGCATTAAACCAAACATTTTGACATACATCAATGGTGTCATACTTCATGGTAAACATTTCTCTGTTCCCATTTATGTCATTTCTCTTTATGGATCCATTTTCTCCCAATGCATTCAACACAAAATATCTTCTTGAACCCTCACTCATATATCTAAACTTGCACCAACCACTAGTGATTGATCCACTAGGTATTATGGAGCTAAGACATTTATTTTTGCAACAAACCATATTTCTTAATTTATCCAAGAAATATAATTCATCTTCATCTTTAGTAGATCTTGCATTTGACACATTGACTTTTGATGCAGTGGGCCTTCGTTTTGTGATGTCTATATGGCCTACTTGCCAAAGGTTGTGGAAAGGTGTAATTCAAGACATCAATAGGAATTGGACATGCCAATTGAGGAAGTGATTATTCTAATGCACTCCACATATTGAATTCTATCTCCTTTTGAACTTCCTTTATTTTCACATCCATCAATGAACCACTAAGGTATGCTAGTTGATTTGTAGGCCATTGTATGAGAGAACCTTTTGATATGGTGCATGTGGAACAAGAAGGGTTGAATACTAGTATTGAATAAAATACCAAAATGATTTCCATATAACAATTTAAAATGAACCATATCTCCTTCAAGTACATTTGTAATTGTCCCCTCTGTAACATATTTTATTATCCTTTGAACAAAGATGGATTAACTTTGCTGAAGTCCTCTAAATTTCAAGTTGTGATCATAGGCATTTGAAGAGGCTAAAAATTATAATGTAGCACTCCTTTTGACCTTCAGTGCAAACCATGTATTATGATTCACCAATTTCTCTATTGGCCATGCTATTATCATGTTTGGTTTCACTAATGATGAACAAATATTGCAAGAAATCAATATCTTCTCCACCATCACACCAAACATTAGAGGACCCAACTTCTCACCTTGAACAATGTGGTCCTCAATCACATTTGATATAAAACCCTTGGCTATATTGTCTCCATGTGCATAACAATGTTGTTTAAGTATGACATTCTCTGCAATAAATTGGATCCGATATTTTTCATATGTTCCATTAATTTTCTCATTGTATTCAATTTCAACATCATATGAATCAATTACATCCATTGAATTACAATTCAATGTTTCATCTATATAATTGATATGGGGTATTGATGAATCATCATGCGCTAACATTTTCTTCTCATCCCATGCAATATAGTACCCTTTATTTTCTATGTTTGCTAATGTTTTTGCTTCATCAACCAAATAAGGCAACCAAGCTTTCCCATCCAATACTTTATCTACACTAATGGAAAATAAACCTTCTCCCATTATGCTGCAATGTAGAGTTTTTCTACTTGGATAAACTCTCCCCTCTGCAACTTTCAATCCTTGTGAAAATAAATCAACATGTTGTGCTTCTTCAAATATATGATGCATTGTGGGAAATCTAGAAATTTTCAAAAAAGAATAGATTAATACACATAAACATAATGTATAGACAAAAAAGAGACAAGTATAAAGAAAATAAAAATCAAAGTGAGAAAGAAAACATATTTGTTAGTATAATTTATAATTCCAAACAACATGAAATTTTCTATGTATAGCTTATAAATACCAAAATATTGAATACACATTCTAAATTTAGTCTATATGTTGCATATTTAAAATGTTTTATGATGTTTACATATTCTTCAAAAATCATAAAATGTTTTATGATGTTTATGATGTTTACTTGTTTTATTGAATACACATTCTAAATTTAGGCACTTTTCTGTCCTATTTTGGAGCCTAGCGGCCACTAGGCATAATTCACCTAACCATGCAAACTTCAAATGAGCATAACTTTCTTTCTACAACTCCAAATCAGGAAAAATTGGACTTGTTGGAAAGGTATTGAGGATATATTCACGATGGATTTATCAGATCAAGGATTGGATGAGGTTAAGAGGGTGAAAAATATGAAAAAAATTTAGATATCATTTCATGTCACTATCTTAGCCATTTTACAAAGCTAACAGTTGTTAGGTGTAAGCAAATAAAATCACCGTAATGAAAGAAATAAAAAAACCATGCAAACCTTTCGGTAACATTACGTGCAAAATGTAGACACCCCAAAATTACACTTATGTTTCAGTTGTTCCCGAGTATTATTCTAGTACACCTGTTATTCACCCATTTCCAATTAATTGATTAAATTAATTAATTAATACATATTGTAACCCTTTGGATAAATTAAATTAATTCCATGTACCCTTTGTACCCCTTTGGATAAATTAATTATTATTTATTAATTAATTAAGTGTGTGCACATCCTAGTCATCTTCCACTTGATCAAACTCCACCTAGACTCCACTTGGAATCCCTATCCTTATCCTAGTTAACCGCACTTCTACAATCCTAGAAAGGTGGGGGAAATTAAATTACATGTACAACCACCTTTCCGAATGTAACTTTTTATAATTAATTTATTTACTACCCTCGACACTATTGCAACTGCCCACAATGCTATTTTTAGCATACTCATTTATCCGTGTGTAACCGATTTCAACTACCTTCTGCTTCTATAAATTACAGGCTTACTTTCCTTTCAAACTTTCTCTTGAATTTGAAGTACAAAAATTCTATTGAATTCACTGTGTCTGTAGCATTTACATTCAAAGCTTGGAGAGCACTCAAGAGCACCCACAAATCATCTCTGACATCCATTTTGCAAGGTTTCACAGGAGACCCTTATTTGAGGTTTGCATGAAGGTTACTAGAAAGGTTTGCATGGTTTGTTTATTTCTTTCATTACGGTGTGTTGGTACCCAAATTGATTCTCCCTCAGAAGTTGAGTAGCATCACATGTTTCGGGGAAGCTTAGAGACAAGCGAGATCATGTAGTGTGTCGTTTTGTAGCCGGGATGAAATGCAACTTACTCTTTGTCACTCAGATGTGGAGAAATGGGTAGCACCCTCAAGAGGATTTGACCTATCCTCATTACTTTATGGTTGTGCCTTTCAACCAGGGTGAGAGGACCATTTTTGTACCTGCTTATTTATGGAGGAGATGGAGATATCCTTCCTTGTGAAATTATTAAGAATACCTTGAAGAAAATATGATTAATGCAACAAAACCTAACTCTCACGAGTTGTCACTCTAGATAATGGGGATATTTTCTGAGCAAGGTTTAGGCCACTAAAGACAATGAAAACCCGATTGTTTATGTATGTTTTGGTAGTAAAAATTATGCATTTGTATACACACATGACAAACAGGGTAGTATGGGTATGATTGGTTGTTTTTAAGTGAATTTTTGTGGGAGGTGAAGCAGGATAAAGTTGATTATACCATATCTTTGGAGGAACTTTATAATAATGAGCAACTTCACAACATAAAGCTTTAGAACAGTCAAGACGTTCCTTCAACTAGAAGGTGTGCTTCAATGGAGGCCCAAATCAGCACATTTTCACATAATCTTTAAGACTCCAATACAAAGGCTTGAATTAGAAGACTCAATTAAACACTATAGTTTCTGATTAACCATGCCTAATATACACTCGAAGACTTACACAAAATCTTTATCAACAAACGACAGTGAATTGATTTTAATTTTTTTATCTCATCCAAGATGAAGGCTCTTCTTGAAATGAAATTGTAAATACCATTATACTGTCACAGGGACGAGATCCTATGTGATTACACAAAAAATTCAGTATAAGATTGCAATAGGAATGAAATAAACTATTTCAGACATTCTGAAACAAAGCAGACACTAATTGCTCAGAGTCAACACAAAATAACTCAAATTTGATTAAACTTATCAGTAGGGGAAAATTTCTAGAATAGTCTTAGAGCTTTTCAATGGCTATACACTTGCAACCACCTTGACACAATCAAGTTTAACACAAAAGAGACATATAGGTTTCTCAAAAAGTCCCTTAGAAAGACAGAGCTCTATCAAGCTTTTTAGAAAATCAGTTATGACCTCTAACACTCCAAGATTCCAACCTCCCCACCCTTTTCATGACAAAATCATGCCTATTTATAACATTTTACAACAAAGCCTTTTCCCCCAAAACTAGAGACATTGAGTGTACCAGTGCTCGCCATGATCTTGATCGCGATTCTCAGAATCAAATCTGTAAAAATTTGTTAGGTGCTTAGGGGTAGATCTCTTCGAACATCTCCCACATTCAACTCCTTATGGTAGATCACTTTTCCCTTTACTCGCCAACCACTTCTGCCCCTAATCTGTCCAATTTGGTTCCTTGCGTGCTTGGGAGAAAAATGGAAGATCATATCGAGCCTAGAGGTTAGATTTCATCTTAATGGTAAAAGACATCCCAGATTTTCCTCACCAAACCAAGATATCAATAGGTCTTTCGTGT
Organism: Taxus wallichiana var. yunnanensis; assembly: GCA_018340775.1. NCBI lineage: Eukaryota > Viridiplantae > Streptophyta > Pinopsida > Cupressales > Taxaceae > Taxus > Taxus wallichiana. The sequence continues at coordinate 561,355,805 of CM031234.1, forward strand.
GCCAAGGAAAGAAAAATCGGGTCGAATCCGATAGTCATATTGCATATTTAATGGTGAGAGACGTTACAGACCATTCCTCACCAAACCAGGCTACCAGATTAATGTTCCTCTTCATTAGGCGTGCAGGAGACTCCAAGAAATGATAAAAAACCACAAGAATACGCATCCCTAGGAGCTCAAGAGTGAAAATGGCAGAAAAATCAGATACAAATGCACAATTGCCATAGATTTCTATTTTGAATTTGGACCGTCCACGTGGGAGATCTAATTTAAAGTGGGCCTATGGGTTCCTTTTTTCCTTTTACAACTTTTGGAAAAATGTAAAATTTTCACATTTTGCTCCACGCCTCCGCCCTTGAGAAATGAGCCTGACACGTGTCCTAAGGTGGGTCTGAAAGGAACTGCGGCACAATTATGCTATTTCACCTCTTTTTGGAAAAGGGAAAATTTTCCAAGTTTTCCCTACAGCTCCGCCCTTCCGCTTCTAGTCTCTAATGTGGGTCCCAGTGGAACCACACTTCCCTTTTTACTTTTAACTCCTTTTTCACAAAAGGAAAATTTTCCAAGTTACCCCCGAAAGCCCGCACCTCCGCCGTTGACTGGAGCAAGTTTTGACTTTTCTCTATCGAGCATGCGAGACATTTTGATGTTTTAACCCTTTTGATGATATGAGGCAAAAAATCCAAGTTGCCTCTGATGGTCCACTTCCTGCCACTTTGACTTTTCAAAGCCAACCTTAACCTCCCTCTTGTAGGGCTTGTGGGATCAAAACACTGTCTACAACAAGTCAACTTTGAAACAATTAATAATGAAGAACATGAACATATCTCCTCAAAACAACTCATCGATGATGACATCGATGATGACAACACACATGACACACTTATTCATGGTTTCACCGACTCGTCCGCTATCCATTGCCTTCAAGACAAGATCATAAACATTGCTCCTGCAGAAGGCTTCACACCATTGGGTATTTTTCAAGACAAGTTCTCAGAAGAGATGAATTTCCCGACTTTGTTTTTTGGGCAAGCTCGAAATGAAACAACAACAAAAACAATCACATATCAAAAATAGCACAATGGGAGTTAATGCACTCGGATCGTATATTTTCTTATCACATAACAAATACATTTTTCAAAGCAATTAAAAATCTTGATTGACCAAGTCAATCGTTGATGTGGCTTAGAATCGAAAGGGCCAGTTGAAAGGTCGAGTACTATTTGCCAAAGACGTTAAATACAAACTAAACCTAGAAAACATCTTAAGATCTGACATCGGATACATCGATTTCAAAAAAATACGCATTTCCCCGGACTACATGCAACAAACGAGGAAAAACCTTTTTGCAATGATTCGGCAACTCGGCCCGCCTACTTTCTTTGCAACGTTCTCAAGCGCCGAGCATTGTTGGCAGCCACTAACCGAGGCCCTCAATAATTTATACGCCCGATATCGGAACAATGTCCCTTCACAAAAGCCAACACGTTCAGATTGCAGCAACTCTAATTTTCTTGTTAAAAATGATCCCGTCACATGCACTCGTTACTATAAACATAGACTCTATGCATTAAGGCAATTACTTTGCAAAGACAAATCCTTCTTTGGCCATATAGAAGATTTCTTTTGGGTCACGGAATTCCAAAATAGGGGAATGCTCATAGCCATTGGCTGATTTGGACAAAAAATGCACCGATCTTTGGAAACGATGCCAACGACATTATAGAGTCGTACGTTGACCAGTACATTACATGTGACACTACCTTGTTCCCTGAACATATTGCTCAATTGCAATGCCATCACCACACACAAAGCTGCAGAAAAAAACAATCCAAGTGCAGATACAATTTCCCCCAGCCTCCAATGGCTTGTACAAAAATACTTGAACCTGTAGAACAACCAACAGAATCTGCTATTGCAATTGCACATTCGATTTTCTTTGTTCTCGAGAGCAAACGATACAATACTAGCATAACACATGAAATGTTCCTCCATGAACTAGGTCTTGACGAAATAACATACATACAAGCAATACAATCAACACTCAAACAACCAACATTGCTGCTCAAAAGAAAACCAGCTCAAGCATGGAATAATAGCTTCTCTAAGAAAATGCCAATGGTTTGGCAAGCAAATACCGATGCTCAAGATGCGTCTTTGACGCTTACGTGACATCATATTGCTGCTCCTACATGACCAAGATTGACCGAACAATGACAAAAGCATTCACCAGAATTCGCGAGAACACCAAAAGATGCATCTGGATGCCATTCAAATGATCAAAGCTTCCGGGCAATGCAATGCTAAACACCCACCAAATATGCACGCACAACAAGCAGTCCACATAGTTCTTTCTATCCCTCTAAACAACACATCACGAAAATGTGTTTTCATAAACACTTCAAATCCTGAAGAGCGCACTTTTATTCTAAAACCTCCAACTATACTTGAGCAAGAACCGGATGAATCAACAAACATCATGTGCCGCTCTATCATAGACCACTACATAGCACGACCCCATTCTTTGCATTCCATTTGCTTGGCTGACTTTGTTTCCATTCACAATGGCAGCAAAAATAAAAAACCTCGAAGCAAGCCACTCATCATCAGATCTGTCAACTATAGCAAATATCTTGACGTAGACAACTATTGCCGTGAGAAGCTTTTGCTTTACATCCCTTTTACAGAAAATGAACATAGCCTAAAAAACAAATTTGCAACTTGGAAAGATGCATATGCATTTCACAAACACACTATCCATTCCAATGAATCCAAATACCGCTACGCTACTAACAACAAATGGGGTGACATGGACACAACAATTCATGATGTGCAATTGTGTCTTGAATCCTCTGAGAAAATGACAAACATAACTACACATAAACAGCCATCCTTTGAAGACTATGATATACAACATGATTTACCTTTTCACAATCGACATCGACATTTAGACATTGCAAAGAAACAATTTCAACTAGCAAAACATCCTACTATCCAAGACAATGAGAACATATTTCAAACAAATGCAACTTCTCAATAAGAAACAACAAACCATTTTGAAAGACATTTGCTTTAAGAAAAATAAAGACCCATCAATTCCTATCTACCTTTTTCTCACAGGAGGTTTGGAGCAGTAAAACATTTGTTGCAAAATTGATATTTGAAACATTGGCTCGTATTTACAATAGCTCCATGCATAGCGACCCGTTGAAAATCAAAGGCTTGATCTTGGCATTCACGGGAAAAGTCACGCTTACAATGCTAGCGGAATAACACTCCATTCTCGCTTTCCTCTTGCCTTCAATCGATCCGAACTACACCCACTAAGCAATGAACGTTTGGATTGCTTGGCAAAGCACTACCAACAATTACAACTTGCTCTAATAGATGAAATATCTTTGGTCGGAGGTCAACTTCTATACTTCACAGACCAGCGACTGCGTCAAATAAAACACATGCCCACAAGTTGGTTTGGAGGGATTGACATGATCTTTTGCGGAGACTTCTACCAAGCACAACAAGTCAATGTTGTAATTCCCATTCATTGTGCTCAGTGAGGCGGCTGTCCCCCACAGCGCGGGGCTCTAAAAATAGAATAAAATAATTTTTTTTATGCTATGGTATTTGTGAGAGGTGGAAATTTATGCTGTCCTTGCGTGAGGGAGACGGGAGTGGGAGGAGTCACGTTTTCTTGGGCTGCAGGCGTTGGGAGGAGGGAAAACGTGTTTGACTGATGTTCTTTCCTTTCTGCGCGTGGAGTGGTTGAGAGACGTGTTCTTCCTGTTGCGTGAGGAAATGGAGAGGCCTTTGTTATTGTCCTCAGCGGAGGAGGGAAAAGAGGAAGTGCAGGTGCCACGATGGCAGGAGCAAATCACAGTGCGGCGTGTAGGTGGAGCTTCAGGCTGGGGGAGCAGGCGCATTTTCCCCTCTTTCCTTGGGTGCTGCGAGGTGTGTTCTTGTCGAGGATCCACAGCAGTGCCTGCAATAAATAGCTAGGCAACAGGCAAGCTGCAGTTCGGTAGAAGCCTTCGGGAGCGCCTCCAACAAGCAGGTCGTCGACTATGTTGTTTTCTGTTCAGTTTAGAATGCATCCTCAATTCGGGATTTCTCCTTCAAGATATTTTCATCAAAATCGATTAAGTGACAGTGTGAGTGTTACCAGGAGACCCGATGAAATTTATTACAGAGATCCTCTACTGAGACCTTACTGTTTTACGATGTAGCTCATGGGAGAGGGTCTCTTGGAGGCGGATCTGTTTCAGATCAGAACATTCATGAAGCACATTTGCTTTGCCATAGTAATGGCGCATGCTTTTTGTGTTGGTGACAGATCACACCCGTGGGCACAGGAGATCTATGCAATGTTGGAGAAAATGTCTTGGGAGAGGAATGTAGCAGGATATTTTTTCAGACCCAGAGCAAACGAACTTTGAAGTGCATCCTGGGAGTTTGAATAAATTTGTTGGTAACCATAATGTAAGTTATCTCCATGTCAGTAGCTGTAACAGTTGTTTTTATGCAAAAAGGAAACTCGAAGACAGTTTTAGGGTTTTGAGTAATCTTTCAAAGTGCACCGGATTTTTGAAATCACAAAAGGAACTAAACTTTCAAAGTTCAGTGGAAAGGATGTTGAATACTTTTCTCAGTGGTTGAGCAAGCAGTATGAGTTGTCTTTTTTTTATGTGCAGAGTTTATGTTTTGAGGTTTTCAACAAATTGGTTAATCAAACAAGAATGGAACTGTTGAGTAAGGCCACTCTTCCATCATTATGCATAATCAAACTTGAAGGAGGTCCTCGATGTGCTCAAAGCCTTTTCAAAACACAAAAAAAGAACCAGTAGCAGAGGTCTGTATCAGTTATTCAAGAAACCAGGTAAAAGTTGAGTCTATAACAGCGTAAGGAAGATGTTAAAGCTCTGGAATCTTGCAGAATGGCAACATTATCTTCTTGAAGTTCGAATCACAGTCGGGTAGACACTAAAGACAGGTATATCTCAATAATGGGAAGCAAATGTTGTTCACGCTTCTAAATTCAAACTTGGGTCATTGTTAGAGAAGCTGATGAGTCTCTATTGAGCTCTAATCCCTCAAAAATGCTCCTAGCTCGATGAAGAAGTGCAAAAGACAGTTCTTGTCTTTTGACATTCCTGTCTCTTGAACTTGCTAGGAAAGGTGAACTGACCTTCTTGAGTTTTCAAGATTGAAAGGTCAACTTAGGAAGTTGAAGGGGTGGCTCGAGGTTCTTTTGAAGAGTGAGTTAGTGTTGTGTGGAATCATGAATAAATAGATAAGAAAGGTGTTTGAGAATTGGACTGAGAATTATAGAAAATACAAGAGTTGAGAGTGAATGTTTGCACCGAGAGTTTGATGTTGTCCTCGAACCTGATGGAGGAAAAAGTTATTTATCATTACGGTAAATGCCTTTCAGAGCCAGGAGCGTGTGGTAATCATTATGTCTTGTGTCCGAGCTTCAAATCATGGGGTTGGCCTTGTAGCTGTTTTTCACCGCGTGAATGTGGCGATAGCTCGAGCTCGCAAAGCACTTTGGGTTAAAGGCAAGCAATGGCATTGAAACAATCATATGCATATGGAGATGGCGTTTTAAACCAGGCATGTTAAATCTACTCCTTGTAATAGTTTTCTACCTTCTTTCAGTATCTTGAAATGAATATTCTTTCCTCTTGAATGACGCCTAGACTAGATGTTTTCGTGGTTGTTTATATCACTGCCTGATTGTGTGGTTGTTCCTTTAAATCTCGTTCCAATTTCGCTGATTTTGCTTGGAATGTTCTTTCCTCTCCTATAGCTTACTCTATTTCATATTTGTCTAAATGGGTCACTGCAATATTGAGTGATGCAGTCTAGTTCGTAGGGAAGGAAACATTATTGAGTTTTGTTTGCTTATATGACTTTCTTTTAAAAATAATTCTGTGATGGTAATTATAATTGAAGGTTACTAAATGGAAGGTTAAGCCTACATACCTCTTTTGGTTGAATAAATACGTATTTCCTGTTTAGGGCTCTCCTGTTTTGCTAAAAGGTACATTAATAGTGACGTTGTGTTCTAAAACTTGTTTAAGCCTGTGGGCATTCCTTACTTTTTGTTTGATTAGAAAATGGCATTTGGGTTTTGCTTTAGAACTGTACATGGTTGACTGTTGTACCTAGTCTAGAGGAGGGATAACCTGGCATCTATTTTGGCCTCTACGTGTTGAGAGAATTACTATACCTACTTCTTGATGTAAACTCTTGTTTGATTAAAGCAAGGGGAAACATTGTAAGTTTAATTGAATGAAATCTCTACCATTTTTATTAAGGGTCGCAAGCAAGCTGTTACTAGCTGGACTGAAACAAAAGTTGTAGGTGAACCCATGGTTTTGGACTCGTGAACTCGTTTCCTGTTAGATGACAGCTGATTTCAGTGATATTATCATAGGTGGCTGTTTTATTTATCTGTTTGATATTTGCTAGACTTTTCCTCGATAAGCCCACATGGATCGGGTAAAATTTCCATCTTCTATACCTTTGGCAAGGAGTTCATAGAACTTCTAGGCCTGACTGCACTGCGTAACCTTCCTGATGGATATGTGTGTTGGTTCTTGTTTTGTCTTTGGTACTCGTGGTAAGGTCTTTTGAGTCTGGGGCATCGTTGGTGTTTTACCCTCTGCGTATCGAATCCCTTTGTTTCGAACTCGAATACCTTATACTTCAAACTTGGTTACTAAAAGGTCCCATTTTGTGGCCTTGTTAAGGAAATCAAATTTTATTTTAATGTTTATTGACATTGTCTGAATTATATAAAAATTACTAACGACTTTTGGGTTTAGTCTTCCCTTATATTATGTAGAGAAGTTGACGATTAGGATAGGGTTTGTTGGTAGAATAATGGCCCTTTCTGTGTCTCTTTTGTACGCTTTTGGAAAAGTGGATTTGTTTTGGTTAACTAGTGCTACGTTTAAGAAATCCTATAAGGAGGTAGTGGTAAACTCCTTGGTTAAAACCGAAACTATTGTTGTGTTCTTTTAAGGGCGTCGAACCCATATTACTATGAAGCCCCCCTGGGAGAATTGGATAACGTCGTTTTGCTTTGCGCCTACGATCATAATTAGTACGTTTTGTCTTATCTTGGACCCCTTTAGTTGGATGGAGTAAGTTTTGGATTCCAATCACGTAATCCATAGGATTACATGAAGGAGATATCAACACTCTTGACTTTCTTGTTCCTAACCCATAAGGTCTTGCCTTGTTTTATGTGATTTTGTTCTAACTGGTATTTTGACTTTCTCCTTGTTGGATGGTTTAGATTTCTTTCTCATGTGAATAATTTTAGAGTTGTGGGTTGTGTTTTAATCCATTTTTGAATTAGAACATTCCTTTCTTGATATTGTTAAATGTTAGCTTACTGTTGCAATGTGTAGCCTTAACATGCTCAGTTCTTGCGAACTGACTTTAGTTAATATTTGTGCAGATGGATTATGCGAGTAGACTAGAGGAAAAGAGTGTTAAAGGTTCATCTGTACAATTTTTGAAGTACCTTGTAAAAATGTCGAATGTATTGTAGAGTATTGTTGTTGTAACTGTTGAAACTTTGGTTTGTTTGGATAACATGTGAAAGATGAAATTTGATTACCGCTTGGTTATGGGATATTCTAGTGTATTTTTAAATCCTTAGAATAGTAGTGTGGCATGTTCCATGTTATTACTCTCTTGCTCCCTAGTCATGGTTCAATAGAGATAGTATGTCCCTTTGATTTGTGCATCATGTTGGAATGAATTGATATAACCTTGTTTTGTTTCCGTAAACGAGTACTGTTAAACTTTGCTCTTGAGTTAAAATGTCGAGTTGTAAATCCTCCTAAGGCTTAGTAGCAATGAGTTGTAAGCACTATAAAGTGAGCTGGATAATCCTGATAAAAGTTAAACTAAAAATTTATATATATGAATATATTATGTAGGTGTGATCTACTTGATAACCTTTGAGACCTGGAACAATCAAGAGGAAACTATCTTTTGTAACGAAATATGAACCCTAACTTATTATTATTATTTTTATTTGAGCCAAGCTAATAAACATTATCCTTTTATGGTGAAATCTTAAATGACCTCATGGTGAAAGCAATGGTTAGATTTTAGAAGATGATAGGATTTAATAAGTAGGAGGGAAATCGATTAATTAAACCTTAAATCTCTCTCTATCGTTTGGAATGTTCTCCTTTGTCAAACTTAATGAAGTAAAGTCTAGATGGAACATTTAACCAATCTTGATAAACTCTTAACCTCAATAAAAGACTGATAGTAAACAATGTGACCCTGAAGCTAAATTTTGTTGTCCTGTTCTGTTAACCCTTGCCTTGATTCATGGTGATATTTCTTAAGCAAGGTCAAAATTTAATCCTTAAACAAGAAGGCTATTGTTATGAACCCTAAGCGGTACTTTTCACTCAATCGGAGCTTATGCCTTCACCTGTGCAATAGAGTTGTGGAACATGTGTTAGTGGCTTGAGTAAGATTAATTAACCTTGTAAGAAATGGAAAATGTTCTAAAATCAAATGAATAAGGAAGATTTGGACATCAAATTGATGATCCTAGTTTAGAAAGCTTGGCCTTAAGCTATCTAGTCAACCGTTGAAAAGAAAGAAGTTCTCCCTTGTGAAAAGAATTGTGTGAATCATTACATGAAATTTTATAAGAACGTAAGTTAAGAATTAAGAGACACTTTAGTAAACAAGAAAATTTAACAAGAAATTCCTCATGGGATGCCCTAGTTGTGAGTGTGTCATGTGGATTGGACTTCCATGTTGTCTTGTCAAAAGAAGAGTACATTGTCCTTGATAGGTGTGAACGTTTTCGTGCCGACTTTGTGGTCTCCCCGTAACAAGTGGTTCTTAGTGTTGGTTGTAACCTTGTGACGACATGTTGTGTCGTGTTGAGTCAAAGCAAGTAAAAAAAAAAGTTATCCTGTATTTCACTGTGTTTTCCTTGTGTTGTTATTTTTTGGGTCGTTCTAATGACTGTCTTGTGTTTAAAAACCCCAAAATTTCCAGAGAAATTATTGCCTATGACTTTTGGAATACACAAGTCAAAATATATGAATTGACTGAAACAATGCGTCAGAAAGATGCCGCCTTTGTCTCCGTGCTGAACAGAATTCGCACTGGACAACATTTAGACTCTGACCTTGCATACCTCAACCATAGTTGTATTCGGCCAATCCCAGTTGATCCAACACTTCCATTCCTTTTCTACAAAAACATAGATGTTATCCAACACAATAAAAAAATGCTTGCACTTGCTCTTGGCTGCAAAATTGTCATTGACTCCATCGATGAACAAGATACAACACTAGAACAAATGGAAAGCTACTCAAAAACAGTGGAATTGCCACAACATATAGAACTGAAAGTCAACATGCTAGTTGAACTTTTCGCAGGGAACTACGACATCCAAGACGGATTGGTCAATGGTTCTGACGGAGTTTTCAAAACATATACAACAACAGATGGCTTAGATGCAGTATGGATAAAATTCAATGATCCTTCTATTGGAAAACAACAAAGATCAAAACATCCGCAATTGACAACATTGCCAACAGAACTAGATTGGACTCCTATTGTTCGAGTTGCTAGACCCTTGCATAGAACGTCATTGAAGACACCTGTCACAATAAGAAAGCAATTCCCTGTACAACTTTGTTCAGCACGCACAATCCACAGAGCGCAAGGACTCACACTTGAACGACTTGCTTTCAGCCCCCTTGGCGTGTCATCCCATGGATTGGCATATACTGCTCTATCACGAGTCAGAACCATTTCCAGTCTTTACTTGCTGTCCCCGCTTACGAAAATTTTTTTCAGCATCAAACAAGCCATCAGCACAGAAATGGAACGACTCCGAAATGAAGCTAAATGGAATATTCAGCATGAATTGTCCACAACTGATATTTCTTCATCTATTATCATTGCTTCGCTAAATACCCGAAGTCTTCATGCTCATAGAGAGGCCATTTTACATGATCATGAATTAATGCAATCTCAGATTCTTTGTTTACAAGAAACTCACATTGCTTCCGCCATTGCAATGGACTACCTAGACAGATACCAATGCTTATCTGCACACCATGTCCATGGTCTAGCAATTTTTATTGCAAACAATATACCTTTAGTAGAAAAACATTGCTTTCACAATGCACATGTTGAGTCGCTGGCAAAGATATTACTGCAACAACAATGCATATCTGTTGTCAATGTCTATGTTGCGCCAAATGCAAATCTGGAAAACATTTTCATTGTTCTTGACAATGTCTTCCGGTCCCTTGATTTAAGCATTCCCACCTACATTTTGGGAGACTTCAACATCGACATGCAAAACAAAAATAGGAAAACAACAATGCTTGTAGCGTTTATGCAAAAAAACAATTTCACTTTCCATATACAACATTCAAGTGTCTTCACTAAAAACATCATCGACCATATATGGTCAAACACAATCCTTGATTTATTGTAATACATTGAAAGATTTGCTTATTGGGTGACCACCCAAAGCAATTTTTGCTGTCTTCAAAAACACCAACAATAGCTCTCCACAATTGTAAGTGCACACATGCTGTTCTACTGAATCAGCAAAACAAAAATCTACTTTCTTCATTCTTTTCTTTCCTTTTTCTTTACGCTCTACAACAACCATTTACGTATTTCAACACTTTGCGAGATAGTTACAACAACAAAGACATGGAACACAATTTGTAAGAACAAGCACATTTAAATGACGATGTTTTGCAAGAATCCTCTAAACGGTAATCTTTTTCTAATGTTTGTTTACTTTCTTTTCATTATTCATTTATTATCGACTTATTCTTTTAATAAAAGCATCGTATAAACCCCATTATGAATGCGGTCCAAAACCAAAGAACAAAGACCCATCCTCCATACTTGACATTTGTGTGGGCAAGGTGGCGACTATATTTGAAGGTGATATACTCGTTGTCTATGGTCCAGCACATGTAACCAACATCTCCCCCTCAAAAGCAGAAATCCTCCATGCTGATTTGGTTGACAAAAATGGTCAAATGACAATCACTTTGAACATGAGCAACACCTTCGTGCACAAATTTGCATCCACTGTGGTCGCTGGCTGCAGCCTGCGTGTTACTGGTTTCGCCGTCAAAGAGAAGACAAAGTACGAGTGAGGAGATGCAAATTGTTCTTTGTCCGCACATCAACAACCACCATGGAAAACATACCCACGGTTTGCAAAACACGAAAGCTCACACCTGACATGACAATAGAATAGCTTCTACATTCAAATGGAACATTCTCTGTTGGCTCATTCGCCGCAATTGTAACAGGAATACACCACATCAATGACCTTTTCACCCTCTACGTTAAAGACTCTAACACTGAAACTGGAAAAGCAACAATATTGACACACTTCCTTCTTTCATTTTTTAGATACATTGCAGACTGCATTATTCCCTTCAATTTTAACTGCGCATCGTGCGTTGTCGTTGCAGGTACATTTGGGAAACTTTCATGTTCCATTGTGTCATACAATAAGAGATGCCATTGCAGCAGGCAACATACCGCTATTGCTCTTCAAAAACTTCATCAGGCAAGGCATACAGGGTTCGCGTATTGTACGTGCAGGGCACTCATCATTTATCGACCCATTAAACGATGAATCCACAAAAACTTTTTTACAGTCTCTCATAAACACAAACAGAGAGGCAAGTACACTGCAATTTCTATTTATAAAATTATCTTCCATTGACAAATTGAAATCTATCAATTATGTCAATTTCATCTTCCTTGCACAGATCACAGGTATACTTCGCACAAAGAACATATACCTTCCTCCTTTCTGCATTCTCATGTCGCCTCGCACGTAACCCGATCCAAATGAGCTGAAACAAATCTCACCGTGCGACAACTTGCAATACATCAAAACCATACAAGTATAAGCACTTTCTCCACTGCACTTTGCAAACAAGAGATGACTCCTCGCCTTTGCACATATCATGAGAGCCATTGCTTCAAAAAAAGCCTTCCCACTCCTTTGTCAAACACAATATGAAGAATATCAACAAGACATCTCAAAGCCTGTATTTCTTCTCTGTCAATTCCAAATCAAAGGTACATTCACTTTGATGAGTTGACAACTCAATATCCACAATCAAAGAAACATAGCTTCCTCTTATCTTTGGTAAGTATCTGCATTTTCCATTTCTATGAATTACACATCAGTTTAATTCTTTGTTTCCAGTCTAACATACTCGTTTTCTTCTTTCAGATTTCTGGATCATTTTTGGCTAGCCACTGACATACACAAACAAATTTGATAACAGTCTCCGCGTATAAGCAGCAACAATCGACTAATGCTGTCTATGTTTTCGACAATAGCAACCAACAATTGCCTACTCTACTTGTTACATATTGTGCGCTTTGCTTTTGTTTTAGCATTTTTGTAATTACAATACTAGCGCACAATCAATAGAACTCTTTTTTGTCTATTTCCATTACTCTTTCCTTTCCTGCCATTTGGTTACATATCCAACCATCGGTTCACTGTCGCGTACCATGTTTTTCAGAACATTTGGATACAAGCATCTAATATCTCCGACTTTTTTCTTTTTTATGTCAAGACATTAATTCTTGTCACCTATTTTTTACTATACCGCCTACAGCTGTTCGCTACATATTACAAATTTGTTCTGTGCCTGCTATGGCCTGTTCATTGGCTCGTTTCGAAACAGATTACGTAACCAGTTACAGAAACCATGCCTAGTCATGCTACCAGACCATGATTAGTCCAGCAACATATGTTCTATCTGTTTAAATCAATATATATGCAACATTGAAACAAAGTCGCAGAGTTTTGTACACAACTGTACAAGAAATATGAAACAGCCATGGCAGGATTCAGAGTTACCATTCATTCCCTTTCTTTTAATCACATTTAACAATGTGCCTGATTTTTATTGATGACAAGAATACGCAAATGTAGGATTGACTCTCATAGGCAACCACAAAACTTGCTCTTGTAAGCATTGCAACAACTTAAGTATGAAATCCGCAGCAAATTTTATCGCTGGGGAACTTCTCATAGGTCACAGCAAACACAGATTTGCATTATTATAGTTCTATTGATTTTGTTTATTCTTTTACACAGCCCCTGCACTGTGTACACTGCAATCTTTGCAACCCTATTCTGGCACTACAAAGTGGCTACCACTTTCTTTTCAGTCCTCTTTATCTTTTATTTTTGCTAGTTATTGTATTAATTAACAGTCTGAAAGTTCCACACAGACAAACAGTGTAAGAAACAAACCTTGCTGAAAGACTCCAACTAAAACATAAAGAACAACAAAAAAACAAAGTGCTGGCCACCGTCTCTTGCAATAACGATGCCACACAAATTGCAATGTGCATACCGCTGCTGCTCAGAAACAGAATAGACAAAATCAATACTAAAACTGCACACTGCAAATGCCTTTTCCATGCTCTACTTTCAGAAAAGCCATTGAACCCAGTGCATTCCCTTGCGGATGAACCTGATTTGTTCAAGACTCTATATAATCCTTACATGTTTATATGAATCGGATGAAATCATATGTATATGTTCCTCCTATTAAGATTTTAGGGTCAGCCACTTATACCCTAAAGAAATAATAAACGTATCATTATCATGATCTACAAATATGAAAGGGTTATCTTTTGATTCTGATATCATTCTAATTTCTAACAAGCTTTTACTCTTTTCAGCAATAATTACAACGGCTCAGCTGTTTGAAAGAAGTCATCGACAGAAAGCACAGAAAGACAAAAACAAACTGACCAGTTGTGCAATCAAATACAAGTAACATGCTGGTGTGGCAAAGCTTGTCTAGGCAGTGTTTGTGAACCATGTGTGAATGAATACACTCTGTAGAATGTGCACTGCACATACCAACCAACACGTGGCAAATGCCACATCTATGGAAAATCCAACATACGCACTGTTCACAACAGCGCCGCAAAGCAAAAAAGGCACTACTGATTGCTGATACTCTGTTTCATTGAAAAGGACATCTCAAGCAGTGTATTCATTCAGACATGGTTCAAATATTTCATTGACATGTTCAAAGCTACATCTTTTCGCACATGTCTCTCATGCTGACTGAAAAAAACTTTGCCATACTAGCATGCTATTTGTATTTAATTCTAAACCTGGTCAGCTTTTTTTTTGTCTAGCCATGCTTTCCATCAATAACATTTTTGAGACTAGAACATGGACAAGGCATTTCCAGTATCCACTTTTAGTATTGCTTTTGGCCACTGTGCGTCTAAGCGCTTGTGCTATGCGCACTGAAATCTGTGCAGCACCGTTCTTGCAACAGATGCTGGACAACACTTTGTTTTTCCCTGCTCTTTATCTTTTACTCTGACTAGTTATTGTACCCATTCTTACAATGTTAATGCATACAATAACTGATCGGAATACAAGAAAAAGCATATCTGCAACAGAGAGACAGCCATTGCCTCCTGGAAGAACAATGCTACAAACATTGCTTATAAAGAATCGCTTTAAATCAGCACTTGTTCACATAAATGTCCTTCTCTTGTTGCTGACAAAAACAGATTTACTTTTAACTCTGATTAGAAACATGCTTCAGTAACCACTCATCCGTCATTGGCATAGAACTGACATGTATATATGTTAGGCTAAATGTCTGGATTCAATATGCTACACGTAATAGCATGTTAATTATGCCAATTGAACAAAACAAACAATTTCAGTCTGTGGTGGATCCAGCTATCTGCGTTAAACACTCTTGTAACTAATGCTATGCAAAAATAAAACAAGCTTTCAAACATAGAAGACCCATATCTAATTGAGTACATTTTGCTTAAAAATATGTGTCGTTTTCCTACAGCTTTGCCTCATAAATCTATAACTGAATATTACCAAAGCCTCGTTACGGATACTATTTTCAGACACAGATTATGGCAACAGAATTTCAAGTTTTTTTACAATGTATCCTGTATCATTCCTGCATGTAAGCGAATGCCTAACTTCACTCAAGCCACCCCGAATAGTGGCAAAAACTCATATCTACAGGTCATATTTGTTATACTAAATGTCTGTACTCAATATCCTGCATTGTAACAAGTCAATTATGCCAATTGGAAATAGCTACTAATTTAAATCATTGCTACATGTCTAGATATCCACATTAGGGCCTTCTGTACCTAATGCCATGCTACAATAAAACTAACTTACAAATACGGTAGACCTATATCTAATTGATTACATTTTGCTTAACAAAATGTCTCATAATAATTTCTCCAGTCTTGACTTGTAAACATATACCTGACTATTATCATAACCTCCTTAAAGATACTATTTCCCGAGACAGATTAGGGCAACAGATTTTGAACGTTTTTTAACAGATTAGGGCACTGCCACTGGTCTTAGCTTCACAAATATCAAGCTACATGCTAGGCCTTGCAACTGCCCAAACAAATGTCAAGTTAGACTCAAAATCAAGGCTATTCAATCACCCTTAAATCATGTCTAACAGAATTATGTTTGTCCCATATTAAAAACTCATAGAACACATTTCACAGTCGGACAAATCCTTAACTCCCCAAACTTCTTACTATATCAAATCTGCAATCTAAAAAATCGATAACAAAAACGTATTCATAGAAAATTTTGTATGCGCACATATTATTCTTGTTCATATTCATTTTAAGATGAACAAGTTATACAAAAACAAGTGTAACTGCTAATATACAAAAATGATGATACATTTCAGTAGATATGCCTGATAGACAACATGATACACAAAGCAGTAACTGTCACAGTGAATTTCAAGATAGAATGAGGATACCGATAAACTAAGCAATTTTAAAACATAATCTCTCATTATTGCTTAAAAGAGTAAAAGCTCGTTAGAAATTACAATGATATCAGAATCTTTCTTTACGAAATAACTGGCTGACCCTAAAACCCTAATAGCAGGAACATATACATATGATTTCATCCAGTGCATATAAACACGTAAGGATTATATTCAGTCTTGAACAAATAATAATTGAACTTTAAGCATAAACTCCAATGGAGAGTACAAAAACGACTAACCACAAAATACAAAACTTCTTCAATTTACCAACCCATTGATACGAAATTAGGTCTAACCTCGTTTTCAACTAAATGCTCTCTGCAAACTCAATCTAAGTCGCGAAAAACACAATACAACTGCACAACAAATCCGTCCCTTGCAAACACAACTCCACAATTCCGCCATTGCCACGCCATAACACCAAAAACAAGCTTTTCGCTGCACAACCAAAAACGAGACACAGAATAACATGTATCTACCCTCTCCCAACACCTGTCATCACCCTTATGCCTTATGCAAATGACAATAAATCCCATTGCACTACAAGCATGCCACAATTACTCCCGCCTTAATATCTACCTAATCCACCGCAGCCTTCTCAAATATCACCAAATATCCATATCGCAATCAAAACAATAATAATGTTCTTCTTACATAACTTGCAAACAAATATAAATACGAGCTATCCCTTTATATATTAATAATCTTCTTCTTACATAACTTGCAAACAAAAATAATATTTATGACAAATACCGTATTTACACTTCATACATCTCTATTCAAAAGCCTTTAATCATTTCAAATTCTGTAAACAAACCTATCTCTTTATATTTTTTACAAATCCTAAAACCAATCCCGCACAACAACTTCTCATGTTTCATTAATCATTATACTCTACAACGACCCTCGTTTCCAAACATGTTTCTTCAACATCGATCTAGCACCCTAAATTTGAATCCAACATAGCTACCGCTTTTTCCTTTCCAACCCTTCCTCGCAACAAATCACAGCCGCATTATCGATCAACGCTTCGGCAATAGTATTAGCCATCTTCGACCAGGAACCAGCGCTTCCATTGTACAGCGACTACTAGCAGCAACGCGAGCGCACAAAGCTCCCCCAATCGAATACCAGCAACAATGTGGTCGCACAACCATGCATTCACACAACACCGCAACAAATACAATAGCAACAACAACAACCCAATAGTGCACCCCATCTTCAACAAGCGACTAACGCTTTCATTGTACAGCCAATACTACCATCCCAGTTGCGACGAAAACAAAAACCACACAATGTCAAGGAATACTTATGTAACTTATGTAAATCAATTAAGAGATATTGACAAAGAAATATCTCGCTACATTAATGGAACTACCAAGATACTCCAACGGATTTCTACCAAATGTATTGTGGTGACTCGATTCCTCCCCATCCAAAGTGCCTCCTTCCGAAGTGTCACATTATTATTCCCATTGCAACCGCCAAGATGTTTTCGATCAATGACCAAATTTGAACCTCCACACTACGGTCTTAAAATCATTTAGAAGCTGTACCCACCCATTTATCTCCCGCTTCCCCTAGGTCCATATGGCTACAACTTCATCCCGGGAGCACCTTGCATAGTGCTTTTGGAAGCCCTAGATTGGGTGCCCAGCAACGTCCGCAGACTCGATCGATACGCATTTGCAGAGGAGGAAACAAACCAGTTCCGAGAACCATTGCAGAACTTCCATAGCTTGGCCATGTTGCCCCAGCCGCCTCAAACCAGCTTCAGGAAAGGATCCGAAGGCTGCCCTATTGTACATCCAAGCACCAAATCAACAACCCATGTCACTGCAGTTACACCAGCCCGGTGTAGACAAATGTTTAGTGCTTGACCCTCACCTAATGATTATTTTCATTAAACTATCGGTAAACGAATTCCATGCACAAAAAAAAAAAAGCTGAAAATAAAAACATGTGGCCTCATGACTGATTGATTAATCATCCTGCTGATAGGGTCAAGAGGTGCTACTTAAACGCCAAAATAATAAAAGTTTTTGCCAAATGCAAAAAAAAACTACTAGCAACAACTTTTGGATAATGATGTGTATATCGCTTTTAATCAAGCATTTCTCGATCAAACTCCACGATCCTTCGTTTGAAAGAGAATGAAAAGTCATGTCATGTCGTTATCTACATTTCATATCCTCTTCCTCGCGATCGATGATGGACCATAATCCACAACACCGAACAAAAACAACATACATAGTTTTATCCAGAACTGACTCTCTCTAATTCTTATGAACCATGCAAACACAATATATGAAAACTATTCTAAGGTTTTAATTCATAATTTCACACTTTGTATGGCAATCATGCACTGCATAAGCATTTCTTTTTCAGAATTATAACAATGCAACAACAACAAAGCAAAGGCTTCGGCAGGATTTGCCATATCATGGCCTTGTTTGTGTGTAGAAAATAAGTTGAAGGAAAATTGTAGTGTGAGTAAGATATATATTTTTTATTTGGTCTATAGACTTTGGTGAGGGGAAAATTTCAAGATAATCAACATTTAATCCAAACCAAAAAAACTATTTTTGTTAAAAAAACCTTGTCAACTTTATTTCCATCAAGAGTTTCCAATCAAAAATAGGAAATATATTTGATTGGAAACTTGTCATATTCATATTAAATGTTCGAAATAAAAATGCTTGCAGTCTAAATATGAGTAGAAGATGATGAAGTAGAAAATAGGTAAATATATGTCCGTCCCACCCATCTGAAACAAACTATTTGAAAAACGGAACCGATGGCATTGAATGGACTTATAATATTACTTAGGAATAGAACGGTGGTATACTACGGACAAAATTTAGAAGAAGATTCACTATTTAATTTCTTGTTATTTTAAGTCCGGGAAGCATTTTGGTGATGACAGAGTTTGGCGATGTGAAATTGAGAGCGAATGGAGTAAAATTTTCAAACTAAATGCGTAATCTTTACTCTAAAGACCAAAGTGGTAAAAGTTGAAGTCCGAAGAACGTAGAGCAACATAAATCTTACCACTTTTTCCCATATTTATCATACGAGAAAAAGAGACACCTAGAATTAAAAACCAGTAATAACTTTCCTTTCTCCTTTTCAAGTATTTTTCGAGTGGGATACTTTCACGATCCATATCAACACTGACTCTTCCGCTTCACAACCCAAAGCAATCCTCTCCCCAAAACATGACAAGCAACCGACCAGTCCCTATTTTAATTTATTCAAGCTTCGTATGAGCTCAATCCATCCAACATTTGCACATACAAAGAATATTTGATGGGGAAATGAAATATAGGGGATTAAGGCAACTCTCTAAGGTGTTAACATTTAAGGGGGCGCTAATTTATTTTATTTTACTATAGTTTTTATGAAGAGTAGATCAATTTATTAGTTCCATATATGCTAGTAGCAGTTAGTGTCCAACCTTACATACCAATTCAATTCAATTCATTCAAAATAAAATTAAAATTACATAATTATATTAAAATTACATAAGTGTCTTTATTGCAAGATTCTTAAATTTAATTCATAATCATGTATTTTTCATATTTTGTATTGTTTTGAAGTCTTGGAAGTTTTTTTGGAGGAGAGATCAAGAAAGGTGAATATGTAAAGAACGCGAGAAAAAATAGTTGGGAAATATATGAGAAAAGGAGGATTATGATAGACTATATGTTAAAGAATTAACTGGGGATTTTAGGCAGTAGTAGCTACAAAAAAATTAATACGAAGTTTTTCTCGAGATGGTAGAGGCATAACATACCAAGTAATAGATATTTGGTTTATAGAAGATGTTAGCTCTAGTATTGCTTAGGGCGCTCATAACCCTTAATTCAGACCTTTGAAATGAAGGTTTGCATGAGTTTACATTAAGATCATAGAGAGAGCAATTTTTTTCACAATATTTAACCAAAAATGTGTGCAGACAACAATTGTGTATCACTGTCAAAAAACATAAGCAGAAACGTTCGGAGGGAAAGTAATGTCGGGAAACATCTGCCTATAAAATCAACGAGAGGAAGCCTACCAAAAATACAAATGCTCGCTAGTAAAGAGAAGCCCAGGCATAAACAATAGTGTTTTTGTGTAGCTACCAAGTGAATATTTCCTTGGAGCCCCGAATACCTTGATATTTTTAGGGGCTACTTAGGAGAAGGAGTTGTACATATGGCTAGATAAGTCACTCCAAAACCTTCCATTACCACCGGGTTCATTTTAAGAGACCTCTTGGAAATCGGAGGTGGAGAATACCTGGCGAATATCCCGGAAGGCTGGTTTCGGGAAGGCGAATTTTTTGGGGGTTGTATGAAAAAATTTCGCCTGATTGTCAAGTGGCGCGACAGAAGGCTGCAGACGCGCGACAAGAGATTTTCTTTGTCACGCGTGTCAGCGAGACCTTAGTGACGTGCGTCAACAACCTTGTTGATGCGCCGTCGAGCGAATCTGTCCGCTGCGCGTCGCCAGTCGAGGGTGCGAGGTCTTGACAAGACCCTTAGTGACGCAGCAGCGTCAGCAGACCTCGATGGACGCGCATCAACAAGTTGTTGCTGCCGACGCACGTCACTAAGGTCCGCTGACACGTGTCACTGTATTTTCTTGACGCGCGACAGCAAAATCTCCTGTCGCGCGTCTGCAGCCTCTGACCTCTGCTTTCTCATCAAAAATCTCCGTGTCTGAGGTCTTTGTCACGTGTCAACTCTGCACTTGTCTCGCGTCAACAACCCATTTCCTGTCGCGCATCCACTGTCTGAATATACTGTCGCGCGTCAACACTGCCCTTGTCACGCATCAACACTCCTCCTCTATTGCGCATCACCACTGCCCATGTCGTGTGTCACCACTTCCCATGTCGCACGTCACCACTGCACATGTCGCGCGTCACCACTGCACATGTCGCGTCGCCAAGATTTGCCCATGTCGTCGCGCGTCACCTCTGCCCATGTCACGTGTCACCACTAC
Source organism: Taxus wallichiana var. yunnanensis (assembly GCA_018340775.1). Lineage (NCBI taxonomy): Eukaryota > Viridiplantae > Streptophyta > Pinopsida > Cupressales > Taxaceae > Taxus > Taxus wallichiana. The sequence goes on from CM031234.1 coordinate 561,376,678, forward strand.
CCATGTCGCGCGTCACCACTGCCCATGTCACGCGTCACCACTGCCCATGTCGCGCGTCACCACTGCCCATGTCGCGCGTCACCACTTCCCATGTCGCGCGTCAACACTTCCTCTGTCGCGCGTCACCACTGCCCAAGTCGCGCGTCAACACTTCCTCTGTCACGCGTCAACACTTCCTCTCTGCGGCGTCAACAATGCCCAAGTCGTAGCGTCGATGCAATTGTTGTCGTAGCGTCAACAATCACAAGCTAATAACTTGATGTCTCAATCTCTGGTGCTTAAGGGTATGCGAGTTAAAATTTCACAGTATTGGTAATTTGTTAAGCTACTTGAGGTATACTACCCGGCGAATCAGCTAGGTTTTTATAGGAGATGTTTTCAAATGAAGGCGAAGCCGACCCCGAAAAAAATATACTATATATTTTAGGCGAACAGGACACCGACCCACTCCGAATAATTCGCCTTTTCAAATTTTCATAAAATGAAATTTTCGCCATATTACGAATATTCGCCGCTAAAATTATCCTTGCATTACCATATTTTTCATTTTTTAATTGATATTTTCCCTTCCACTTTTGAGCACATTCAAGCGGTGCAGAGAAAATTGCAAGGTTATAGGCTCACGTGGTACGTAGAGGATGACAAACATTTTACTACTAGCATACCTATCTTAGATGAATCTATGTAAGATATGCCGAGAGGTATCATTCTCGACATATCTTACATAGATTCATCTAAGATAGTATAATAGTAGCATCTCGTAGGAGTTCCATTTTACATAAGATGATACAAAAAATAAATTTGGGAATGGAATGTGGACATTTAGTCCATGCATGAATGACCTGGATGAGAACATCTTCAGTTGGTGACTTAAGATTCATATTATTAAACATAATTTCTAAACCCTAAATCTTAAATGTGGGCCTAAGATCGGGGTTTGTGTCTAGGGTTTAGGGTTTTGCACTCGGATCTTTGCATGAGTGTTTATGAATTACGTTAGTGTGGGTGCAATCTAAAATTTTGTGGGGGTACAATTTTTATCATTGGTAAAAGAGACTAACACTATTTCAACTTAAATTAGAAGGGCATTTACAAACCAAACCTTTCTTTTATTATTTTCTTTTACAAGAATTCATTTAGTCATAGTTCTTTGATAGATTTGGACCCCTTAGATGGGGTGGGACAAGTGCAATTTTGATCGGTGAGCCTCTCATACACATAAAACAAAACTATCAATATTATATGTCAACTACACAAGCATGATAGGTCCCTAAAAATAATACATGAATGATTGGATAAGAGGAATCAATTTACACTCAATGTTTTCCATTTGTAGACATATTTGGATGGAAAATGTGACTCACACATACTTCATAAGATCACAGACACAAGATAATTAGATAAAGGTGCAGTGAAACTCGCATAACCCATTTGAAGGGTTCTTCAAGATGCAATGTATTTAAACAAAGTGATATATACCTTATAGTAATACTATTTGAAAGAAGTAGTATTTGACAAATATGACCCGTATGAAAAGTGAAAAATTGAACTAAAGGGACATATACTTCGAATGGCCATAGGAATAAATTAATTGTTAAACACAACTACGTCAACATTATCAAATGTGTTGACTTTATTTGTGTGTACTCTCAATGGGGTAGCAAATAAGTTGAAAGAAAATTGTAGTGTGAGTAAGACATATATTTTATTTGGTCTATAGACTTTGGCGAGGGGAAATTTTCAAGATAATCAACATTGAATCCAAACCAAAAAAAAAAGGATTTTTGTTAAAAAAAAACTTGTCAATTTTATTTCCATCAAGAGTTTCCAATCAAAAATAGGTAATATATTTGATTGGAAACTTGTCATATTCATATTAAATGTTCGAAATAAAAAATGCTTGCCAGGTCTAAATACGAGTAGAAGATGATGATGTAGAAAATAGGTAATATATATCCGTCCCTCCCATACTGAAACAAACTATTTGAAAAACGGAACCGATGGCATTGAATGGACTTATAATATTACTTAGGAATAGAACGGTGGTATACTACAGACAAAATTTAGAAGAAGATTCGCTATTGAATTTCTTGTTATTTTAAGTCCGGGGAAGCATTTTGGTGATGACAGAGTTTGGCGATGTGAAATTGAGAGCGAATGGAGTAGAATTTTCAAACTAAATGCGTAATCTTTACTCTAAAGACCAGTGGTAAAAGTTGAAGTCCGAAGAACATAGAGCAACATCAATCTTGCCACTTTTTCCCATATTTATCATACAGAAAAAGAGACACCTAGAATTAAAACCTGTAACAACTTTTCTTTTCTCCTTTTCAAGTATTTTTCGAGTGGGATACTTTCACAGTCCATATCAACACGGCTCTTCTGCTTCACAACCCAAAGCAATCCTCTCACTATAACATGGCGGCAACCGACCAGTCCCTATTTTAATTTATTCAAGCTTTGCATTAGCTCGATCAATACAACATTTGCACATACAAAGAATATTCGATGGGGAAATGAAATATAGGGGATTAAGCCAACTCTCTAAGGTGTTAACATTTAGGGTGGGGCTAATTTATTTTAATTTATTTTATTTTACTATAGTTTTTATGAAGAGTAGATTAATTTATTAGTTCCATATATGCTACTAGCACTTAGTGTGCAACCTTAAATACCAATTCAATTCAATTCAATTCAATTTATTCAAAATAAAATTAAAATTACATAATTATATTAAAATTACATAAGTGTCTTTGTTGCAAGATTCTTAAATTTAATTCATAATCATGTATTTTTCATATTTTGTATTGTTTGGAAGTCTTGGAAGTTTTTTTGGAGGAGAGATCAACAAATGTGAATATGTAAAGAATGTGAGAAAAAAATAGTGGGAAATATATGAGAAAAGGAGGATTATGATAGACTATATGTTAAAGAATTAACTAGGGATTTTAGGCAGTAGTAGCTACGAAACAATTAATACAAAGTTTTTCTCATATGGTAGAGGCATAACATATCAAGTAATAGATATTTGGTTTATAGAATGTGTTAGCTCTAATTTTTCTTAGGGCACTCATAACCCTTAATTCAACACCGAAATGAAGGTTTGCATGAGTTTATATTAAGATCATAGAGAGAGAAATTTTTTTCGCAATATTTAACCAAAAATGTGTGCAGACAACAATTGTGTATCATGGTCAAAAACATAAGCGAGAAATGTTACGAGGGAAAGTAATGTCGGGAAACATCTCGCCTATAAAATCAACGAGAGGAACTCGCCGAAATACAAACGCTTGCTTTAGTAAAGAGAGGCCCGGGTATAAAAAATAGTGTTTTTGTGTAGCTACCAAATGAATATTTCCTTGGAGCCCTGAATACCTTGATATTTTTAGGGGCTACTTAGGAGAAGGAGTTGTACATATGGCTAGATAAGTCACTCCAAAACCTTCCATTACCATATTCTTCATTTTTTAATTGAAATTTTCCCTTCCACTTTTGAGCACATTCAAGCAATGCAGAGAAAATTGCAAGGTTGTAAGCTCACGTGGTATGTAGAGGAGTGACAAACATTTTACTACTAGCATACCTATCTTAGATGAATCTATGTAAGATATGCCAAGAGGTATCATTCTCGAGACGTCTATTTTGAATTTTTGACATAAGTGGAATAGGTGCCTCGAGAATGATACCTCTCGGCATATTTTACATAGATTCATCTAAGATAGGTATACTAATAACATCTGTAGGAGTTCCATTTTACATAAGATGATACAAAAAATAAAGTTAGGAATGGAATGTGGACATTTAGTCCATGCATGAATGACTTGGATGAGAACATCTTCAGTTAGTGACTTAAGACTCATATTATTAAACATAATTTCTAAACCCTAAATCTTAAATGTGGGCCTAGAATCAGGTTTTATGTCTAGGGTTTAGGGTTTTGCATTTGGATCTTTGCATGAGTGTTTGAATTACGTTAGTGTGGGTGCAATCTAAAATTTTGTGTGGGTACAATTTTTATCATTGGTAAAAGAGACTAACACTATTTCAACTTAAATTAGAAGGGCATTTATAAACCAAACCTTTCTTTTGATTATTTTCTTTTACAAGAATTCATTTAATCATAGTTCTTTGATAGATTTGGACCCCTTAGATGGGGTGGGACAAATGCAATTTTGATCGGTGAGCCTCTCATACACGTAAAACAAAACTATCAATATTATATGTCAACTACACAAGCATGATAGGTCCCTAAAAATAATACATGAAAGATTGGACAAGAGGAATCAATTTACACTCGATGTTTTCCGTTTGTAGACATATTTGGATGGAAAATGTGACTCACACATACTTCATAAGATCACAGACACAAGATAATTAGATAAAGGGTCTAGTGAAACCTGCATAACCCATTTGAAGAGTTCTTTAAGATGTAATGTATTTAAACAAAGTGATATATACCTTATAGCAATACTATTTAAAAGAAGTATTATTTGACAAATATGAGCCCGTATGAAAAGTGAAAATTGAAATAAAGGGACATATACCTCGAATGGCCACAGGAATAAATTAATTGTTAAACACAACTACGCCAACATTATCAAATGTGTTGACTTTATTTGTGTGTAATCTCAATGGGGTAGCAAATAAGTTGAAGGAAAATTGTAGTGTGAGTAAGACATATATTTTTATTCGGTCTATAGACTTTGTTGAGGGGAAATTTTCAAGATAATCAACATTGAATCCAAACAAAAAAAAAAAAAAGATTTTGGTTAAAAAAACTTGTCAATTTTATTTCCATCAAGAGTTTCCATTCAAAAAGTGACATAAACTTTATAGTTTTCATATGACATGTAGAAAAACATGGATAGAATCACTCCCACACACGAATAAAACTATTGCTATGATATCCTAACTATATCTGCACTATACAAGTTAGGCAATTGGCTAATAATAGTACATGAATGAGTGGACATGAGGGAGCAACTTACACTCAATTTTATCCTTTTATGGGTGTATTTGGATTAAAATGTGACTCACATATGCTCTATTAGGATAATAACCACACGATTGTTTGGTAGAGGTCTTGCTTAAACCTCGCATAAAACTCATTTGAAAAATTCTTCAATGTATAATACATATAAAAAACATTTCATACACGCTACAAGATACTTATTATAAGAAATAATTAATATTTTATGAACATAGACACGTCAAGATTGTCAAATATGTTTAGTTTCCTCCCTCCTACTTTCAAAGGTCCGCAAATATTTTCAACATAATCTATAACTAGCAATCGCATGTGTACAATGCAATGTGAATGCCGAACGGTATATGTTATTTGTTTTAGAGGGATAGTTATTACTTTTGTAGTTGATGTTGATAATGGGTGTGATTGATTTTGTAAGTGTGTGTGTGTGTGTGTGTGTGTGTGTGTGTGTGTGTGTGTGTGTGTGTGTGTGTGTGTGTGTGTGTGTATGAACCATTTCATTTTACCGTTCCATCTCTACATTTCAAACTTGTTACAAATTCATAAATATACATTTGCAAATCTTATCATGAGTGGTAGCCTTTTGTGGCCAATGTTTTTTCGCACTAAACATGAATACATTTGATACCGTTTTGGATAGTTAATTACTTTTGTAGTTGATGTGGTTTGTAATTATTTTGGGGAAATTGTGTTAGTGTTGCATCGGTTGTTTGGTTGGTCTTTTGTTGGAAAAACTTTTTTGTATAGTCGAAAAGTGGTGGGATTGATAGTGGTACTGTAGGAATATAGATGAAACATTACATTGATTTTTTTTCTTATGTGTACATTTAAATTTGTTACAAATTCGTACATATACAGTTGCAAATATTATATCACAACATCTTAACTAAACATGTATACAAATAGATCTTTGTACGTTTGCAGATTTTATATCATGAATGGTAGCCTTGTGTGGGCAATTTTATTTTCACTAAACATTAATACATTTGATACCCCTTGAACGACACTGCTCGCTTTGGATACAAGAAGTGTTGAGTAAAGTAGTAGTGGAGGTGCTATCAAAGTAGAGGTTAGTATTTACGACGGGTTGAGTGATAGTAGTATTGACTCCTTTCTTCTTGCTCCAAGTGTTGTTACGTGCACCATTTTTTAGTACCTTTCGAATGAAAAAGGAGGTGAAATGCGTAAATTTGCAAGCGAGGGAGCTCTGGAGAAAGTTGTGAATGTCAGACCCTGCCTTTCAGTGGTTCCAATGTTGACAGTTTCTCTATGCAAAGTAAGTCCCTGGGACTTGTGGATAGTTAATCCCCAGCCATTTTAATCGCTAAAAATAATTAGAAATTTACTCTTCAGCAGCAAGAAATAATTACATATTAAGATTGCAGTTATTTGAAAGCTACAAAACAAACTTGAAACCACAAATCACAAATTGTAGTGATAGCACAGGAGACAATACAAACATTATAACGATTAAGAAAGCAAAAAGAATGAACAATAAGTTAGATTAGTAAAAATTCAGTAAAATGCTTTGGTATGAAGAGAAAAAGAAAATATGAAAATTAGCAATGGTGAATCCCCTTAGGTTAACAAAGCCCACTTTTCTGCTTGCTATTTGCATTTTCCACTTGCATTTAGAACAAAATCTAGACATGCATTTTTGAAAGAGCAAGGGTGCATGAATAAGCTTAACTATAAGGTCAATTGGCTTTTCCACTCTTCATGAATGAATTTATTTACACTATAATGGTTTGTTATGCTTGGCGAACGGAAAGTGTCAGACTAGAGGTCTTCGTGTATTTAGAAAATAAAACTATGTATATTTTGTCATTCTACTCTTTTAATGGGCGATGAAATTCAAGGATTTAAACCTGATATGACCAATGGGTAGATAGGATTTCCCACGTAGGGTAGGTTAAAATCTACGAAAAAAATATGAAGTATCAAAAGGAATTTCAATTCAATAAAACACATAATATCAATAGAGAAGCAATATGAAATTATAAAATTGTAGTAAGACTAAAATAAAAATGACTTATTTTCCTTAAATAGATCTATCAAGATAGAAGCAAAACATAGACATTTGGATTTCATCTACACTAGAAGATGGAAAACTATCATTGGATGATGGTACCAAAATGTCATCCGAACTTTACAGTCTCGTAGCAAGCCAAAGTACACTAAATTCAGACACCCAGTGTAAAGAAATACCCTTTAATAGTCTCTTGTGCTAATATTGTACCGTTATTCCAACTGACAATTGAGATAGGTGATTTTTTAGATCACCATTAAAGGATAGACACCCTTGTACATAACAACTACAAATGGTAACCTGAAAATGATTAACAAACTATTATCTTTGATTGCTCATAACTCCTCTCATGTCCACAAATACATACAACAAGCTGACAGCTTCAGCAGGACCACCCTGCAATTAGCAGTACTAGGAGGCCACAACAAATTGTGCAGTTGTTTCTACATAAGGACTGCGACCCTTTAGAAGTGTGGGATATCCGTGGAAGGATAGCATTGGCGCACCATCCCACTCAAGTGAAAGATGCAAAAATTGTAGTAGTCATATCCGAGCGTCTTGTTAAACAAATGTGGGTATTCAACTGATAACAAATCACTTTTATTGTGGGCTTTCACAGTAAGCAGCCGACATTGGCACTGCAGAGGAGAGAGAAGACGTGGATCCATTTGTTAAATAATTTCTATTACGAGAGAAGGAAAGATAAAAAGGAAGATTTGTTAAGAGCAGCGACAATTAAAAACAATGTGGAAATGGCATGGGAGCTTCTAAATAGAGGAGTAAATATCACACATATTTACGATCCCAAATGGAGACAGAGATTGGACCCCGAAGCAATGAAGAATGTACATAGGGGTAGGTGTGCATGAAAAATGTGGAACCATGAACAAGGAAAGTGCATTGTTTGATACAATGCCTCATTGAGATATTTTGAAAAAGTAAAAAAATACTTGTATATATAAATTTAAAGAAAACAACATGATTATAGTCCCAAGGATCACACATCTTCTATTTGTAGTGTCTGCATATGTGTGTCCCAAATATGAATAAGAAATGAGAGATATAGAACAAGTACCTTCTAATAATGCCATTAAACCACAAAATCATAGAAGTTTCAAAGTTCAAGCATTAAACCGAATAAGAATGATGGCTACGACAGTGATAAATGTGAATTTGTGGACAAGATAAAAGATTTTTACTAGTTTTCAAGCAAGAGAATGATTCTATAACTGTTTAAGATATGGGCTCAATGACTAATTTGAATGACTCTACAGATGCTTTCACAAACAATGATAACTAATCGGAATGATACTCTGGGGAAAGGATGGTTACACAAACAATTTTCAGGGAGAATATCCACCAGATGAAATTTCAACCGTCATAGACATGGACCATATTAAGGCATCATGCGCATCAAATTATGGTTCCGCGCCCCTATTGTTGTAAGTTTTGGAACCATAACATCCATGTCGCAGATCAGAAGAGTCCCGTGCAACAATGCAAGCTCAACTATTAAAAGGATGGCATAAATCCTATAGTATGTTGACACAACATATTTACGTAAAATGTTTACATGAATCCCCTGAGTCTCCTACATACATGAGAATTTATTTTCATCACAACACCTTCCTTTATTTCTTTGCATCTATATTTGAGAATTTATTTTCATACATGAGAATTTATTTTCTTCATAATCATCTGTCATGCATCTATGTTTCAAAAATTATAGTTATAACATGTTTCATTGTATTTATTTGATTGAGGATTCCAAAGGAAAATACTATTCTACAAAGCAATAATATACTAAGTCAAAACCGCTTTCTAACCTAGTATTTCTTGGTTTATGCTAGATTCTTCCTACTTTCTTTGGATTACTATTCTAACCCAAACTATCTTTAGGCTTGTCTAATGTGCCTCCTTGTTGGTGTAGTTTTAATGTTATAAGACAACTAAGCAAATTGTAACTTATTCCTCGGGAGTCTAGCATGTGTGTCTCTACACTTTTTTGGGCCATTTACACAAACCACATTTGCTAATAAAATCATGCCTTGTATTTTGCAATCCTTTCCGTTTCTCAATAAAACCCTTTACAAACAAGTAATGTATATAGCAATAACATATCAAACTACAGTTGCATGCACTTGCATATATGGAAAAGGGATTTTTAAATATTAAAGAATTTAACCAGCACTCACTATAAAATAATTAAATAGTATTCAAGCTCTCAAGGACCAGAATACCTCTAAATGACAAATACCGTGGTGTGGTAATTGAAATTCAATACCAATCTTACTCTAAAGATATCAAGTAACCACATGACGTGCACTATGTAGATTGACATCTAACTTAGCTCGTTTTGTACCAACAGATATAAGAACATGTTAGAAATTCACCTTGCACTCAACCAAACCCTGTTCAGTGAATTTCAAAATGTGATTAAGCCTACTTAGTGTTATTGAAGGTTGATTGATATTGATTTCAGATGAAATAATATTATTTGACCTTTAAATATAAGGGAAAAGTTACAAACATGACATTGTAAGAAATAATTTATAGGTAAGATGCAATAAGTAAGAAATAATATTTTGATGTCCAATGAACTTGAGAAGCTTTGCATCAACATATCCAACAAACAGGTCCAAGAACGGTGGGAAAGGAAGGCATATTCTTCATAAAACCATTTCCTTGTGGGTTTATGACCTATTAGAAAGGGTGGAGCACATAAAATCTGGCATCATATGAATGCCTTGTAGATAAGACACCTATGCAAGCAGACAATTTACATTAGTTTGTTTGAGATTCAAGATTTTCCAAGACTCTAATTCAACAAGAACATTTGAGGACAGTTCATTTTAAGGCCCTTTTCAGCTCCAGACTAACATGAGCAATCAGAACTACTTTATCTAATAAAAATATGCTTTCGTCGATTTTCTATGCTCTAAGACTCCCATTTTGGCATATACAACAAGAATGTTGGGAAAAGTTGTTGAAATTTCCTTTTCATAGGTCAATTGATTGGCTAAAGTGGTGCTTGATTTGTGTCTAGTTTAGTTTTCACTTTTCAGTCTTTGTGGGTTTCATATCTAAAGACATCCTGTTCCTTTTGACATTCTGCTAGAAGTAGGGACAACTATTCAATCTTTGATAGCTATATCGCAATTTTTTTTCTCTACTCAGGATGGGGAAGGGGGAGTCGAATGAACCTCATTGATTCAGTAAAAAAAACAAAAAATGGCCCTATTCAGAAGTTGCTCTTTCTGTTCTTTGAGAAAATTAGTAAAATTGATCTGACAATATAGAAATAGCATAAAGAACGACTAAGATAACAATTTAGAGCATTTATAACTAGAGAATGCACTGGATCAATTCACATACCTTATTATCAAACTTTTCTTTAGTAGAGGAAGAAAAGGGCTCAGGCTTGCCATAAGTGTTAAATTCTACTCCTCCCTCTGGGGAATCAGACAACAGAAGGAGAATGCAATCCCTTTGTTATTGCAATAGGGCTTTGAGATGTTCATGGCCAAGAAAAGAAGCTGAGCAATGACATTTCACCATGATCTTGGTAAGATTATAGTTTTACAAAAAAAGAAATTTCCTCATAACCATGTGAATTGGGGGTAAAGTGAAGGGTTCAAATTTCAAACACTTCACATGCAAATGGAATTTATAAATGCGATGGTTTCATAGATAGCATATGAAGCTTCCTGAAAACTGAAATTTTACTTCTTTGTTGGGGGCATCTTGGTCCTATTTTCAGTGCAAGTTTGATAATTTTTGGCCTGCACAAAATAAATCTTAGTAGGTTAGAACAACAAACTCAAACAAAAAACGATACAAAACATAGAAGGCTAAATATTTAGGTCTACGTTTTTACATGTAACTAAATGCTGAAGAAATCTGAAGAGGCAAAGTGTGGCCATGGTGGTAAGAACCCAAACAATAGCCAATGGAGGGTAACTATTTTGCAAAGGTGATTGCTATGTATCTCCTTCACATTACAACTCTTTTAATGAGAACTTGAGTGCGTATATTAACCACAAAATTTTTGTTCTTCTCATGCCCATCCACTGCGATTCCAATAAGATAATCCACTGAGAACCAAGCAGTCTCCATGAGGGAGTTAATATACCAACCTTCGCAGAAAACAAATGGCCGCTGTAATGGCTATTAACAAGCCAGTCTTCATTATATTTCGACGGAAGACATGAATCGACAATCCTGTTCTCAAAACCTTAAAAGGTCAACTCTTGAGCTCAAATTTTTTTGTTTAAAATACAAAAGGTGATTTGGTAAAAATATATGCACTGTACTAGAATTATCAGGGAAAAAATGTTTTTGTGGAGGTGATCGGATCTAAATATCTCCTCTACCAGAACACTAGAAGTGAGATCACGAGATTGAACCATCGACCTTTGAATCCCCCCTCCCCCCGAAACCGTTAAAATTTTGCGACTTCCAATCTGAAGTGAATGACAAGCTGCAACCATACGAAACAGAGCAGGAAGAGAGTTCCAAAACCTTGGTTGCCTCCTTGATGTACAACACCAGATTTTGCTCAAATAGAGTGCACTAGTTGATCTAGACGCACAAAACAAAACATAGCTCGATGCCCGCATTCAACATGCATGAACACAACAAAAAAATGAAAAAGCAACTGCTAAAAATAGCCGGAAAAAGCACAAACGTCCAGACGGCCGTCAAACCGTCAAATTTGACATCGCTACAGAAACGTCCGGAGGTCCTTTACCATAGAGGGAACGCCTTGACATAATGAGCAAAGCCTTACACTCATTTAGTTTATGGACCTTGGTAAGAGGCCCTATACTTCCAAAAAAATTAAGGAAATCAAAGTAAGACTTCCAAAATTCCAATAAAAGTTCACATGAAGAACAAAACACATAAAATTCCAAGCCATCTATGTTTGCTTTGACAACTTCAACACTTCAAGTTCGACATCAAAAATATGTTATTCCCCTCTATTTATATGCTCACGATTTTCAATTACAATCTTCTATAAAGAAAATCGACTCAAATCCCATCTTTTTAGTTCTACATTTCATTAAAAAAATTGGTATATTGCATCTAAATATGCTAAAACGAGCTATTTTAACTTAAACAAAAAGAATACAAATGCCTTTTTCTAATGTAAAATTCAAATTAACCAATATTGTAGGAAATCAAAAAATTGAGAACAACATTATATGATAAAAAAATACAATCGCTTTGATATTGTGTAGGCAATGGGTAAAAAACAAGAGATGGATAATTTCCATGGGTATACAAGATTAACAACTCTTAGTAAGGAAATGCTTGGGAATATTCACATGAATTTATTTTATGTGATATTTAACTCAAAAATTGGGTACATAAATATCATTGGGTGTATAGGATTTTCCAGCTGCACTAACACATCATGTAGTCATTGCCCCCATACATCAGGTAGCCAATTTTCTATCTGGGAAAAAACCTTGTACACCAATAAATAGGTCCATTGAATAATACGTTGGATATCCATTCAATGAATAATAAGTCATATTAAATATTTGGACCCAACCCAATACCAATATTGGACTCTTAACATCTATGTGTTGGAAGGACAATCATTAAGGAGTGAATCAATTTCTTTACAAAATTTTACTTCAATTATCTTTATCCATTCATCAAACCATCATCATATGAGCAATGTTAACTTAGTTAAGAAAATCATCAAACAATGTAACAACCATCCACATAAGCAAGAAACACAAGAGAACACATGAACACCTTATTTATGTGGGAAACCCTCAAGGGGAAGAAAACCCATTGAACTTTTCTTATATATAATATAAATTCAAGATTTAGTGAAGCACCAACTCCACAAGGAGCACCAACCCCTAATTTATCTAGCACCAACTAGACTTTAGCAAGCACCAACTTGTAAGGAGGCTATAACCCCCTGATTTAGTGAAGCACCAACTCCACAAGGAGCACCAACTCCATGAGGAAGCACCAACTCCCTAGGGTTTTAGAAAGCACCAAATTGCAAGGAAGACTCAACACCAACTCATCCACCTAGAATTTTTTTCACCTTCACTTTGTTGTTGATCAACTGATGATGACACTCTCTTATCTCTTCTTCTCTCCTCAAACTGCCATGGTATGCTTCTTCTATCTATCTTTTTCTTCTTCTTCTTTGTCTGCTCTATATCTTTGATGAGTCACATCATCATCCTCTCAAGCCTCTTGCACATACTCTGATCCTCAAACATTGATTGACATCCATACACCTGCTCATCTACTCTTGAAGACTCTTCAAAATGCTCACTTATCATGCTTCTTTACCTTCTCATGAACATGGACAAACTATCTTCTCCAAGTTGATTATCTTCATATATTCAATGTAGATACATTATTCATGGTCTTTGGGGCTTCATACACCTCTCTTCAAGCCTTATAGCTCGCTCATGCTCTCATTATTCTACAACACCTAAAACTACCCTTACATACATACATACATGCATGCATGCATACATACATACATACATACATACATACATACATATATATACATATATATATATATATATATATATATATATATATATATATATATATATATATATATATATATATATATATCACTTGCTCTTATCTCTTCTTATTCCATCTCTACCTTTTCATATTCATCTACCTTTATAACTGATTAAGTGACTCTTCACTTCTTATGAGTCGTCTCTTCAAAGATCCATCATTGACTAGTGTCATTTGACCTTCCATATTAATTCATTGCATATGTGTTACACAATGGCTACACTTGGGTTGTGCTTTGGATATTTTTGGCTGGGTTTTCCATTCTATGAACTTAATAAGACCAAAAATACTATATCTTGTAAAAGCATATCAGATCTAAACTAGATGGGGATGGGAAGATAGAAGATACCTTAATTAACATGTCATACATTTTTCCATTCTCACATTTGCATACTCACCCTTGGAAACTGACTTTAGCCTCTTGACTCTCTTCAACAATGACCTGACCTCTGCAAGATGATTATTAAAACCTTCATGGTGTGTTCAAATTCTCTCTCTCACCTCAAGATGAAATCACTAACAACACACAACAACACTCCATGACCTTTGACATCAATAACAATACTTTCAAAAATCTCGCCCTTTGTCATTGATGGCAACTAATTAACTAAAAATGGAAATGATGTAAGCAAGTTAATCTAATCTATGTGGACATAAAAACACAATAAAGAAGCATATAAATGAATTAAACAACTAATATAATAAAATTAAAACCTAATGTGCAAGAGAGAAGAGGAAAGTACTCAGTTGAATAATGACACGACAAGAGACTATATCACAAAGGTGACATGAAAATCTAGTAGGAATGACTATGCAAAATCTCTAAAAAGGATGGATCTATATTATCTAGTTGGACTAGAGCACTTGGAGAAGGACTAGGGTGCCCATGGGCATTCGGTCTACAAACCTGGTGCACCCTAGTCTACGCACAAGCTCTAAAATTGATTTCACTAGTTTGAAAAATGGTTTAAAACCTCACTGTCGGTTGCATTAGATTCTTTTCCCGCATTAGTGTTGCCAACAATCCAAGATGAAAGAAATACCTACAAGACCCCAAAACAAGCATCAAACCCTAAAAAATAAAAATGCATATGAAGGGGTCGGACTGACCTTAGCTGCCACAATGGTGGACTTATTAACTGAGTGTTGCACTACATCTCAGACCCGATGTAGTTTTATGTACAAGTGTGTGTGAAAATTCCCTAGGTTTCTCTTGTGCCAGTCACACTTTGTGAAGTAGTGAGCAATAACTATGTGTAGAAAATGTAATAGAATGTGTGCATGAAATAGAATATAATCCCTCCCCCTATGAAGTGTGATGTAGATGTCCTAGCCTTGTGCCTTGATGATGGAGCTATGTGGATGCAAGTGATCTCTAATGCAATAGATGGATGTAACTCTAGATGGAGGATAGTAGTGAATAGTGTTAGGTCCCTCATTATGGTCTCATAACTATATATTTATAGGGTTCTCTTGATCTAATTTTGTTATTAACCCCAAATTGGTTGATAACAAAAATACAAGAAGGATAAATGACTAGAAAGAGCCCAAAATATGGCGAAAAAGTGAAAAAGGGTCGGGGCACCCCTGGTGGGACCAAGTGCCCATGGGCACCCAGTAAGTCGAGGCTATAATAACATGAGATGATAGAATCTGACTAGGCATGTGGATGTAAAAGGTTGGTAATGGAGAAATAACATAAAACAAGATGGCCAAAAGATGGGCGTTAATTAATACTTTCTTCACTCAAGAACTTTCTACATAGTAGTATGAAACCGACATAAATAATGTCTAAAGTGCATGATTTTGTGACTACATTTTCCCCCATTTTATGTTGGTGAGCGGAAATTTTGGTAACATAAATTAAATAAGAGATGCATACTTACCTAAAAACCATGTAGTCGATCAAAAGGCATGCAAAGGACTAAACAAAGCATGGAATGACAAAATATGATGGAGCGTGGAAACTAAAGATGAAAAATGCAAAAAAATATGATGAGAGCAAACCTAGGGTGGAAATGCGTGTGTAGATGTTGTTGTGTAAACCTGCATGGTTAGTATGCAAGGTGTGTCATCGTTGTTGTATTTGTTTTTGTTGCCCCCAATTTGATTACTTGTTTCTCATATGGATGGACTGCAAGGAGAAAATGATCAAGTAGTCAAATATATATGTATGTAAGTGTAAAAATGCTATGTAAAATATGCATGTGTATGCATGTAAATGTAAAGTGTGTAAAATAAAAAGTGTAAATGGAACATGTCCACCTAATCCATGTCAAGAGAAAGATGAAGAAGGATATCCTGTACATCCTAGGGTTTTTGGGTGATTCGATGCCATAGGATGAAGAAGTATATGGAGGAAATGCTCTATGTCCTCCAACCTTTAACTGATTCCCTAAATTGTGTGTGAAGAGATATTTATACTATCCTGGTTGTTTTGGTGATCCAACACCACTGGCCGAAGTAGTGTAGGGAGGCACACCCATTATAACCTCTAAGCTTGTAATTTCTTCCCGAATGCTAAGGACTTTGTGTCTGTAAAATCCGTTGTGTATGGAGTTCGTAGATTGGTCTGAACTCACTCGTTATATGTAAACCCACAATGTCAAGGGCATAAAGTGTATTGAACTAAACTAGTGTAAACACGTTGTGTAGACTATAAAACCCCAAATGATGCCCCCTCTTTGAGGGCGCATGTGATGTCACTGATAGGAGAATACGACCACAAAAGAGGACCAACCACATGAACTCTATAACTCTACCATGCATGCAAGGGAAGGGAATGTGCTTGGTAGAAACCAAGGTGCACACAAACAAGGATGGCTAGCCAAAAACAAGTGTTAGTACGATCAAGTTTGCATGTAAAAAGAGACTGTGTAATCTACACAAACAATGTAAAAGCTACCAAGAAAGGTAGTGTAAACACACAAGAAGACAAGGAAGCCGCATAAAAAGGGTTGCAAACATGGGACATCACTCACAATGTCGTAAGAAACACAAGGCCATCATGGCCAAAAAAACAAACAAGTGTGCACACCAAACATAGGGAAAGGCCCACATACAAGAAGCAAACAATGACAAACAAGTAAAAGAAGTAGTCATGGAAACATGTAATCCTACAAAACAAGTGTTGCACATGAAACACCCGTTAGCATGTTAGAGAAATAACCAATATGTCAAAGCATGAATAACCAAGTAATGTAAAGTGCTAAGTACAAAATGAAACAATAACACCTGGAAGAAACAAATGTGGATGCCCCCAGCGACTAGTGTAGGAAGGGTAGAAGGAGAGCATCCATGCTACATGTAAAAGATATGTATTTGTGATCACAACTAAAAAAAGACATGAACACGCATGTGTGGATGATATAGATAATGACATATAAGAAATCAATCTAACATGTGTAGTAAAGTGATCATGTAAAACACTAGTAAACAAGAGTAAATGCCCCAAGACAATGCAATATGTTGTGGATGGATGGAATGGAATGCAAGATGGAATGATAGGATCCACGTGTGCCCCCGAATGAATGGAAGTGTATATAATGAGGTTCATTTTGTTTTCCCCCTCAATAGTTCAAGAATGAACGTAAACGAGAGTGCGTCATGGGAAATGGTCAAAATGTGTGTTGTGTCTAACGTGTTGTGATGAATGTGTAGGTGTAGTGATGAGATGTGACCTAACAAAGATGTGTGTGTGAACCTTATAGTCGAAGTGTATATCACGACTAGATGAATGTATAAGTGATTATTTAGCCTAAGCGTATATCACTATAAGATGAATGGATGAGTGATGATTTAGCCCTAAGTGTATATCACTACAAGATGAAAAGAGGGAGTGGTGATGTAACCTAAGGTGTATACCACTACAAAATGATAGAATAGGTGATGATTTAGCCTAAATTGTATGTCACTAGGCTAGAAATGTCACATGATGAAAGGTCGAATAGTAAATGTGTGATGAGTGTAAGGTCCATTTGATTTTTAAACCCTTAGCATTGAGTATGGACCGAGGAACTAAAGTGCATCATAGGGTAGTGAGTGTAACATGTAGAAGATAAAATATTAGTATATGTAATGATGAAACCACCATGTGATATATAGAATATGTAAAAATGTAGTGTGTAGAATATGCTAGATGTGTAGAATGCGATGCTAGATGTGTAGAATTTATAAAATGTAATGTATAGTATGTAATGTAACATGTGTAGGTAGAATAATAATTTAATACATAGGATGGGATGATGTTAGACTTGTATGTAATGAAGACTAGTATAGTATGTAGAAAATGTATGACATGAAGATGCATGTAGTGTATGATGTATGGTATATGACTATGTATAGGATGTGAGGCAATATGTGTAAATAGCCTAATAGTGTATGATGCAAAATACATAAGATGAAGACTAGTATAATGTATGATGTATGAATGTGGAAATGGCACAATGTTGTAGATGAACGTGGAGAATGTATGGTGTATGGTGTATGAACATGATGTGTGACTAGATGTGACATGTAATGCTTAGAGTATAGTGTGTGGGATTCATGTGTAGTAATCCCTCAATAGTCAAGTGTGAACCAAATCACAAGAGTGTGTCATCAGTAATTAACGATTCTAAAACGTGTGATGAAAAATTCCTATATGAAAAATGCAGTGAAGGATGATGGATGCTATGATGAAAGTGGTGGTGGGATGGGGGAGGTTTATTAGGTGTATATGCCCCCAAGTATATAGAAATGAGTAAACTAACCAATGATAGTGAAGGAAGAAGGTCCTCCACCCGATATGTTATGAGGATGAAAGTGTAGGACCATGGTCTAATAGTGGTGGTATGGTAGATAAATTATGTATTGGTGAATGAATTGTCTATATGCGTGCGAGGATGAATATATGATGGAGTTCGTGGCATAGTAAAATGTGTTGTTGATGGAGATCTATGCAATGTTGTGTGAAGGTGATGAATATCTATGCTAGAATAAAATTAGCATAAAAAATTGAAGTGAAACCTCAGAGAAAATGCAATGAAGGAAAAACTAACTAATGTAATCTAATTGTCCTAGGAATGGGCCTATGTCAATATGTAAGACTAGTGGAATGATGGTCGTGTAGACGGTATCTACTTGAGTAGGTGAACTAGGAGTAGACTATGCTTTGAGAAACATAGAATGAGATGTGTTATAAGAAGTAGATAACACATAATCAACCATACGAGGAGATGACAACAATGGAGTAGATGGAGGGACACCATCAATAGAAATGACTTGTTTATGATGGATAAACTTGAGTCGTAAGTGATTCATAGAAATGATAGAGCAAGAGTGATGAATCCAATTAAGGCCAAGTAGTATGTCACATCCATCAAATGTGTTTCCAACGAGGAAAGGAACAAGTAATGTAAGAGGACTAACTATAACATGTAGTTTGATAACACCAAAGGGTTTGTTGAAAGGATATTCAATTTGCGATGGAGGATAACTGATAGCCCTAAGAAGTGAAATAGAGCATGCACTAATGGGCCATGATGGGTCAACCTTAGTATTATTGATGGAGGTGAGCCAACTAGATGCCTTGATATGTAAATGATTGGATGTAAAATTCACATGATAATCGATGTCATAAAAAGAAATTATTGGTGGAGAAGTGTCAATGTTTACAACCAAGAAGATATTTTGGAAATACCCTGATGGGACAAGATATTGCATGATAGACATAATTAGTAGAGGAATCGGTCATTTTTGTATTATGTTTTGTCCCAAAGGGTTATTAAAAAGTCTTAATTTTATGGTTTTCATTAATATGTGTAGATTTTTAGATTTCGGGAGCTCAATTTTGCCATTGTCAAGTAGATCATGAATGAGATGTCGAATGGAAGTTAAAGAGAAACAAAGGGGAAACAATGATCAAAAATGAATTTTGGAATTGCCCTATGCATTGATGATAGTCATAATAAAACATTTCATAGGTGTAGATGTTGTAGATTCTGGGAGCTCAATTTGACCATTGTCAAGTAGAAAATTATCATTGATCAATTTTTTCAAATTTACATTTCCTTTGCAACTAAAGACCCTTTTGGATATCAAGTTGTCAAGTAAGGAGGCAACGGTAAGGTAATAAGATTACTATCGATGAGTTGCGGTAGCAAAACACTCGATGGTGTACTAAACTTAGTAAAAGTACACATCATGTATGGTTGTGGTCGAAGCTCCTAGGAGTAGAGACTGTGTTTACAATGGTTTTTCCCTCCATGGGTTTAGTTGTAGAAGGCTTAAAGGTGGATTTTCTCTAAAACGTGTGGATGATGATGTTTTCTCTTGATATTTAAGTTTCCTATTGCCAAGAGTTTAGTCTCACAAATCTTGAGAGTGTGAAAAGTTGATAGAACGAGGAAGAGGTCTCAAAAGAAACACTCTCTTGAAGTGGTGGTAATATACTTTAAATAAATAAATCTTGAATCTTGGAATCCTCAAGTATGTTAGTCATCTTAGATAAATTGTGTTTGTATCACAAGACATAATCAAATAAGTGTTCGTTAGACCCTTGCTTGAGTTGTGCTAGTTGAGCATAAGAAATATTAGAGCCAATGTTGATAGAGAAATGGGTGAGAAAGGTGTCATCCAAATGCATGAAAGAGACTACCAAATGGACATGTAGGTCATAAAACCAACGCATCACATAGTCTTGTAAACTATGAGGAAAAATCTTAGCGAGTATGGTGTGATCATCCGCATAGTCAAGACATGCTACGTGGAAAGCTCGAAGATGCTCTTGTGGGTCACCATGGCCTTTAAAAATAGGTAGTTTGGGAGAGATGAAGTTAGGTGGAAATGCATAAGCAGAGATAGCTGGCATGAAAGGGGTATGTAGCAATGAAGTAGAATCTAGAAATGGTGATCCTCTAGAAGTAACAAATTGGAGCTGTGAAAATTTGATTTTGCAAATCCTGATATAAAGATGTGAAATCAGGAGTGTTCGAGGAAGATCCAAGCTGCATATTAGGAGTGTTAGGGTGGGTAATGGGAGTGGTATTTAATAATAGGAGAGAAAAACATAAATGGGTGGAATGAGAGCATGGGAATCGAAGAAGACATGATTGAAGTGGAAGCATCGTGGGCTTGTTGAGCAGAAATTAAAGCATGCAAGACATAAAGAAGATGAGTAGGGTTTTTCAAACAAAGCTTTCCGGAAGTCAATAATAGTATTAAGTTATTCTTGGTCAACATTGGTGTCTTCATCGTAGGATTTCTCACTATCGGATATTTTGATTTCATGAAGAGGAACACGATTGGAATTATCTAAAGGTTTTTCAGCCATAGATGTAGTAGTATCACCATTGACCTAGGAAGTTGATGGGTAAATGAAGGGATATCATAATATTGAAGGGACCCAAAATGACCGCTATGGGTAATGGGCATAAAATGAAAGAAGGAAGACAAATTCACAAGTCGGGTTCACCAAAATGATTAACTAAAATGGAAATGATGTAAGCTAGTTAATCTAATCTAGGAGGACATAAAAACATAAGTAAAGAAGCATATAAATGAATTAAGAAACTAATATAATAAAAGTAAAACCCTAATGTGCAAGAGAGAAGAGGAAAGAACTTAGCTGAATAACAAATGCTCATGAGGACTATGTTACAGAGGTGACAGGAAAATCTAGAAGTAGGAATGAATGTGTAGAATCTCTCGAAAAGGATGGATCTATAGTATTTAGTTAGACTGGAGCACCTCGATAAGTACTAGGGTGCCACATGGGCACTCTACTCTTGCAAACTAGGTGCCCTAGTCTTCGTAAAATCTCTGAAACTGATCTTCACTAGTTTGGCAGATGGTCTAAAACCCTCACTTTAGTTGCATCAATTCATTTTCTTGCACCATGTGTCACCAATAATCCAAGATGAAATAAATACCTACAAGACCCCAAAACAAGCATCAAACCCTAAAAAAAAAAATGCATATGAAGGGAGTCGACTAACCTCAAGCTGCAATAATAGTGGACTTACTAACTGAGTGTTGCACTACATCTCAAACCCGATGTAGTTCTATGTGCAAGTGTGTGTGAACATTCCCTAGGTTTCTCTTGTGCCAATCACACTTTGTGAAGTAGAGAACAATAAATATGTGTAGAAAATGTAATAGAATAGAATAGAATCCCCTATGAAGTGTGATGTGGATGTCCTAGCTTTGTGCCTTGATGATGGAGCTATGTGGATGCAAGTGATCTCCAATGCAATAGATGGATGCAACTCTAGATGGAGGATAGTAGTGAATAATGTTAGGTCCCTCATTATGGTCTCATAACTTTATATTTATAGGGTTATGTTGATCTAATTTTTAATTAACCCCGAAATGGCCGACCACCAAAAAGATAAGAAGGAGAAACAATAGAAAGAGCCCAAAAGATGGTGGGAAAGTGCAAAAGGAAGGGGGGCCCACAGGCACCCTCGGGATTGAGGAAAAAAATAAAATAGATGATAGAAGCTAACTGGGCATGTGCATGTAAAAGGTCGGTAATGATGAAATAAAATAAAACAAGATGGCAAAAGATGGGGGTTGATTAATACTTTCTTCACTCAAGAACCTTCTAAATAGTAGTATGAAACTAGGATAAATAATGTCTAAAGTGCATGATTTTGTGACTACAACAACCATTCTTAGAAACACAATGAAAACCACTATTAATTCTCTCATATCTAAATATTATGAATCATTCTCCCCCTTTCTAAATATTCTCCCCTTTGACATTGATGAAAAAGGGTCTTCTACAATGATCTATGAACACAATGAGATACTAACATCAATTTGTCTAATACCAAATATTTGAAAAAAACTCACCTTATGGATACCAATTGTTGAAACTTGGAATACACCTCTAAGAAATCAGATTCTTTCTATATCACTTGTCTTGACTCATCACAACATAGAGCTACAAAAAACCCCTTGAGAAAATAATTCTCCTCAATGACAAACACACTTTCACTCAATAAGATGAATACGAGGATATCATGATCATACCTGTAGAACTCTTGATTCTCCTCCTTTGATAACACACCTATAACTTCACCATACTTGTAAGCAGTGGTTGGAAACATCAACCAAAATTAGAAACAAACTTGACATGCTATGTTCCCCCTATCTTCATCAAAGGATACCTATTACTTTCACCTTCTTGCAAAAAAGTCTCAAAAAACATCATAGGAACATGCTCCCCCTTACTTAATGCATACTTCATATCAAAATACCAATATCACTCACCATGTCATTTTCATGATAGATCATAATCAAATTACAAGCACATGACTGATACTAATGGACCAATGCACAACTACCAAATGCTACCAACCTGTTGTTAGAATAATGAACAACTTTACTTTCTTCTTATTAGCTCACAACATGTCTTCATAACTCATCATACCTTATTAGTACTTCATATTAGATATCTACCTAATTATATCCCCTTTAGATCACTATTTATTGGATACGAACTTGAGTCCATGCAAACCTCACTCACTTGTTCTTGAAATAACTATCATAAAACTTCTCAAATAAAAACAGAGAAACTACACCTTTTCTTCATAGACCTCATGCAAAAATAAAGATGAATATGATCATTCAAACAACACAAGAACTTGCATTCCTTTTTATTGTGATTCAAAGAGCCAACAATCTCCCCCTAAGTCCATACTCTCTTATTTTAAGCCACACAAATGATAAAAAGCTTCTTCATTTAGTTAGATCAGTCCTAAAACCAAGAATATTTTTCAAGGGAATAATCTAGACCAAAATGCAAGGAAAAGGAACACTCGTGAATGATCAAAATGATATCTCGACCAATGGAACCATGATATAAACCTTACACTACTCTGTCAACCAAATTTTTCAACTAGGATATGTTTCAAAAAAATAGACCATTGTTTTCTTTATGATATGTAAATCGGGACTCTTCAACATATACACATAAAACACTTTATTCTTCATACAAATACCTTTAATGAACAGTTTATACATACTAATTTTTCAATGTGCATACCCATATTTTACTTGTTAGCCTACCATCTATAAAAAATTTTGTATCATTTGACCTCAAAAGGCTCTCTTATGCTCAAACATATATACCACATTCTTTAAGCCTTCACAAACCCTCTTGAAGCTCAACATCTTACAACATAACTCCAAGCAATAACTAAATTGATCAAGACATTACATACATATTGTTTTCATGTGTTTTTGCAAGGGAAAAATTCAAGGAGAAAACATGACAACTTTACCCTAGTGTCAATTTTTTTCTTCTTGTAAGCCCTCCTAAGCACTTCTCCAGATATATTTTCCCTCTATGTCAAGCATATCCTATCCTTTAATTTATCATGTGTGTTATAATAACCTTTCCCATGTGTTTGAAATGTGAAATCAAGATCATGAAGTCTTCTGATGCAGTGCTTCTCAAGGCATAATCTCCAATGAGCCTAGAAGGGTTATTTTTAGCCTTTCTAAGACAGGTGTGCACCCCTAGAGTAGAGTTGAAGGACCAAACTCATCGGAGATAGTATTGATGAGATAATAATTTTTTTCAAGTGGTTTATGAATATTTAGAAAAAATTTAAGGTTTAGGGACAAGTTTGGTCAAATTAGGTTTTGAAGGTGAAGGATCTTGTAATTCAAAATAGCACCTAAGCTTCGGGAAGTGATTCTAGGAGCTTTGTAATGAGTTGGAGGTCAAACAAGATACCATTGGAAATTTAATTCAGTTCCTTAAATTATGGTGGTTTCATATTTTTCATGAGATATAGGTTCTTATTTCTATAGTCTATTTTTCAGCAAGCACTTCATGTGGTCCCGAGAAAAAGGATATTTTAAAAGGGGTTGTAGGAATAATCATAGCATGGTACCCATCCCATTATTATAAAAAAACATTGATTAAAATTCATATAAATAAGTTCAAAAAATACCTCTGGATGCTCCAAAAACTTCGTTGTCAAGTCTCTCTCCAAGGTAAGCTTTGAGACATAAAAATGTTCCCATGCTCACGTTAAGCCCCTTGGACCATCATATGACCCCAACAAAGCCCAAAGTTTCCATTTAAGCTCCTTCTCACCTATTCTCAACTCTTCCCATCGCACAATCATGAAGTGACACTTTTCACTCCTAGGTGAGGGTGCACTTTCTGTCCCATCCCCTTGGGACAATTGGGACACAAAAATGTGCCCCATGCCCATGCTTTATCCCTTGATTCACCATGTGACCCTAGGAAGGCTCTGTAGGAAAATTTTTAAGACTTCTCTCCTCTCCACCTCATCAAATCATATTCCACCACTTGTCACTCCCAGGTGAGGGTGCATTTTTCTACCCCATCTGTCTTGTCCCCTTGGGATAGTTGGGACACAAAAATGCACCCATTTCCATCCCTTGCATGTTTTTTTCTCTCTCCTTTGCCAAGCAATCAACCTTCACCACTTGTCAAGATAAGGTGAGGGCACAATTTTATGCCCCATATTTCCCATCCCCTTGGGACAATTGGGACACAAAATTGCACTCCATCCCAAGAATATTTAAAAAACCAAAATTTGTAAAAATTCCAACTTTCGTGCTTCTTCCCTTTGTGTGTGTGTGAGAAAGGTGCTGCCGGAAGAAATTATAAAACCATTTCCATCCTCCTCCAATATATTTTTCCTCCATTCCTTCATGTTCATTACTACAAAAAAAATATAAAAAATTGCTTTTTTATCCAAATACCATGCCCATTTTTTGCCAGATTGACTCCATGGCCAAAAACATTAAAACTCATATCTCCCAACCTGGTAATCGAAATCAAACAAAATTTTCATTGGCTCTCTCTCTCACAGGTGCCTACAAGAAGAAAGAAATAGAAAACTGGATGTTGCCCCAAATTTTAATGGAAAAAAACCTAAATTTCTACCCTAGCTCGCGCTTTTTCAAATTCCCACTGTTCGATGGACGGTTAGAGCTAGAATTTTGAGCACAGAGTCCGAGAAGACACATATTCTAGAGAATTTGATTTCATCTTAGTTCAAGGTTTGAAAGTATAGTTTCTAAAAATAATAAGTACATGGTGCTTACACTTACTATAAATATAAACTTTACTAGAATAACAAAACCTTTCAAAGAAGTGAACTCAGAAAACAATAGAGATGAGAAACTAGGAAATTCTGGCCAAAAAATAAAAAAAGCACAAAAAAGAAAAAAATCAAAAAGTAACTTTATAAAAAAATAAAGTGTCTCAAAATGGAAAAGAAACATCTAAGAAATTGTTCCTAACATGTTAGGGGTCTCATAAAACTGATTTTAAGTCAAAAATTAATATTTCCCAAAATAATGCGGCTCTTGTATCCCAACAACTAAAAATAGAAAGTTCTAGTTTTGAATGCAAAAAGTTGTTGTCATCTCTATTTTGGCTCATATTTTTACTTTTCATCAGTATGAAATTAAAATTTTCCAATATTGAGCTCATTTTGGCTCTGTCATAAGAGTACTTAAGTGTGGGTGATAGTGACGTTACCCATATGGATCTAGAAGGACCTCAAGAATAGGATGTTAGGGTGACCTGGGAAGCCTATTGAAGATAAAGTATATACAAGCAAGTTATATATTGCGGGTGGTCATCCGTGTTAGTTTAAAGAATACATTTTGTGTTTGAATGCTCCCATCATTATGAGCAGGACACTCAAACCATAAGAGATAATGAAAATTGGTCCTTATAGTACTCACTCTGTTATCACCAATTTTTTGATCGCGCAAAATTGTCAAAAAAGACAATTAAATAATTAAAAATGAGAAATTTTTGAAAAGTATTACTTTGCATGGTTCATTGGACTCCTTGCGATCGTCTTATTTTTGTGATCGTTTCGGTCTTCGTTTCGTGATTTTGAGGCAAGAACTCTTCCGCGTGCTATAAAACGCATTAAAATACATTAAAATAATTAATTAATATTTAATTAATTAATTGCTCCTTGTTTGATTAAATTAATCACTTAAGGAGTATTTAATTAAATAAATATAAATTAAGATTCATCCGACAAGTTTTGGTGCCGGGGAAGTTAGCTTTTGTTTCCAACTGCCGGGTTGGCATCCCAAACCCGGATTTCCACTTTCCTGGCAATTTCCTTCAAATTCCCGGACGCGGGTTTTCCTTTGCCAATTGCCAAATCATGGATTGGCAAACGGGCATAAAATTCCCCAATTTCCCACATGGGGAAATTGGACGGGGATTGCCAACCCATTTTGCCATTCCCGTTGGCAATTGCCCGTTACTTTTCCCATTTCCCCTGGCAGTTAAGCCACTACCCGGGATGAGAGGAAGTCGAATTAATCCTCGTAACTTCCTCCATCAAACCCGGTGGAAAAAGTCAGAAGAGAAAATATTTTGTTTGACATTATGTAAGAGAAACCCACGCCATTGTGAGCAAAAGAAATTAGTCACAGCAAAAGAAAGAAGAATCCAAGGCAAATATATGCGCATTGTTTTAAAGACAAAGTTTTAAGAGAAAACGTGAACAGTGCGTGAAAGAGACAAAAGAAAGAAGGGAAGAGCCAAACGTGCACAGTGCGCAAAAGAGACAGCAAAGACAAAGTTTTAAGAGCAAACGTGAACAGTGCGCGCCCAGCCATAAAACCCACGCGCCCAGGGACAGGACGCGCACAGTCTGGGGAATGTTGAATGTTATTCATCTTGTTCAATTGATCTTGCGCACGCTTAAGAAACTTGCTCCTGAAAGCTACAGCCATCCTACAACAATGACCACAATCAGCCTATAGTAGAAGAACGAGATAAAGGTTTAGTTGAGTTGACTCGCCTTTTCATTTTGGAAAGTCACTTCCAACAAGCAGATCGACCAACTATTTTGTTATCTGCTCAGGACCGAATACATCCTCAAATTCGGGATTTTCCTTCAAAACGTTTTTATCAAAATCGATTAAGTGACAGAGTGTTAACAGGAGACCTGATGAAGGTTATTACGGTGCAGAATGAAACGATTCATATTGCTCAGCATTTTATTTTTATTTTTCCCCCTGGAAATGAATTGAATGTGAAGGCCGACTCTGAAAATACCTGGTTGGCCGTTTCATGTACTACATCCTTGTTACTGTAAATGGTCTCTTTGAGAAACTCTAAGGGCAATAGGCAATATTTATACCCTTCCATTATGTACATCCAATCAGACAATAAAAAAGTATTCTTTTACCAGGTTCAGAGAAACTTGTTGATTGGAGCCGGGATTGCAGAATCCACTGCCAAAATACCGAGGAGCTCTTTGGCCAAGAATCAGTCTTAAGGGTGTCTATCGACATGCCGAGGGCTTGAACCTGGGTCATCATCATGGCAGCATTAGGTCTTTATTGGTAATGGCATTTTCTCATCGTTTGGGAGGTACAAATGTGCTTATTATGGCAAAGCCAAAACATTCTTACTACAAGTGTTATATAATAAGGAAGAACCGTGAGCATTGTGGTAAAACCATTCTTTTCAAAAATGTCGGGTTAAGCTCGGTATTCAAGTGAGTTGAGCCAGAGAAGAACTCAGGGAGTTCGGTTTTGGAAAGAAGGTAAGACGACACGAAGGGCATGGATCGCCATGGGAGTTCGAATTCAAGTTGAAAATGCATGAGCTCGTAATCAAGCTAGGAGCGATATGATTGAAGGCTCATTCGTGAGTTGAGTCGTCTAAACACCTAAGTGAAGAAGGAGCACATCTCAAGAATTTCTCATTCCACTCATCATTCGTCTTTGCATGATTGCCCTAATTCTTCAGGCCTAATCAACAACACAACACTATAATTCAAAGCATTGGTTCATGCGCAAGCACCTGTAATCTATATCACACAATTTCTAGAGGTGGAACTCGTTGATGAAGTACCTCAAAATATACCAGCCCAACTTGTGGAAGTAGTCACAACTTCTCAACCAAAAGTTGATGATCCGGTTCTTTCACTGCCTGCATTTGAAGAATCATCACAAATGGAGAAAATGGCGACAACATCTTTCTCACAACAAGAAGATCCAATTTCAGCAACACCCAAAGGTGATCCCCTTCAGCGTGATGAAGATCAATTCCCAACGAACACGAGAACCATGTACAATGAGGTACTTGGAGAGGTTCCCACCTGGCTACATGATATCCTGATGAATTGAAAGAGGGTCATCAAGCCAATAGTGATAAACTTGGAAGCGATTGCGTAAATGTTAGAATCCATCATTCCAAAAAAGACCAAATACTACGCTAAGGTGTGTGTCAACGAATTCATAAATCACTTCGATGATTTTTCAACACCACTCGTTCACAATGGGGAAAAGGAGATGGATTTCCAAGACTCTGAAGTCTCACGAATTCTGCTCGGGAGATCAACACTTTGGGATGGTGACAAAGAAAAAGGACATAACTCCAGGCAGTGAATCGCAATTTTGGCTATTGAAGATCTTCCCAATGGCGAAAGACCAGAAGCTGGATTCTGATAAACTAAGGTGGCGTAACGACTACGGTCTCGTGACAAATGAATAATTCACCATGGAAAGGTACTTTGAGCATGTGGAGAATTGTGAATATGAATACGAATGAAGACAAATCTTCTCACACCAGGATATTGCTCAGATAGAGGGGTGGATGAATTGCTCAAGTTTCAAACTCAGCACTCTTTTCATTTGGAGGATTGCAGAGCACAGTCAATGAGTTCATTCCCGTACGATCGGGATAGGCGGACTCTTGGCCCAATGGATAAGGCACTGATCTTAGGTGTCTTGATCTAGGTGGCACATTCTTGTGACGAGGATGTCTACGTGTGCATACAAGTCATTTAAGTGGGGTCCACATGTACCCATTTCTTTTATTTATGTATTTTTCCTTAAATGACCTTTTAACTTAAGTGGTTTCTATTTTTAGTCACTTTTTAAAAGTTGGTTAGAAAAAGTCAAAGGTCACTTAAGTGCCTTATTTAATGATCATATTAAACCCTAACTACTTTGTAACCAACTTTTGGGTTATAAAAGGAAGTGAGGGGCTCATTTGTAAGGGTGACTTTGAGAGAGGAGAAGAAGATACTTTTGTGCAAGCTTTGTTTCAAGAAGAAACTTTGTGTTCTTTGTGAAAAACATTTCGGAGTTAATAGAATAAGAACTTTGTGTCTCATTTATTGTCTCTTGTAACATTTGGTGTTCTTATGTTCATTAGATGTTAGGTGTTTGAATCTTGCATGCAAATATTATCTTTGATCTTATTGTCAACATTAGCAATCAGTTGTTCTAGTTCACAGTGATCAAGCTCTGACTATCTACTTGCTCATGTGTGTTCCCTTTTGCATGTTCTTGTTTGGCTAACTCAAACTCCGTTTTATTTGTGTTGGTTATTCATCTTTTCTCTTCATGCAATATTAGGCTCTGTTTTTACCTAACTCTTGCATGTTCTTTCATCCATTCCATTCCACTCCTTTCTTTCATTTCATTCCATTTCCTTCATTCACTTTTCTTCCATTGATGTTCCAAAACCCCCACATACAATTTTGAATGTACGAGATGTAAATACTGATTTTGGTTTTCAATAAAGGCAAAGCCTCACCTTCATTGAGGAGGACTTCGTTCCCACACTTTGTTGCATGTCATTTGCATGCGTGCAAATCCATATGCTATGAGTTTTTGGCGACTCTACTGGGATTCAGAAATAGTTAACCAAAGTGCTTGGTTAAATCTTTATGACTATCCCCTCGCACAAGCTCAGTTCTTCAACCGAACCTTGTGCCCGACGAAGATTTCGAGGAGATATTGCTGCCAACCTTCGAATAGTAGCTTGGGAAAACCGCGAAAGCTTGCAGCAATTTGTGGCTGTTGATAGAGCCATTGACAGAGAAATCTACATCGAAGACCTTAGAAGAAGAGCACCCGCACTCGTGGCCAGAAGACCTCTTGGGCACGTGTTGATAGTTGTTCACCGACGCGGTCCTCTTCCACCCAGGTAATAAGTTGTATGACCATTACAGGTAACCCACCTATCTTACAACCAAATCTTGTTTTTGCAGATACTCAAAAAGATATATCATCAGATTTGAGGCAAGCTATTTGGGAAAAGCGCACAAGTAACCATCATTTTCATCTCGCCGCATCAGTACTAGATAACGAAGAAGAGAAAGCTGCGAGAGTTGTTAGAGTTATTCAGGCGCAAATAGCTCAAGAAAGAGGTTTACGCGAGGAGAAAAAGCTAAAGGTAAATCTGACCCTACCTTTGATTTTCAAGGAAAATTTGGTTTCAAGTTATCTCCTCCTAAGAAGAACACACCTCGTAGATCTGCGAGCCTTGCATCAAGTCCTGAAAGAGCAAGCAAGGAAGGAATCACTACCAGTCAAGCACTTGTCCTTGCTCACATTGTTTTACCTACGCATACCACCTTTCCTCCAATGGCAGCCAATGTACCATGGGGAAATGCCATAGGCCCATTGGCCTTACCTGCTCGACATGAACTCCCACGAGGATCAAGAAAGATTCTTCCCAAGTTCGACGGAGATGGGAAGACGTCACCAGAGGATCATATTTCTGCCTTCTTCGCTGCATGTGCTGTTTTGTCAGTAGAATACGAAGATGTTGCTATTCGTCTCTTCATCGAGACATTGCATGATATTGCTGCAGATTGGTTTCATCATCTACCCAATGGATGTATTACAAGTTGGGATGATATGAAAACCAAGTTTGAAAATCGATTCAAAACAGCCGAAGATGAACATGCTCTTCTTGCCCAACTATCTCAGGCAAAGAAAGAGCCTACAGAACCCATGAGGAATTTCGTGGCCAAATTCAACAAGATGGTAAACAAAGTTCCTACCGGGATTCGTCCCAACCCTGATGGACAAAAATGTTTCTTTATTAACGCACAACAACCAGAAGTGTGCTATCAGCTAAGAAGAGCCAGGGTGGCTACTTTGGAACTTGCTCAATCTTTGGCCATAGAAATCGAAGATGACTTAATCATGGCAGGAAAATTCAAGAAAAATTCCCTCAAAGGAAAGAGTCAAGAAACTCCCAACGTTTCAGAAACCATACTCACTAAGTTGGCTAATGATATGCTCGCTTTGAAGAAGCAAGTTGCTCAAAGTAGTAAACCTGCTCCTTACAAAGATATCCCACGAAAAGGATACGTTCCCAACAAAGCCAGGATTGCAGGTGCTCCAACGAGGCTTGCTATTGAAGCAGCTCCCGCAACTAATTCCAAATGTGATGTCATCGAAGAAAGCGATGATGAGATTGAGGTCGTCGAGGTTGATGAGGAAGAGCCCGATTCTGAGGCATCTGAACCTACAGTTGAAGATCCAGAGGAAGAAAGCAATAATCATTTCTTTGAGTACCGTTCTGATGAAGAAGATGAATATGAAGAAATTATAGAAGATATGAATAGTCAATCCTTCGCTGTCTTCACACGCTCTCAGAAAAAGGACCAAGATACCGCAAGGCGGGAGATAGAGAGGTTTCCAAGGAAACTCTCAAAGGATCCAAGATAAAGGAGGCTCCTAAAGAGTCCAGAGATACTGAGGTTTCAAAGGTCAAGACTATCTTAAAGAAAGGAGAGCCTTTGTTAGATCAATCAGTTAGTAAACCAATTACGAAGAAAACTTCTTCTTCCACATCCGTATCAACCAAGCCCGAGACCAAGGTCCAAAGTGTGCCATCATCAAGTTCGAAAGAACTCATATCTGAGACTTCAAGTGCAATTACTTTGCCTAAATTTGATATCATTGATCATATCAATAAAACAAAAATTTCCATGTCACAGGCAGAGTACTTGAAGTCCAACAAGGATCAGCTCGAGAAGTTGGTCCAGTTTATCAAAGGCGACTCTACTGTTCATTCCTCTAAAGGAATTCTAAAAACTCCCAAAGATGGGAAAACTCAAAATATTGTGGCGGCCACTACACCTTCCAATGAAAAGATCGAACCTTTCTTTGTGTCTTTTCTTATCAACGGATGCAAGTTAAGTAATTGCATTATAGACTCTGGAGCCTCGGATAATGTGATGCCGGCAAAAGTAGCACATGCTCTTGGTTTGACTTGTACGAGAACATTCGGATCGTGTTACTCTATGGAAACCAAGCAAGTTCCTTTGATCGGGCAGATTAAGGACGCCCAAATGGTTTTAGCCCAATTTCCTCAAAAGCGAGTTAAGGTAACTATTTTAGTTGCTGATATCCCTGCCTCGTATGGAATGTTGTTGAGCAGAAAATTTTGTAGGGATTTGGGTGGTGAGATTCAAATGGACTGGTCTCATGCCATGATTCCTATCAAAGGAGAAATGAAGAAACTTATGCCGGAAGCTCAGGCCAAGTTCACTGAGAACTCAAAACCGAAGATCCTCGCGCTGAGATCCTTTTCCAAGGCTCAAGTATGGGTAATTATATGATGACCACGAGAAGTTCATACCCCGAGATCACTTGCCAAGACTCAATGAGATCTGGACTCTTGAGTTCGATGGAAGTTGTTGCTCAACGGGCTCTAGTGCAGGAGTGGTGCTCATATCTCCAAATGGTAAAATCTTTCCTTTTTCCTATAAACTCGAATTTTCAAATACTAATAACACTGCAGAGTACGAGGCATTAATCCTTGGCCTCCAAGTTGCAGAAGAGAAAGGGATAAAAAATCTGAAAGTCTTTGGAGATGCGGAATTGATCGTGAAACAAGTAAGAAATCAGTTCCAGGTAAAGAACGATCGTCTGAGACACTACAGAAATAAAGTTTGGGATGCCATAGAATTTTTCGACGCTTTTTCCATTAAATCTGTCCCTCGTGAAAAGAATGACAAAGCGGATTCTCTAGCAGTCTCAGCGTCATTAATGATTCCTCATTCAGATTTTGATCAAGACAAATACACCATTGAAATGGTCTTTAGGCCAAGTGTTCCTGACAATGCAGAAAATTGGCAAGTATTTAATGATGATCAACAAATTATTGCCTTCTTGGAAAAGAGAGAAAATTTTGAACAGTTGTACTTTGAAGGAAGTGATTCGGCATTTCGCGAATCAACTACCTCACCCAATCAGGAAGGAGTTGAGAACGAAGATCCTGGTGATGGCATCATTCAACTCAGAGGAAATAAAATTCCCAAAGGGTTGGTTTCACTCGAAGAACTTTTTGACAAACATGACAGGTTTATTAAAGAGAAAGAAGCGAGGCGGGACTCGCAAATTCTAACGACTATGAGCAAATTAATATCGGCACCAAGGATAAACCTCGCCTGATCAATATTGGTAAATGTTGCTCGCCTGAGGAGCGCAGGAAATTCATAAATCTCCTTACCAAATATTCTGACGTCTTGGCATATTCATACGAAGATTTGAAGTCTTTCCAACCCAGGGAAATGGAGCATGCCATACCCTTGAAGCCTGGCGCAGTTCCATTCAGGAAAAAGCAAAGACAATATAATCCCAAAATTGCAGGGACAATATTTCATGAAGTTCAAAAGATGCTAGATGCACGAATAGTTTTTCCTATTCGACATTCAACCTGGATAGCTAATATTGTACCGGTTCGCAAGAAAAATGGAGAAATTAGGATTTGCGTGGATTTCCGCAATCTTAATCAGGCGTCCTTGAAGGATAACTACCCACTGCCAGTCATGGACCATATTCTGCAGGCAGTAACTGGATCGGAAATGCTATCTATGCTAGATGGCTTCTCTGGCTATAATCAGATTGAGGTGGCTAGAGAAGATCAACATAAAACCGCATTCACTACCCCCTGGGGTACGTTCGCATATAGAAGAATGCCCTTCGGTTTGATCAATGCTGGTGCAACGTTTCAAAGGGCCATGGATATGGCGTTTGCAGATTATAAGGACAAGATCATTGTGATATACCTAGATGACTTGACAGTGTTTTCAAAGAAGCGAGGAGATCACTTAAGAGATTTAGAGAAAATTTTGCAAAGGTGTAAACTTCATAAGATTTCTCTGAATCCAAAAAAATCTGTGTTTGGAGTTACGGAAGGTAAACTCCTAGGTCATATTGTTTCTAAGGAAGGAACTAAGATCGATCCTGAACGCGTTCAAGCTATAAAGAATCTTTCCTTGCCTACAAGTAAACCTGGAGTCCACTCTTTCTTTGGAAAGGTGAATTTTTTGAGAAGGTTCGTGCCAGATTTCGCCGAGTTGACTAAAGAAATCGCTGATATGATGAAAGGAAAAGAATCTTTCAAATGGTCAAAGGAAGGTAGAGAGGCGTTTGAGCAAATCAAGGGTGCTATTGCAAAAGCTCCTACATTGGTGTGTCCCGATTTTAAGAAGGATTTTATAATTTATTGTTATGCTTCGCCACACACAATCTCTGCCATTTTGACTCAGCACAATCAAGAGGGGATTGAATCTCCTATCGCATTCATGAGTTCGGGATTCAAGAAACATGAACTTAATTACACTCCTCTTGAGAGACATGCGTACGCGGTGGTAAGAGCCCTAAAACACTTCAGGTATTACGTGTTGAATTCTCACACCAAAGTCTTAGTTCCGGATACCGCGGTGAAATCAATGTTGACACAACAGGAACCGGGATCTAAAAGAGGTAATTGGGTCTCCAAGATACAAGAATATGATCTGGACATCAAGCCTACCAAGTTGGTTCGAGGGAGAGGACTCTGCCAACTCATTGCAGAGAATGAACCACGAGTTAACTCTGAAGAAGAACTAGTTGAAGGAAATTTACCATTGGTAGTTTTTGTCAGTACCACGGATGAATGGTATTCTGATATTGCCTATTTCCTCACATACGGTGAGTGTCCAGAAAATCTGACAGCTAAAGAGAAACGAGCAATCAAACTAAGAGCTGCCAGATACGTCATTTGGGATAACACGTTGTTCAAGAAAGGAATTGATGGCATGTTCCTCAGATGTGTTGATAAAGAACAACAGCCTAGGTTGCTGGAAGCCTTCCACAATCATGCTTGCGGCGGTCATTTTTCTAGCCCAGTAACGGCCCATAAAATTCTGAGAGCACATTATTACTGGCCCACTATGTTTTCTGATGCTCAGAAATGGGTGACCAAATGTGAAGCCTGTCAACAATTTGTCGGAAGACCGAAGTTGGCGGCACTGCCTTTGAAGCCAGTTGTCATTGAAGAACCCTTTCAACAATGGGGTTTAGATTTCATCGGGGTCTTGAACCCTAATTCCAGCGCTGGTCATACCCACGTACTCACTGCCACTGATTACTTTACAAAATGGGTAGAAGCTATACCGGTGAAACAAACATCTACTGCAGTAATTTGTGATTTCATCAAAGAAAACATATTGGTTCGTTATGGAATTCCTCACAAGATTGTGACTGACAATGCCTCAAATTTTTCTTCTGCAGAGATGATAGGTTTTTGTTATGGATATGGGATATCTTTGTCTCATTCATCAGATTACTACCCGCAGGGAAACGGTCAAGCTGAATCCAGCAACAAAAACCTCATTACCATTGTGCGCAAGTTAGTCGAAGAAAATCAAAGATCTTGGCACAAAAAGTTATACGATGCATTGTGGGCTGACCGCATAACTCCCAAAAGGGCAATCGGGATGTCTCCATTTCAACTTCTGTATGGAACTGATGCTCAAATTCCTGTCACATTGGAGTTACCAGCGTTAAAATTAGCTCAAGCAGTTGATGATGAATGCTTCACCAATGCATTAGATAAAAGAGTCATGTTTCTAACCAAGCTTGAGGAACAAAGAAGTCAAGTGGCCAACAGGATCAAGGAACATCAATCCAAGGTAAAGAAGTTGTTTGACAGGAAAACTAAAGAGAGACAGTTTCAAATCAATGATTTAGTTCTTCTCTGGGATAAAAGACGTGAGCCGAAGGGAAAGCATGGGAAGTTTGACTCACTGTGGTTGGGACCGTTCAAAATAAGACACTTTTGTGGAGATAGTACTTACTACTTGGCGTATCCTGATGGAACTCATTTGCCTTTGCCCTACAGTGGGCAGTATCTCAAATATTACCAGAATTGAAAACAGGTTGTTCCCTGTATGTACATAGGTATTTAGGATTTTGGTTTGTTTGTTCCTGTTTTTCGGTCTCCTCTCTCGTGTCGCCCCATTTTTGTGCCCCATCTTTCTGTGATCATGTTCATGACTATTTTGGTCTGGGTCCGTTGCTGCGTCCATAAAGTCCTTGTCCCCAATCAGAGCCAGCTGTTATCAGCCAATTTTGACTGCGCAAAATTGTCAAAAAAGACAATTAAATAATTAAAAATGAGAAAATTTTGAAAAGTATTACTTTGCATGGTTCATTGGACTCCTTGCGATCGTCTTATTTTTGTGATCGTTTCGGTCTTCGTTTCGTGATTTTCGGGCAAGAACTCTTCCCGCCAGGCTATAAAACGCATTAAAATACATTAAAATAATTAATTAATATTTAATTAATTAATTGCTCCTTGTTTGATTAAATTAATCACTTAAGGAGTATTTAATTAAATAAATATAAATTAAGATTCATCCGACAAGTTTTGGTGCCGGGGAAGTTAGCTTTTGTTTCCAACTGCCGGGTTGGCATCCCAAACCCGGATTTCCACTTTCCTGGCAATTTCCTTCAAATTCCCCGGACGCGGGTTTTCCTTTGCCAATTGCCAAATCATGGATTGGCAAACGGGCATAAAATTCCCCAATTTCCCACATGGGGAAATTGGACGGGGATTGCCAACCCATTTTGCCATTCCCGTTGGCAATTGCCCGTTACTTTTCCCATTTCCTGGCAAGTTAAGCCACTACCCGGGATGAGAGGAAGTCGAATTAATCCTCGTAACTTCCTCCATCAAACCCGGTGGAAAAAGTCAGAAGAGAAAATATTTTGTTTGACATTATGTAAGAGAAACCCACGCCATTGTGAGCAAAAGAAATTAGTCACAGCAAAAGAAAGAAGAATCCTAAGGCAAATATATGCGCATTGTTTTAAAGACAAAGTTTTAAGAGAAAACGTGAACAGTGCGTGAAAGAGACAGCAAGGGCAGGAAGAGCCAAACGTGCACAGTGCGCAGAAGAGACAGCAAAGACAAAGTTTTAAGAGCAAACGTGAACAGTGCGCGCCCAGCCATAAAACCCACGCGCCCAGGGACAGGACGCGCACAGTCTGGGGAATGTTGAATGTTATTCATCTTGTTCAATAACAGTGCGCGCTGCTTAAGAAACTTGCTCCTGAAAGCTACAGGCCATCCTACAACAATGACCACAGTCAGCTATAGTAGAAGAACGAGATAAAGGTTTAGTTGAGTTGACTCGCCTTTTCATTTTGGAAAGTCACTTCCAACAAGCAGATCGACCAACTATTTTGTTATCTGCTCAGTACCGAATACATCCTCAAATTCGGGATTTTCCTTCAAAACGTTTTTATCAAAATCGATTAAGTGACAGAGTGTTAACAGGAGACCTGATGAAGGTTATTACGGCGCAGAATGAAACGATTCATATTGCTCAGCATTTTATTTTTATTTTTCCCCCTGGAAATGAATTGAATGTGAAGGCCGACTCTGAAAATACCTGTTGGCCGTTTCATGTACTACATCCTTGTTACCTGTAAATGGTCTCTTTGAGAAACTATAATGGCAATAGGCAATATTTATACCCTTCCATTATGTACATCCAATCAGACAATAAAAAAAAGTATTCTTTTACCAGGTTCAGAAAAACTTGTTGATTGGAGCCGGGATTGTAGAATCCACTGCCAAAATACCGAGGAGCTCTTTGGCCAAGAATCAGTCTTAAGGGTGTCTATCGACATGCTGAGGGCTTGAACCTGGGTCATCATCATGGCAGCATTAGGTCTTTATTGGTAATAGCATTTTCTCATCGTTTGGGAGGTACAAATGTGCTTATTATGGCAAAGCCAAAACATTCTTACTACAAGTGTTATATAATAAGGAAGAACCGTGAGCATTGTGGTAAAACCATTCTTTTCAAAAATGTCGGGTTAAGCTCGGTATTCAAGTGAGTTGAGCCAGAGAAGAACTCAGGGAGTTCGGTTCTGGAAAGAAGGTAAGACGACACGAAGGGCATGGATCGCCATGGGAGTTCGAATTCAAGTTGAAAATGCATGAGCTCGTAATCAAGCTAGGAGCGATATGATTGAAGGCTCATTAGTGAGTTGAGTCGTCTAAACACCTAAGTGAAGAAGGAGCACATCTCAAGAATTTCTCATTCCACTCATCATTCGTCTTTGCATGATTGCCCTAATTCTTCAGGCCTAATCAACAACACAACACTATAATTCAAAGCATTGGTTCATGCGCAAGCACCTGTAATCTATATCACACAATTTCTAGAGGTGGAACTCGTTGATGAAGTACCTCAAAATATACCAGCCCAACTTGTGGAAGTAGTCACAACTTCTCAACCAAAAGTTGATGATCCGGTTCTTTCACTGCCTGCATTTGAAGAATCATCACAAATGGAGAAAATGGCGACAACATCTTTCTCACAACAAGAAGATCCAATTTCAGCAACACCCAAAGGTGATCCCCTTCAGCGTGATGAAGATCAATTCCCAACGAACACGAGAACCATGTACAATGAGGTACTTGGAGAGGTTCCCACCTGGCTACATGATATCCTGATGAATTGAAAGAGGGTCATCAAGCCAATAGTGATAAACTTGGAAGCGATTGCGTAAATGTTAGAATCCATCATTCCAAAAAAGACCAAATACTACGCTAAGGTGTGTGTCAACGAATTCATAAATCACTTCGATGATTTTTCAACACCACTCGTTCACAATGGGGAAAAGGAGATGGATTTCCAAGACTCTGAAGTCTCACGAACTCGCTCGGGAGATCAACACTTTGGGATGGTGACAAAGAAAAAGGACATAACTCCAGGCAGTGAATCGCAATTTTGGCTATTGAAGATCTTCCCAATGGCGAAAGACCAGAAGCTGGATTCTGATAAACTAAGGTGGCGTAACGACTACGGTCTCGTGACAAATGAATAATTCACCATGGAAAGGTACTTTGAGCATGTGGAGAATTGTGAATATGAATACGAATGAAGACAAATCTTCTCACACCAGGATATTGCTCAGATAGAGGGGTGGATGAATTGCTCAAGTTTCAAACTCAGCACTCTTTTCATTTGGAGGATTGCAGAGCACAGTCAATGAGTTCATTCCCGTACGATCGGGATAGGCGGACTCTTGGCCCAATGGATAAGGCACTGATCTTAGGTGTCTTGATCTAGGTGGCACATTGCTGACTAGGATGTCTACGTGTGCATACAAGTCATTTAAGTGGGGTCCACATGTACCCATTTCTTTTATTTATGTATTTTTCCTTAAATGACCTTTTAACTTAAGTGGTTTCTATTTTTAGTCACTTTTTAAAAGTTGGTTAGAAAAAGTCAAAGGTCACTTAAGTGCCTTATTTAATGATCATATTAAACCCTAACTACTTTGTAACCAACTTTTGGGTTATAAAAGGAAGTGAGGGGCTCATTTGTAAGGG
The DNA here is from genome assembly GCA_018340775.1 of Taxus wallichiana var. yunnanensis. NCBI lineage: Eukaryota > Viridiplantae > Streptophyta > Pinopsida > Cupressales > Taxaceae > Taxus > Taxus wallichiana. Next base: position 561,416,713 of record CM031234.1, read on the forward strand.
TGACTTTGAGAGAGGAGAAGAAGATACTTTTGTGCAAGCTTTGTTTCAAGAAGAAACTTTGTGTTCTTTGTGAAAAACATTTCGGAGTTAATAGAATAAGAACTTTGTGTCTCATTTATTGTCTCTTGTAACATTTGGTGTTCTTATGTTCATTAGATGTTAGGTGTTTGAATCTTGCATGCAAATATTATCTTTGATCTTATTGTCAACATTAGCAATCAGTTGTTCTAGTTCACAGTGATCAAGCTCTGACTATCTACTTGCTCATGTGTGTTCCCTTTTGCATGTTCTTGTTTGGCTAACTCAAACTCCGTTTTATTTGTGTTGGTTATTCATCTTTTCTCTTCATGCAATATTAGGCTCTGTTTTTACCTAACTCTTGCATGTTCTTTCAGTCCATTCCATTCCACTCCTTTCTTTCATTTCATTCCATTTCCTTCATTCACTTTTCTTCCATTGATGTTCCAAAACACCCCCCACATACAATTTTGAATGTACAGATGTAAATACAGTTTTGGTTTTCAATAAAGGCAGCCTCACCTTCATTGAGGAGGGACTTCGTTCCCACACTGTTGCATGTCATTTGCATGCGTGCAAATCCATATGCTAACACACTCCTAATGTAATCTCTCAATATATTCAAGTTCCAATCTGGAGAAACATGGTCGTCATCACAAAAGAGTTTACATCATGTGAGTGCTATAAGACTCGAGTCATATATCCAAGAGCTCACTCTTGTTTCATGGTTAAAGTAAGGTAAAAATCCCTCCTGTATGTCAAAAGCCCTCTTCTAAAGTGAGTTTCATGAGGGCTTATGAGATGCAATCATCCTCCTAAGCCGACTAATGGAAGAAAACACCACAAGAGATTTCCATGACTAGATGACATTGTTCATTCTCACCATCATAGAAGGCAAAAAAATGATAGATTAAGGGGAAATCATTAGTGACAACTTACACCACCAATTGCTTCAAGTGTCAGCTTCCAAAAAAATCTTTTGAATTCAGACTTGGTCTACGCCCTTGCAAGCACAAGACCATTCAGGGGTTTGAAACTCACCCAAAATGTTTCTCGAAGGCTCGAAATATGAGAAACATTTACACCTAACCTTGAAAAAAAGCAACCAATAATTTGCAAGAGTGAATGATGCGTTTATGATGTTTTTCGTCGATTTGTTGGAAGGGAACCCTAACTCAAGGATGTCTTCGCAAGTGTCTTCTCTAATCAAAAGGTACGGGTCCTTTTTCATACAATTTTTAACATTTTCCTAAATCCAAGTGTCCATTTCTAAACTTGCTCCACAAAGTTTGGCCCACTATATTAGGAGCCGATTGTGTTTTTCAAGCTATGTAGGAAGTTTGTTCATGTCAATAGTAATTTGAGAAACCAAACAAGAGGACAGTTGCTTTCCTATCTCTCTAAGGATTTCCTCCTACAAAAGTGCTCATGAGGTTACCGACATAGAACCTTCCTTCTCTCTTATGAACATATAATCATACACTTCTATAGAATACTTTGATATCTGAAGTGATCTAGATACTTTTCACCTGCCCAACTTACATCATGTTCCACAGGTTAAAGACTACTAGGTGAATTGTGCCGACAATTTCAAAGTCAAAGAATGAGATCACAAGAGAATGAAAATCAAGAAAATGAGAGGATTCAATATTGATTGGTATGAGGATGTAATTCAATATGATGGTATGGAGATGTATGACCCATAATATCAAGCAGTGAAATCCACGCCCCTTTCACAAGTGTCTTGGAGCATTCACAAGTCAGGGGATATAAACGAGCGGAATGAGGCTGTCATCAAAAGATCAAAAGAGTGGTTCTAAAGGAAGAGAGCTACACTCATTTCATCATGTAACTATCCAAATCTCCAATGGCATACATCCCATAATTCCTCTTCAAAGGCTAAGGAGAAATATCTCGGTTGATGTAGGGCCCAAGTAATTTCATACATCCATCAAAGAAAAACAACAAATCGATCCCTTTACTCATTGACTATCTTGTTTATAAAAGTTTGAAAATTATAAAATTTACCTTAGAAATAATTTATATCTCCTTCATTAATTATTTAAGATTCAACTTAGATGCATACCCTATTCTTTCATTCCATTCTAAGCCTTCAACAACATTATCATCCCTCAATTCAAAAAACTTGATTCAAACTCCTTCTTGTTGTCTTATTTTCCACTTCTTGCTCACAAAGCAACTTAGAAAAATCTAGCCAAATTTTTCTTATGGATTAATTAGGATTTAATATGAACCTTCACCTCTATTTTTACCTTCCTATACTTTTATTCCCTTCATTCACATACATTAACATTCAAAACTTAATCTTTTCTTCTATGTCTTTTAACCTGTCCTTATAGCCCCTTAAGACCTTAACTCATGGATAAACTATGCATCTGGGATTTTAAAATTACCCAAGAATATTTGAAATATTTATTAGTTTTCCTAGGCTATATTACCATGATCCTAAATTTTCAGAGTTCAACTCCACCTACAACTCATGATACTTCATCTTTTGCAATCTAGACAATTGACCCTTACCAAAGTCCAGCAACGAGAAATAAAACTATATAAATTTTCTGTGTCTTAATTTTATGGCTGAAAATTTTGAAACTACGTCTGTATACATGATCATTCACTCCACACAAAATTTCAGACTTATAGCATTCTTCTATCTCCTGAAATTCAACAATTACCAGTCTTATTTTGGACTGAACATCACAACTTCCTCCATAAACTGTCATGCAAAAACTTTTTCTATCCAATGGTCTTCTAAAATTCCTTTTCAAACCTATAAAATAACCTTTTACAAATACAATCTCAAAAAAAAAATTCAAAATTTGAGGTTTTGGGGCATGAAAACTTAGTTTCCATCAAGCCCTAGTTGTAGGTATGTCTATCGCCCATGAGGCACTTGATCCTTTATAACTTTCTCTTTTTTTTTCATCAATGCTCCAAACTTCACTTACACGTGGGTTTTACTCTAAAAATTGTGCTTGTACTAACATTGAAGCAACAATTCATACTATATTTTATGTTTCTCATGTTTTCTTGATTTATCTGATTTGTATAGACATAGTTTAAGGTTTTTCACACTTTCTTTTGCAAAAGAATGGAGTTGAGAATCTTTATGGGTTTGAGGCTTCCTTATTCTTGTTATACCATGTTGTTAATCCACAATTTTTATTCATATCTCACTACAATGTTTTCACCCATAAATCTTATCATGCAACTAACAAGAATTACCTTTACCAAAGGTCTTGAATAGAGCTCGAGTCTTTTCATTTGATTTCATCAACCATCATGGGTTTCATGCTAGGTTTCTTCCATGGACTAGGATTTTTGCCATTTGAATTAATTTTCCAACAATATTTATTATCATTAACAATTATATAATGCTATCATTTCAAGCAAATTCACAATTACAGGAACTCACAATCTTAGACAAACTGAGCATGCATTAACAAAAGTTTATTCAACTTACATTCTTCCACCACACTTTTACTCACATAATTGAAATTTCTTCCTGATCTAATTCTTATAAGAGAGGGTTGGTAATAATTAATATCACAAGGAAAAGAGATATTCTACCAAAAATATCAGTCATACTCACAAAACCAACATTTCCATACATGTCATTGTATTATATTACAAAAATGAGAAGTATTCTTCTTTCCACCATTCTCCATGTCTTACTTCTACCTTTGTCAACCTTCCACACCTTGATCCACTTCATAAGCTTGAATTTTTTTATCCTCCTTCCTTAATTTGACCAAAACTCCATGTTTTGAGAGATATTCTCTCACCCATGTTAGAAAATAGGAACCATTACTCCATATTTGACCACTTACAACAATAAAAACTTGATCCTAGGATATTTCAACCTCCACCTACGTAGCTATAACAGCTCACACTTACCTATGACTTAACCAACTCACTTAAACATTCGCTTTTCACTCTTACAATTTTACATTATGGTGAAAACCAATGCAATTATTCAAATACTTGAATTTGGAGGAAAGCTAAACTAGAAAACTATTATGAATTTTTATGCCATAAAGAGATTGATCGTCTTTCATGATCTTAAAGATGCTTCGCATCATACTTCCCATCTATACATGATTTGAAATCCATTCAAATAGAATACCTTATTCATTCCTTGATCTCATTATGTACTTGGATTCCAAGTTCTTGTTTCTAATGTCAATGCTTGTGTTTTCTTGAAATTGTTTTTATACTTCATCTTGATTTTATTTCTCTTCTTATATGTCCTCCTCCTTAGCTCTTTCTCATTTTCATAATTCCATGCCTCATCTTCATGTATGTTCTCCATGTCTACTTTTAATTTTTGGTTAATGAACTATCTTAGTGGATTTGGTGCTTGACTTGTCTTAATGTCTTCCATACCTATAATCACAACAGAAAATGAAATGTTAGATGCAAAAATGTGAGGCCATTCAGCCCTTGAGTGGTTTTCAGGTGTTTATCCTCTTCATTTCTTTTTGTTTTTCATTAACCATGTCCAAATTGATCATTTTCATTCTCTCTCCTTATTTTTTGCCTCTTCCTTAATCTGATACATGCATTTATCAGTTTGACCTAAACTCAAACACAACCACTTAGAAAGATTCAACAATTCTTCACTCAAAACTAAATCATCTATTTCATCATTGATTTCATCATATGTAGGTGCTAAATAATTGTTCCCATTCTCAAATCTTTGGTTTTCAGCAACATATTCTCTCATTTCCTCCTTCTCCAAGAAGTTATCATTTGTTTCATACAAGAGGTGCAAATCTTCTTCTTTCTTTTCCATTATTTGATCATGACAATGATCCTTACAAGTCAAGTTAGAACCTTCACCATGCTACAAGTTAGGCCTCATAGATAACTCATTAAAACTAATTTGAGATAATAATTTAGAAGTATACTCATGAAAATCATCATCCAAAACTTCTTTACCTTTCATTTCTCTTGTATATTTCTCAGCCTTATGGAATACTTCTTTCTTGCTTGTTATTTCACCTTCACTCTCTTGATTTTCTACGAGCTTTCCTCAACCTTCTTCCATAGGCTTCTTTGTGTCATTGTATTCTTCTCATGCCCGTCACCATGATATACATATTCATGAGATGTTTCTCCATCATTATTTGCATTCTTAACTATCCAAACTTGTGTTCTCACTGGAGGTTTTAGTTTTTTTAGCCATTTAGGAACTATGTAGCCATGATCACTAGCCAATTTTCTAATTTTTGCTTCATTCACCTCATTCAGAACATGTGCATCTGCATTTGACTTCTTAGAAGTATGGAAAATATCAGATTTAGAAACTAAATCCACCTTGGAAACCTCATGTATATATGCATTTTCTTGTATGAGCTGCCTCTTTACAATTTCCTTGTTATATGCATGACAAGAATCGAAATTTTCATTTATCTTTACGTTCTCATCATTATCCTGCATGGTCATGTCTTTGTTCAATACTTCTTCATTTGAGGACTCTTCCCTTTGATGCACCTTTTCTTCTTCAGCTTCCAATGCATCATAAAATTCATATTCATCTTCTAAACCTTTTCTTTCTAGATGCATGGTTCTATTATTCTCTTCTTTGGATGCCTCCAAGTGCATCTATTTTTCTTGAGCTATCAACAGCTCTCTCATATCTTCTTCATCTCTCCTCATGGGTTTTGACCCATTTCTTACTATCGTGACCTTTCCAAAGTTGTCCTTCATACTTGCATATACAAACTGAAATGTAGAGTAATAAATCATAACAAAATACCAAAACACCTTCTCAATTTCCTCCATCATGGAAAATTTTCTATTCTTCTTCTTCTTTTTCTTCTTTTTCTCTACAATTAAAACTTTCTTTATCACCTCTTCATCTTCACAAGGTGATTCACTTTTCTTTGTCTCTTTCTTCATGGAAATCATCCCTTGCCTTATCTTTTTCACAAGTAGCTTCACTAGCCACTTTACTCTCTTCCTCATCCTCCATCCAACTCCTTGGATTGGTATCTTCATCATGGTGTCCATCATTGTCTCTATTTCTTCAAATATTTCTCTTATCTTCTTGATTTCTTCCACCTCTCTTTGGTGTTTCTCTTCTTTCTGTTTTCTTTTCTTCTCCCTCTCTCTAAAGCGTTATCTCATCATCCTCAATATAGATTCTATGTCCATCTCTCTCTCTCCTAAAAACATTTTCTTCCTCTTTCTCTTGGATTATTTGCCTTCTAAGCCTTCATGGCTTGTTGTCCTTTGTCACAAATACATGCAACCTTCTTTGTCTATCAACATCCATCAACCTTTATTAGCAGCAAGGTGTATAAAATTCCTCTGAATGATGAATCTCATACATTAATTAAAAAAAGAATAATAAATCACAATGTTACAGCATGCTCTGATACCACATGATGCAAGGCCCAAGCAATTTCATCCATTGATCAAAGCAAAAACCACAAATCGATCCCTTTACTCATTGACTAAATTGTTTATAAAAGTTTGCAAAGTATAAAATTTACCTTAGAAAGAATTTTTAGTTCCTTCATGCACTCTTTAATATTCAACTTAGACACATACCCTATTCTTTCATTCAATTCCAATCCTTCAAAAACATTATTATCCCTCGATTCAAGAAACTTGATTCAAACTCCTTGTTGTCTTATTTTCCACTTCTTGCTCATAAAATTACTCATTCAAATCTAGCCAAATTTCTCTTATGGATTAATTAGGATTTAATATGAACCTTTACCTCTGTCTTTAACTTCCTATACTGTTATTCTCTTAATTCAAATACATTCACAATATTCAAAACTTAATCTTTTCTTCTATGTCTTCTAACTATCCTTATAGCCCCGTCAGACCTTGACTCATGGATCAACTATGCATCTAGGATTTTAAAATTACCCAAGAGGTTTTGAAAGCTTCACTAGTTTTTCCTAGGCTATACAACCATTCTCCTAAATTTTCAGAGCTCAAATCCACCTACAACTCATGATACTTCATCTTTTACAATCTAGAAAACTGACCCTTACTAGGTGTGGCAGCGAGAAATAAAACTATTTAACGTTTCTGGGTCTTAATTGTATAGCTCCAAATTTTTACACTACGTCTCTATACATGATCCGTCACTCCACACAAAATTTCAGAATTATGTAATTCTTCTATCTCCATAAATTCAACAATTACCAGTCTTATTCTGGACTGAACATCACGGCTTCCTCCATAAATTGTCATGCAAAAACATGTTCTATCCAATAGTTTTCTAAAATTCATTTTCCATCCTCTAAACTACCATCGTATAAAGATAGTATCAAAAATTCAGTATAAAATTCAAGGTTTTCGGGCATGATAACCTGTTTTTCATCAAGCCCAAGCTGTAGGTTTGTGTATATCCTGTGAGGCACCTGATCCTTTATAACTTTCTCTTCTTTTTCATCAATGCTCCAAACTTCACTTACACTTGGATTTTCCTCTAAAAATGTTCTTGGACTAACAATGAAACAACAATTCATACTATATTTTAGTTTTCTCACGTTTTCTTGACTATATAGATTTTTATAGACAGAGTTTAAGGTTTTTCACACTTTCTTTTACAAAAGAATGGAGTAGAGACTCTTTATGGGTTTGAGGCTTCCTTATTCTTGTTCTACCATGTTGTTAATCCACAAGCTTGATTCATATCTCACTACAATGTTTTCACCCATAAATCTCAGCATGCAACTAACAAGAATTACTCTTACCAGTGCTAGAATAGAGCCTGAGTCTTTTCATTTGATTTCATCAACCATCATGGGTTACATGCAAGGTTTCTTCCATGGACTAGGATTTGTGCCATGTGCATTAATTTTCCAACAATATTTCTTATCATGAACAAATCTATAATGCTATAATTTCAAGAAAATTCACAATTACCAGAACTCACAAACTTAGACAAACTTGAGCATGCATTCAGAAAAGTTGATTCAACTTACATTTTTGCACCACACTTTTACTCACGTACTTGTATTTTTTTCATAGTCTAATGCTTATAAGAGAGTGTTGAGAAGCATTAATATCACAAGGAAAAGATATCTTCTACCAAAAATATCTGTCATACTCACAAAACCAACATTTCCATACATGCCACTGCATTATATTACAAAAATGAAAAGTATTCTTCTTTCCACCATTCTCCTTGTCTTCCTTCTATTTGTGTCAGACCTTCCACACCTTGATCCACTTCTTAATATTGAAATTTTTTATCCTCCTTCCTTAATTTGACCAAAAATCCATGTTTTGAGAGATATTCTCTCACCCATGTTAGCAAATAGGAACCATTACTCCATATTTACCTCTTACAACAATAACAACTTCGGATATTTCAACCTCCACCTAAGTAGCTATAAAATCTCACACTTAGCTAGGAATTAACCACTCTTACATATTTTACATTATGGTGAAAACCATTACAATTATTCAAATACTTGAATTTGGTAGGAAAGTTAAACTAGACAGCTAGTATGAATTTTTATGACATAAAGAGATTGATTGTCTTTCATGCTCTTGAAGATGCTCCTTCATCACACCTCCCCTCTAGAAAGGATTTGAAATCCATTCAAATAGAATTCCTTCTTCATTCCTTGATCTCACTATATACCTGGATTCCAAGTTCTTGTTTCTAATGACAATGCTTGTGTTTTCTTGAAATTGTTTTTACCCTTCATGTTTCTTTTATTTCTCTTCTTATATGTCCTCCTCCTTGGCTCTTTATCATTTTCATAAGTCCATGCCTTAGCTTCATGTATGTTCTCCATGTCTTCTTATTCTTTTTGGTTAATGAATTATCTTAGTGGATTTGGTGCTTTAATTTTCTTAATGTCTTCCATACCTGTACTCACAACAACAAATGAAATGTTAGATGTAAAAGGTGAGGCCATTCAGCCCATTGTGTGATTTCAAGGTATTGATCCTCTTCATTTCTTTTTTTCATTAAACATATCCAAATTGGTCGTTTTCATTCTCTCTCCTTCTTTTTTGCATCTTCCTCAATCGATACATGTATTTATCAATTTGACCTAAATTCAAACACAACCCCTTAGAAAGATTCAACAATTCTTCACTCAAAACTACATCATCTATCTCATCATTGATTTCATCATATGTAGGTGCTAAACCATTTTTCCCATTCTTGAATCTCTAGTTTTGGTAGCATATTCTCTCATTTCCTCCTTCTCCAATAAGTTATCATTTGTTTCATAATGTTATCCTGTAAAATTGACAAGGGTAATTTTGCAGGTAACCATACCAAAATTTCCGTTTTGGTCCCCCTTTGAGGTCTCTTAACGTTCGGAATGGCATAAAATCCCTTTCCGGAAAATATAGTTTTTAGAACTTGGTCATTTTCAACCTTTTTGGGTTGGGCGTAGTTTTCTTTCATGTTACATCAACCAAAACTGTACCCCTATATTCCTTTGGTGCATTCTATTAAGTGTCAACACTCTTAATGCCGCGCCTCTTAATGTTGCGCCAAGGCGTTGAAAACGCAGTGTCAACACTTCAAAAGCTGCGCCATGGCGCAAATATTTTCATGTCAACATCTCCCTAAGTGTGCCATAGAAAATGTTGGTGGCACATTTATTACACCATTTGCTATATATAGGCGCGTTCAACCTGTCATTTTCACAATTCAGAAAATGTGAAAACATTATTCCTCTGTACTTGTCAGCGTTCTGTCAACCCTACATGTTGCCATTTGTCACATTCGTGGATCCCACATCGTCTCCTTTATCATTATATATTCCTGGTAAGTGGTCCTTGCTTTTCTTGTGGCTTTGTTGTGGTTTTTATGTTGTTTTAGGTGGTTAGGATTGTTAATAAACAATGAACCTAAGAAGATAACACAATCCCAATATATTTTGTGCAACCCACTTCAAACCGTTCTCTGTCCTCCTTCCAGATCTATAAAACTAGAAGATTCTACCACAAAACTACTCAAACTCATTTGTCCTTTGTTCCCTGTTGTGCTAAATTTTTCCCTCCTGGCCATCAAAACCACAAAGCAAAGAGAGTGAAAATCATATATTTTTGCAAACACTCACTGTTTTTCCTTCTGCAAGCTTCATTATTGTTACATCTAGCACAGTCGCGCCACGCAGTGCACTATCCCTGCATGCGGCATAAGACTTCTCGTGCCTTGTAAAAACTCCAAAATTCCTAAAGCATAAGCGCACATATAGCTACAACAACATCTGAATGTTGTGCAAACCCTTCTCGTGCCATGCAAGATAAACCCTTGGCACACCTCACCTTAATGTTGCATCTACCACATATGCACCGATGGCGCAACCTGAGACCTTGCTACACCAAATAAATCTACGCCCAGTTAAAACACTTCATATGGTGCAAGCGCACATCCATTGACACCAACATCTAAATGTTGTGTGTAGTCTTTCCGCCCCATGCCCCTTTTGGCATTGTTTCCTTCCATGCAACACATTCCCAAAGTGCGTCTTGATTTTCTAAGACCCTACGGGATGCGGTAGAGCTGCGCCTTGTGCCCGAGAGACTCATAAATTGCCAACTTTTCATTCTGTAAGCTTTGATGGATGACTTAACGATGTAACATGGCTCTTACGTGATGGACTTCCCTGATTCTTCTTGCAAATCAACAGCTGAACTTAGATTCACACATGTCTTCATCGAGTAAGAAGTTAACCAAGTCAAGGGTGCATTTAAGCTAACGAGAACAAGAAGCGAAATATAAATACCAAAGGGTGGGATGCCGAATCCCTTGCCTGATGTGACACGGATATCATAGATTTATAACTCAGTCACATTGACATGGAGGACTTACGGGATAGAACCAAGAGGGTCTGAGACATCCCATAGATGGATAAATTGGTTGGCGTGGTTTGCACTTTGTTGCAGGAATTCTCGTGAGCGTAAACAACAAAAAGTTCATGATGTTGGTGGGTTGTTGTTACAATAAAAACACAATATGTGTTGAAAATGAGAAGGGTGAGGTAATAATCAACCTCACTACCCGGAATTTTGAGATCATGTTGGGTATCCCTCACCATCGACTATTTGTAGCGGTAAGCCAGAGAGGCGCATGAAGACATGGACGCAAAAAGCGAAGACTTTAAACTCCCAAAAATACTCGAAATGAGCGGGAGACTTGCAAAGTCATCGGGGATCACACCAAAGGTCCCACTCAGGATCAACTTCAAACGATGGTTAGCAAGTTCATGGAGTATCGAGCTCAATTTCACATTTCCTCTCCGAGCGAAGCGGAGACACTCCTTTCCAACGAAGGGATGACGGCGAATAGGCTCCTTCCTCCTGGGATTTATCCCATTTTTGTAAAATATTTAAAATAATGTTGGCACAAATGATGACATCATCCATGTTGCATCATGAGATGTTGTCATCCACAAAATTGCCCCAAAGTCAACTTTTGACTTTTAAATATTTTGTAGATATTTTGTAAATAGTTGGCTCCTTTTTGTCTTCTTTCTCCTTCTCTTTCTATAAATCTTTGGAATGCTTCTTGTATTCTCGTGTGAGAAAACTTGTATGAAAAATAGAGTGAAGAGAGAAAGACTTTGAGCCTTCTTGTAACATAACATTATTAATACAAAATTGAGACTTTGTGTTGAATTCCTGTGTTACGTGTTAGATCTTTCTTAAGTTAGATCTGCATGCTTATTCTGTTGGATTCACCTATGCTTTTGTCATTTGTTTATCAGTATTTCTTTGTTTTTTTATGTGAGTAATTTTGAATCATTTACTACTGACCTAAAACATAAACCCTCGACCTTTCTACTTTGGAATTCATTTATTTTCTCCCTTCAGATCCACCTTTCTTCCATTCCTTCCTTCATTCCTTTCTGTTCTTCATCGGAACTATTTCCACAGGATGAGATCCCAAACCCCCTTGAAGGTAGAATACTATAAGACTTGCATAGATTCCTACTGGTAGAATAGCAATAAACTAGTTTCGCTTTGCTATCTCAAAGAGGGGCTATGCCCTGCACACTGTTGGCTCGTCTATCCATAGATCTGCCCACCGATAGATTTTCGGACCAACAGTTTTTGGTGACTCCGTTGGGGAAAGAACCAGATCTATGTGAGTGTTATGTCAGCTAAAAGACACTAACAATTTTTAAAGTTCTTTGAGGTGACTAAGAAAATAGATAAAACTGTAAAAATCACTACCTGTTTGCAAATCTTAACTCTTTGTTTAAAATCCAATTTTTTTGCAAAAGTGATCCAAACTGAAAATTTTCTTCAGAGATCCATAGATCTGGACCAGTTAGAAACCTTTAGTTCACTGAGTTTTTATAAAAACCCGTATATTTCCGTAGATCTGAGATCTTGATATTTTTACAAATATTTTCAAACCCTTGCAAAAAGTCAAATCTAAGATCCGAAAATCAGCTTACTAAGTTAACCATTATTTTATCCTCGCTAATCTTTGTCATTAAACCACAATCGGTTTTCAAAAGAGGGATAAAATTAAATATTTAGAAAAGTACATGCTGCTGATTTTTGTCAGAAAAATCAGAAAATCAGCAAGTACAAACAAAAAGAGTTTCATAGATCTACTCTAAAAATCACTGTAGATCTGAAAAGATACACTAGTGGGTGAGCCATTTACCTGTAGCAGGAGAGCTCATGGAGAAGTTGATCCTATTTTTGATCTACTTCAAAGGCACAACTTCAGTATTACACCAGCACGCTTCACGTCGTTAAGTTCAGCTAATCGGTCAGCCAGGAGTGCCTTGCCTCCACGAAAGAACTAGTTTTCGCAAGGAGCCTCCACATCCCTTTGTAGTGCTCTCTTACTCAGCGGAATTGCACTTCCGGATCACATCCTCTTTCTATCTTTTCAAATGGTAGTACCATGGGGAAACACTATGGGCTCTCTTGCATTGCCACATCTAGTTCACGCACTCCCTCATGGAAACCGAAAGAATTTCCCAAGATTTGATGGGAGTGGAAATAAAAGCATGGATTCACATATATCTGCATTCATTATGTCATGCAGCATCCTTTATGTGATCCATGAAGATGTGTTAGTACGCCTCTTTCTAGATACCTTGCAAGGACCCTCAGCAAAATGGTTCCAACATTTACCGGCCGGATCTATCACCAATTGGGCCATATTACAAACTGCGTTTGAAGACGGTATAAGCCTTCAGAAGACACATTTGCATTACTATCAAATATCACTCACTTAAAGAAGGAGGCCAATGAAACCATGCGTGATTTTATCACCCGTTTCAATTTGCTGATTAACCGTGTGCCACTGCCATGTTGCCAACACCAGAAAATCAAAAGTGTTTCTTTGTGAACGCCATGAGCTCAAGAGTAAGTTTCTTACTCTTACAAGAACAAATCACCACCTTAGTTCTCACTCAAGCTATGGCCATTCGGATAGAAGACAACCTACTTATATCTGGCGAGTTAAAACGAGAGTTGTCCAAGCCTAAGGCTTCAACTCCTTCTCAAGCCACTTCATCAGATCGGCATTCCAGAAGATGGAAAATGACTTGCTCGCATTAAAAAATCAATTAGCTCAAGCTTCGTCCTCCACTCCATACCAAGATATCCCACGGAGAAACTTCACTCCCAACAATGCCCCACAAAGGCCATGTTTGCCTACAACTGCTCCACGGTTGGCACTTGAGGCTCCTCCGGTCAATGCCTTGGTTGAGATCGAAGAAGAGGAGAAAATTTACGAAGAACCTTCATCGCAAGGTGGAGATGATCAAGATGTCGGTGAACCGGTTGTGACTCTACAATTGGGTATATGGAATTTGAAGATGAGGAATCTGATGAAGAAGAGGGTACCCAAGGGTATGCAAGTAGATAGTCATATGTTATTTTCACCCACTCATAAGGAAAAGAAGCAGAAGTTGCTGCCAGGATACAAAAAGAGAAGGTTGTGTCGAACACGCCTCCAACCATTGCTAAAAGAGGTAATCCTCTTCCTACTCAACCTCCTATTAAACCTTTTACGAAGAAATCTTTTCCTCCCATCTCTCCTCCAAATCAGCCTTCTTTTGTTTCCATAAAGACCAAGTAACCCTACCCTACCATCGTGAAATGAAGGACTCATTCCTTCATCAATGCAACCCTTGGTCACATTCGACATAGTCGATCACGCTAAAAATACCAAGATTCAAATGTCTGAAGCTGAATATCTTCAGTCTAACCCGAGCAACTTGTAAGATTAACCAAATATATCTAAAGCCAAGCTATCATCCCCTCTCCTATCTCCTCGAAAGGAATCCTTTCCACTCCTCCTGCATCTTGCATAAATGTTACCTCGACTTCCGCATCAGGCAAAATTGAACCTTTTTATCTCTCCCTCCTAATCAATGGTCACAAGCTAAGCAACTGCATAATTGATTCTGGGGCTTCCGATAATGTCATGCTAGTGAAGGTCACTCATGCTTTGGGCCTCACTCTTACTAAGCCTTTTGGCAGATGTTACTCCATGGAAACCAAATAGGTCCCATTAATTGGTCAAATCAAAGATGCACAGTTCACGTTTGCAGCATTCCCAGAGAAAAGGGTAAAGATGACCATCCTCGTTGTTGATATCCCAGCAGCATATGGAATTCTACTAGGAGAAGCTTTTGTAGAGAAGTTGGTGGAGAGATTCATATGGACTGGTCCAAAGCCAGAATCCCCATCAAGGGTGTTATGCAGACATTGGAGCCTGAATCACAAAAGAAGTACCTGGTCACCAATTCTGATGACCCCAAAGCCCAAATCCTCTTCAAATCATCAGGGATGGGGAACTACTTCTTATCCACTGAGTCTGATAAAATGGACGTTCTCATCCAGGAGGAGGACCTTAACAAGATATGGACACTGTAGTTTGATGGCAGTTGTGCAATGAGTGGATGTGGCGCTAGAGCTGTCCTGATATCTCTGAAGAGGATATTTTTCCTCTTTCTTTCAAATTGTAGTTTTTCAATACAAACAATACTATTGAGTATGAATCTTTGTTACTCGGTATGCAAGCTGCAAAAGAAAGAGGAATCAAGAACCTAAAAGTACAAGGTGACGCCTGAACTGATCGTCAACTAGGTAAAAGGGGTGTACCAAGTGAAAAATGACAGACTCAGGCACTACCGCAATGCAGTATGGGACAACATTGAGGAATTTGATGCTTTCTCAATAAAATTCGTTCCAAGAGCTCAAAATGACATGGCCGATTCATTGGCTGTCTCAACATCTCTTATGCTCCCTCACCCAGGGTTGAAAATAGACACATATACCATTGAGGTAGTCTTCCGCCCAAGTGTGCCAGACAATTCTCAGCACTGACAGGTATTCAACGATGACAATCAGCTTATTGCCTTTCTAGAGAAAGCAAAAAATTTCAATGAGCTTCATTTTGAAGGATCTACTTCTGCATGCCGTGAATCTGACATTGGTCAAGTGAACGAATCAAAAGAAGGTGATGGCATATGTCAGCTCAGGGGAAATAAAATTCCAAAGGGTTTAGTCTCTCTGGAACGATTGTTTGAAAAACATGATCGTTTTGTCAAGAAGAAGCAACAAGATGATCCTAACTCCTCTCCAGAGACCGAATCGGTCAACCTGGGTACTATGGAACATCCGCAGTTTGTGAACATCGGGAAATGTTGTACACCCGAGGAAAAGTGGAAGTTTGTCAAATTGCTTTGAAGAAATATATGGACATATTGGCATGGTCTTATGCCAATATAAATTATTTCAAGCCTAAGGACGTCAACATGACATCCCGTTAAAGGATGATGTCAAACCCTTTCGCCAGAAACAGAGACATTACAATCCCAAGATCTTGGGCACCATCCAGGTAGAAATACAGAAAATGTTGGATGCGAGAATCATCTTTCCTATCCATCATAGTACCTGGGTCACAAACATCGTGCTCGCATACGAAAGAAGAATGGTGAGATACGCATATGCATAGATTTTTGCAATCTGAATCAGGCGTCCTTGAAGGACAACTACCCGCTGCCCATAATGGATCAGAGTTCTGTAGGTAGTAACCGGTTCAGAGATGTTGTCCATGCTTGATGGATTTTCAGGCTATAATCAGATCGAAGTCTCACCTGAAGACCGATTCAAAACAACATTCACTACTCCCTGGGGGAACATTCGCCTACTGACGGGATACTTTTGGCTTGACCAATGTTGGTGCCACCTTTCAGTGAGCGATGGACTTTGCATTCAAAGGTATGATGGGAAAGGTCATCGTAGTTTATTTGGATGACTTAACTGTGTTCTCAAAAAAGTGAAGTGATCATTGTGATCATTTGGAGCAAGTATTGATTAGATGCCGAGAACACGGGATTTCCCTAAATCCAAAAAAGTCTATTTTCGGGGTCACTGAAGGAAAGTTGTTGGGACACGTTGTCAGCAAGGAAGGAACAAAGATAGATGTCAAAAGGGTTAAGGCTATTCAGAGCCTTACCTTACCCACAAGCAAGACCGGTGTTCACTCTTTCTTCGGAAAGGTGAATTTTCTCAGACACTTTGTTCGACTTCACTGAAAAGACTCGTCACATATCAAATATGATGAAAGGGTCGCAAACTTTCCGGTGGAGTGAAGAAGGAAAGGCGTCATTCGAGGATATAAAAGCCTCCGTTGCCCATGCACCCATCTTGGTATGTCCAACTTCTCCAAGGATTTTATCATGTATAGTTATGCATCTGCGCATATTGTATCAGCCATCTTAATGCAAAAGAACTTTGAGGATGTTGAATCCCCAATCGCTTTCATGAGCTCCCCTCTCAAGCCTCATGAATTGAAGATGTCTCAGTTAGAAAAACATGCCTTCGCTAGTGGTCAAAGCAGTCAAGAACTTCCGGTACTACATCCTAAACTCTCATACGGTAGTGCTGGTTCCTGACACGGTAGTTAAGTCTATCCTAACTCAACAGGAGTTAGGGAGCTTACGAGGGAATTAGATCACAAAGGTCTAGGAGTATGATCTAGACATAAAACCAACCAAGTTGGTAAGAGGCAAGGGCCTATGTCAGCTTATGGCTGAAAACAAAGATTCAGAGGTCCCTAAAGAGGAAGTTGATTACATCGATGGAGCGCAGGGTCGGCTGGAGAAAGTTGATTCTCTACCTATGGTCCTATTTGTTGCAACTAGCGACGAATGGTATTCAAACATTGCTTTCTTTCTCACTTATGGTGAGTGCCTAGCTCATCTAACTTCAAAGGAGAAGTAGACTGTAAAGCTCAGGGCAGCCAGATATGTCATATGGGATGATGGTTTATACAAGTGCAGTATTGATGGCATCTTCTTGCGATGCGTTGACAAACCACAACAGATCAAATTACTTGAAACTTTTCATGACTCGGCTTGTGGTAGTCATTTCTCCTCGTCTATAAAAACACATATAAGATCATCGAGCTAGGTATTACTAGCCAACACTATTTCAGGATACAGCTGGGTAGCAAAATGTGAGCTCTGCCAACAGTTTGTTGACAAACCAAAATTGGTTGCTTTTCCCCTCAGGCCCGTCATTATTGACGAACCATTCAGGAAATGGGGAATTGAATTTATCAGAGCACTACATCCCCAATCAAGTGTTAGACACGGTTATGTCCTAAGATCAGATTACTTCACCAAATGGGTGGAGGCCATACCATTGAGAATGCCACCTCGAAGTTGTTTACAACTTCATCAAAGAAAATATCATTGTGAGTTTTGGCATCCCACACATGTTGATAATGCTTCCAACTTCTCCTCATGGGAAGTTATCAGTTTTTTCTATGAATACGGGATAACCTTGGCCCATGCCTCAGATTATTACCCCCAGGGAAATGGTCAGGTAGAATCCAATAATAAGAACCTAGTGAATATCATACGGAAGATAGTCGACAAGAATCAGCGGTCTGACACAAGTCATTGTATGATGCTTTGTGGGAAAACCGTATTACTCGAAGAGATCTCTCGGTATGTCACCTTTTCAAGTGTTATATGGAATCGACGCTGAGCTCCCCATTTTTGTGGAACTTCTTCCCTGCTCTATGCTTGGCATGAGCGATTGAGGATGAGACTTTCCAGAATTCTCTAGAAAAGAGGATCATGTATCTAATAGAACTTGAAGAAAAGAGAGTAAGGGTGGTCGACAGGATCACTGAACATCAGAATCAAGTCAAGAGACTATTCGATAAAAAGGCTAAGTAGAGGAATTTCTAGGTGGGAGATCTCGTCCTTTTATGGGACAAGTGAAGAGAGCCAAAGGGCATGCATAGGAAATTCAACTCTCTTTGGAGAGGGCCTTTCAAGATCAAGTAGCTCAACGGAGAGAATAGCTTCTATCTCTCATATCTGGATGAACTGAGCTCTTGCTTCCCTATAGTGGGCAACATCTCAAAATATTCAGGAAGTAGAGCTTTCTCTCTTCTTTGTACAGTTTGCTTTAGTTGTGTGTTTTTTTTGTCATGTGTTTACTTTTTGTTGGTTGTGTGTTTTCCTTCCTTTTTCTTTGCCCTTGTTTTTGACTCTCCAGCCCAATGGATAGGCACATGTTGATCTAGGGTTCTCTACCCTTAAGCTTCGCTCAAAGTTAGTCCCTAGAAAGAGCCAGTTGTTATCCTGTAAAATTGACAAGGGAAATTTTGCAGGTAACCATACCAAAATTTCCGTTTTGGTCCCCCTTTGAGGTCTCTTAACGTTTGGAATGGCATAAAACCCCTTTCCGGAAAATATAGTTTTTAGAACTTGGTCATTTTCAACCTTTTTTAGGTTGGCGCAGTTTTCTTTCATGTTACATCAACCAAAACTGTGCCCCTATATTCCTTTGGCACATTCTATTAAGTGTCAACACTCTTAATGTTGCGACTGTCAAAGGTGTGCCAAGGCACATGTGCCAGCTTGTCAACACTCTTAATGTTGCACCTCTTAATGTTGCGCCAAGGTTACGAAAGTGTAGTATCGACACTTCAAAAGCTGGGCCATGGCACAAATATTTTTGTGTCGACATCTCCCTAAGTGTGCAATAGAAAAAATTGGTGGCACATTTATTACACCTTTTGCTATATATAGGTGCGTCTGACCTGTCATTTTCACAATTTAGAAAACGTGAAAAATTTATTCCTCTCTACTTTTCAGGGTTCCTGTCAGCCCTACGTGTTTCCATTTGTCTCATTCGTGGATCCCACATCGTGTCCTTTATCGTTATATATTCATGGTAAGTGGTTGTTGCTTTTCTTGTGGCTTTTTTGTGGTTTTTCTGTTGTTTTAGGTGGTTAGGATTGTTAATAAACAATGAACCTAAGAAGATAACACAATCCCAATATATTTTGTACAATCCACTTCAAACCGTTCTCCGTCCTCCTTCCAGATCTATAAAACTAGAAGATTCTACCACAAAAATACTCAAACTCATTTGTCCTTTGTTCCCTGTTGTGCTAAATTTTTCCCTCCTGGCCATCAAAACCATAAAGCAAAGAGAGTGAAAATCATATATTTTTGCAAACACTCACTATTTTTCCTTGATGCAAGCTTCATTATTGTTACATCTAGCACAGTCACGCCACAGGCGCACTATCCCTACGTGTGGCATAAGCCTTCTCCGCGCCTTGTAAAAACTCCAAAATTCCTAAAGCACAAGCACACATACAGCTACAACAACATCTGAATGTTGTGCAAACCCTTCTCGCGCCGTGCAAGATAAACCCTTAGCACACCTCACCTTAATGTTGCATCTACCACATATGCACCGATGGCACACCCTAAGACCTTGCTACACCAAATAAATCTGCGCCTAGTTAAAACACTTCATATGGCACAAGCGCACATCCATTGACACCAACATCTGGATGTTGTGTGTAGTCTTTCCGTGCCCCACACCCCTTTTGGCATTGTTTCCTCCCATGCAACACATTCCCAAAGTGCGCCTTGCTTTTACGAGACCCCGTAACCTATACTAGAAATTTGTGCCTTACGCCGCTTGAGAGACTCATAAATTGCTAACTTTTCATTTTGTAAGCTTTGATGGACGACTTAATGCTAACATGGCTCTTCTGCGATGGACTTCCCTGATTCTTCTTGCAGATCAACAACTAAACTCAGATTCACACATGTCTTCATCGAGTAAGAAGCCAACCAAGTCCAAGGGTAAAGCCAAGCTAACAGAAGAAGAAATGAAATATAAATACCAAAGGGTCAGGATGCCTGAATCCCTTGCAGAGTGTGACCTGGATATCAAAGATTTAGAACTCAGTCACATTGACATGGAGGACTTCTGGGCTAGAACCAAGAAGGTCACAGGTAGCCCATGGATGGATAAATTGGTTGGCAGTGGTCTGCACTTTTCTGCAGGGATTCCCATGAGCGCAATCAACAACGAGTTCATGATGTTGGTGGGTCGTTGTTATAATAAAGACACAAGATGTGTCGAAAATGAGAAGGGCGAGGTAATAATCAACCTCACTGCCAGGATTTTGAGATCATGTTGGGTATCCCTCACCACCAACATTTTGTAGCAGTAAGCCAAGAGGACTGCATGAAGACATGGAACAAAAACGAAGACAAATGCATGCAGCTGATGAATGAGGTGTACCTCAAAAACAAGAAGGTGGTAAGCAGGTGGCCACAAGTCATTCATCGTAGTGACTTTTCAGAGGAGCTGAGTGACACCATTACTTTCCTGAGTATGGTATTTGGGCTTCTTGATTCCCATTACTTTCACAAGTGGATGCTCAGATAGTTAGAAACAATGAGAAAAAATGTTCCTGATCAATGTTTTGAATGGGGAGAGATTATCAGCAACACAATCTCCAAGTAGCTTCAACAAATTTCAACAACTGGGAATTTCTATATGAACTCCTACATGGTATATGATGTTTTTGAGAGGGACTACCCAATATTGAGTCAATGTGGGGTATGGCCCCAGGTCAAAATATACGAGTACTATCCAGAGTTAAGACTGGAAAATAACATAGCACAATTCAACAAAATCAATGATGCCTTCTTCTACGGCATCATCTACCTCTTGAGGCCCAATATGACTCACGATCAAATGACCAAAAGCGTGGTATCCACCACAGATAAGTGGGGAGCGTTATTCACACAATTCCCCACTTTCACCTATCTTAGAGCCGCCAACTTCTTGGGAGAGCCCACCAAGTTGCCAAGGTATGTGGGACCCAAGCTGATCCTATTGGAGCTGTCTAGACAACTTATCACATACCATGAGAAGTGTTTGAAAAGAAAGAAGGGTGGAAATCCATTCCCCCTCACGGTGGCGTGTACACTGCGCTTCATAGAGAAAATCCGAGAAATGTTTGCAGAGCTTGAATTTCTCAACTTAAAGCATAATTTCCAGCGAGGCCAACCTTTGATCCTCATGATTTCCTTCCAAGGGCAAAGCTCGATCCAATTCACGTCCCTCAGATCAAATATATCTACATCGATCTATATCACAAAGTTGAGCTTAGATGAAAGGATCACTCCCACTGGCCCTGACAGAGATCATTCAATATGGTGTGGCCATTGTCCCAAAGGGCTTCTAAGAAACTGATCAAGAGGTTGATCAGGTTTATCTAGACACGGATGGGGACAATTGGTTGTTTGTTGAAATTGATAGAAACAAGGCACCTCAGACTATTGAGGAAAGGGTCAAAGGCACTCTGCAGTGCACTGAGCATTGGTGCAAGAAAAATAGTCTCATCTACCTTGGAGTAGACTTTACCACATCTCCCTTGGGTAATGCACCCACCAAGCCGAAGCACTTGCCTAAAGGCAAAGGAAAAGATAAAGAGGGAGAGCCAAGCACTGCTCAGGAGGAAATTCCTGAGAGCCCTCCTTCCGCCGCCAAGGAGCAGGTAGTAAGCCTGATATCCCCAGAAGAAGAAGAAGCGGTAAGTGCTCCAATGGGCACATCCACTCAGGATGTTGCCACTACTACAACTGGTGAGGTTCCCATCATCCCCTCTCCCACTCCTCCTTCCCCTCCTCATGTCGCTCAACCAACCACTCCTTTGGTTATGTCTTCTCCTCTACCTTCTATTGTTCCCCCTCCCTCTTCCTCCATCTTCTCTTCCCTCGCGGATCTATCCCCCAACATTTCTTCCCTCATCTCACAGATCCCTTCCACCCCCACGGTTTCCTCTCCTACAGTGACTCCTACCCCCGTGAGTGTTGGAGGGTTGGCTTCTTTCTCAATGCCACCACCGAGTGTCTCGACACATTTCCCCGTGTCCACTGTAGTTGCTCCTTCTTCCACCCCCATTTCCTCTTCTTCCTCTAGTCCCACTCCCCTAAGTCCAGAATGGATCTCCAAACACCTGAGTCAGCACAAGAGGAAAGTCCCTATTGCACCTATGGACTTCTCCATTATTCCAACTAAAGGGGCTAAGAAGCAAAAGGCTATAACCCACTTCTCTAAAAGTGCTTCAGGTGAAAGAGTTATGGAGATCGCATACCCTGATCCCACAAAGGAGAAAAAGATTTGTCTCCTACAGATTTTACAGTGACTCAGGTCACAATGGGAACATCCTCAGAAAGCCTGCAAGGAGAGGCCTTATCCGTAGTGGATGCCCTTTGCAAAAAGCTTCAAGAAGAAAAGGAAGAGAAGAGAATATTAAAAGAGCAAAACAAGCATCTTCTCCAAGCCCTGCAAAAGATGGGCAATGCACCTCCTGTAGCTGCCACCAAAACTCCTGAAGCCCTTAGTTAGGAGAAGATAAATGAGTACACCAAGATTGGTGAGCAAGGTGTAGCAGTGTCCGCCTAGAGAGAGCAGATCCTCAAAGATAGTGAGGAAGTGATTACAAAGTTCACAGAGCTGTATCACAATATAGATCAAGCTAACAATGAACTCCAGGCAATAGCAGGACCTATCTCCGAAGATTTGGACCATGCCAGGTTGCAACACGAGACATTCCAGAAGATGCTCGACTGCCCAGTCAATGACTTAATGAAATTTGGCGTCTTCGATCACCCGAGAGCACCCAATAAAGTCCTTGCTGCTTTAGACTATCGGGTTGACCAAATGGAGTTTTTCTTGGAGAAAATAGACAAAATCAAGGAGGAAGCCTTGGATGCAATGCATCAAATGGAGCAGATCATCTTAAGGATGTCTCTAGGTTTTCTCACCCCATCATATGCCTTGAGGAAGGCAGATGACACTATTTGGATTTTCAAAGGAATCACGTCGTAGGGTTTAGAGTCAGAGGCCACTTTTGATATAGAATCTATCAACAACCTTCTGGCCTACCATGACTTTGTTGGATACTTGATGGAGGCAGGTAATGAATACTTCAAACTCCCAGAAAGACTTAGAGATGAACGGGAGACTTGTGAAGTCATCGAGGATCACACCAAAGGTCCCGCTCAGGATCAACTTCAAACGATGGTTAGCAAGTTCATGGAGTATCAAGCTCAATTTCACATTTCCTCTCCTGAGAAGAAGCAGGACACTCCTTTCCAACAAAGGGATGATGATGAATAGGCTCCTTCCTCCTGGGATTTATCCCATTTTTGTAAAATATTTAAAAGAATGTTGGCACAAATGATGACATCATCCATGTTGCATCATGAGATGTTGTCATCCACAAAATTGCCCCAAAGTCAACTTTTGACTTTTAAATATTTTGTAGATATTTTATAAATAGTTGTTGGATCATTTTTGTCTTCTTTCTCCTTCTCTTTCTATAAATATTGAAATGCTTGTTGTATTATGTGTGAGAAAACTTGTATGAAAAATAGAGTGAAGAGAGAAAGACTTTGAGCCTTCTTGTAACATAACATTATTAATACAAAATTGAGACTTTGTGTTGAATTTCGTGTTACGTGTTAGATCTTTCTTAAGTTAGATCTGCATGCTTATTTTGTTGGATTCACCTATGCTTTTGTCATTTGTTTATTAGTATTGATTTATTTGTTTATGTGAGTAATTTTGGCTCTGTTTACTACCAACCTAAAACATAAACCCTCTGACCTTTCTACTTTGGAATTCATTTCTTTTCTCCCTTCAGATCCACCTTTCTTCCATTCCTTCATTCTGTTATGTTCTTCTTTGGAACTATTTCCACCGGGTGAGATCCCAAACCCTCTTGAAGGTAGAATCTTGTAAGACTTGCACACATTCCTACTTGGTAGAATAGCAATAAATCGGTTTCACTTCTTTGTCTCAAAGAGGGCTATGCCCACACACTGCTTTGTTGGCACAATCTATCCATAGATCTCGCCCACCCAATATATTTTCGAACCAACACATAGAATAGGTGCAAATCTTCTTCTTTCTTTTCCATTATTTGATCATGAAAATGATCCTTACAAGCCAAGTTAAAACCTTCACCATCCTGCAAGCTAGGTCTCGTAGATAAATCATTAAAACTTTTTTGAGATAATAAGTCAAAATTATTCTCATGAAAATCATCATCCAAAATTTCGTTACCTTTCAATTCTCTTGTATATTTCTCAAAGCCGGAATTCTTCTTATTTGCTTGCTATTTCACTTTCACTCTCCTGCTGTATGCGAGCTTGCCTCAACCTTATTCCATAGGATTGTTGGTGTCATTTTCATCTTCTCATGTCCATCACCATGATATACATCTTAATGATATTTTTCTCCATCATTATTTACATTCTTAACTATCCAAACTTGTGTTCTCACTAGAGGTTTTAGTTTTTAAGCTATTTAGGAACTATATAGCCATGATCACTAACATATTTTCTAATGTTTACTTCATTCAGCTCGTTCATAACATGTCCATCTACATTTGAATTTTTAGAAGTATGGAAAATATTATATTTAGAAACTAAATCCACCTTGGAAACCTCATGTATATATCCATTTTCTTGTATGAGCTGCCTCTTTACAATTTCCTTGTTATATGCATGACAAGAATCAAAATTTTCATTTATCTTTACCTTCTCATCATTTTCTGAATGGTCATGTCTTTGATCAATACTTCTTCATTTGAGGACTCTTCCCTTTGATGTGCCTTTTCTAGTTCATCTTCCAATGCATCATAAAATTCATATTCATCTTCTATACCTTTTCTTTCTAGATGCATGGTTCTATTATCCTCTTCTTTGGATGCCTCCAAGTGCATCTCTTCTTCTTGAGCTATTACTAGCTCTCTCATATCTTCTTCATCTCTCCTCATGGGTTTTGACCCATTTCTTACTATCTTGACCTTTCCAAAGTTTTCCTTCATACCTACATATATAAAATGAAATGCAGAGTTAGAAATCATAAAAAAATACCAAAACACCTTCTCAAGTGCCTCCATCATGGACACTTTTCTATTCTTCTTCTTCTTGTTCTCTACAATGAGAACCTTCTTTATCACCTCTTCATCTTCACAAAGTGATTCACTTTTCATCATCTCTTTCTTCATGCCAATCATCCCTTGTCTTTTCTTTTTCACAAGTAGCTTCACTAACCACTTTACTATTTTCTTCATTCTCCATCCAAATCCTTGGATTATTACCTTCATCATTGTGTCCATAATTTATTCTATTTCTGCAAGTCTTTCTCTTATCCTCTTGATTTCTTCCACCTTTCTCTCGGTGTTTCTCTTCTTTATGTTTTCTTTTCCTATCTCTCTCTCAAGTATTCTTTCACCATCCTCACTATTGATTCTAACTCCATCTCTCTCTCTCCTCAAAACATATCCTTCCTCTTTCTCTTGGCTTCTTTTCCTTCTAAGCCTTCGTGGCTTGTTTTCCTTTCTCACAAATACATGCAACCTTCTTTGTCTATCAACATCCATCAACTTTCATTAGTATCAACGTGTTTAAAATTCCTATGAATCATGAATCTCATACATTAATTAACAAAATAATAATAAATCACGATGTTACTACACGCTTTGATACCACATGATGTACGGCCCAATTAATTTTATCCATTGATCGAAGTAAAAGCGCAAATTGATCCCTTTACTCATTGACTATCTTGTTTATAAAAGTTTGCATAGTATCAAATTGGCCTTTGAAATAATTTTTAGTTCATTCATGAACTCTTTAAGATTCAACTTAGACACATACCCTATTATTTCATTAAATTCTAATGCTTCAACAACATTATTATCCCTCAATTCAAAAATCTTGATGCAAACTCCTTCTTGGTCTCTTTTTCCACTTCTTGCTCACAAAAGAACTCAGTCAAATATATCCAAATTTATCTTATGGATTAATTACGATTAAATATGAACCTTAATCTATTTCTTTACATTCCTATACTATTATTCCCTTCATGCAAATACATTCACAATATTCAAAACTTAATCTTTTCTTCTGTCTTCTAAATGTCCTTATAGCCCCTTAAGACCTTGACTCGTGGATCAATTATGCATCTAGGATTTTAAAATTACCCAAGAGGATTTGAATTCTTCCTTAGTTTTTCCTAGGATATACAACCATGATCCTAAATTTTCAGAGCTCAACTCCACCTACAACTCATGATGCTTCATCTTTTGTAATCTAGACAACTGACCCTTACTAGGTCTGACAAAGCAAGAAAGAAAACTATATATATTTTCTGGGTCTTCCTTTTATGGATCCAAATTATTACACTAAGTCTTAATATGTGATCAGTCACTCAACTCAAAATTTAAGACCTCCAACATTCTTCTATCTCTTTAAATTCAATAATTACAGTCTTATTTTGACTAAACATCGAGTTTCCTCCATAAACCTGTCATACACAAAGCTTGTTCTATCCAATGGTTTTCTAAAATTACTTTTCCATCTTATAAAGGACTCTTGTATAGATATAATCTTGAAAATCTAGTTCAAAATTTGAGGTTTCGGGGTATGAAAACCTAGTTTCCATCAAGCCCTGGTTTGTAGGTCTCGTGTATAGCTTTGTGAGGCACTTGATCCTTTATAACTTTCTCTTCTTTTTCATCAATGCTTAAAACCTCATTTACACATGGATTTTCCACTAAGAAATTTTCTTTGACTAATAGTGAAGCATTAATTATTACTATATTTTATATTTCTCACGTTTTCTTTGGTATGTCTGATTTGTATAGACAGAGTTTAAGGTTTTTCGACTTTCTTTTGCAAAATAATGGAGTAGATACTCTTCATGGGTTTGAGGCTTCATTATTATTATCATACCATGTTGTTAATCCACAATATTTATTCATATCTCACTACAATTTTTTCACCCATAAATCTTAGCATGCAACTAACAAGAATTACTCTTACTAGTGCTAGAATAGAGCCGAGTCTTTTCATTTGATTTCATCAACCATCATGGGTTACATGAAAGGTTTCTTCCATGGAATAGGATATGTGCCATGTTTATTAATTTTCCAAAAATATTTCTTATCATGAACAATTATATAATGCTATAATTTCAAGAAAATTCACTATTACGAACTCACAGTCTTAGACAAATCTAAGCATGCGGTCACAAAAGTTGATTCAACTTAGATTCTTGCACCACAATTTTACTCACATAATTTCAATTTGTTCATGATATAATGCTTATAAGAGAGGGTTTAGAATCATTATTATCGTAAGGCAAAGAGATCTTCTACCAAAAATATCAGTCATATTCACGAACCAACATTTCCATACATGTCATTGTATTATATTACAAAAATGATAAGTATTATTCTTTCCACCATACTCCTCATCTTATTTATACATGTGTCCAACCTTCCACACCTTTATCCACTTCATAATATTGAAAAAATTTATCCTCCTTCCTTAATTTGACTAAAACTCCATGGTTTGAGAGATATTCTCTCACCCATGTTAGAAAATAGGAACCATTACTCCATATTTGACCTCTTACAACAATAAAAACTTGATCCTAGGATATTTCAACCTCCACCTATGTAGCTATAACAGCTCACACTTACATAGGACTTAACCAACTCACTTATACATTCACTTTTCACTCTTACAATTTTACATTATGGTGAAAACCATTACAATTATTCAAATACTTGAATTTGGAGGGAAAGCTAAACTAGACAACTAGTATGAATTTGTATGCCATAAGGAGATTGATTTTCTTTCATGCTCTTGAAGATTCTCCTACATCACCAACTCAGCTCACTTGGTAGAAATCTCAAATCGAAAGGCAGTGTAACCAAAATCTCCTCGGTATAGAAGGTTATATAAAAATTTAAGGACAACATAGGACCTTGTGGTTTATTTGGAGCAAGGGGAAATTGATATGGTTCATCTTTCAGTCCCTCAATAGTCTCAAAGCTTCTCATCCTCTGTTTTTACACCGAACCCTCCTACACAAGATGTTCCTTCTCATTCGGAGCAAGAGGTTGCAATCTTGCCAAATGTCGAGCCCGAGATGAATGAGATATTTCCATGGGTGCAGGAAATTATCACAAAAAAGCACACACACTTCAACAGTAGACGCCCCCACTGTCACTATAGCCTCAATTGTCAAAGGAAAGAATGCAAATTTGGCTCAAACAACTTCACGCTTCTTCAATGGTGCTTCAAACAATCAATATGTAGAAGTAGTCTAGCCAAAGGTGATTAAGCCCATTGAAAAATGACCCCGGCTTACTATGAGATGAGTATCATCCCCTTAAACCCAAAGCAACACATGACGGAGATGCACATTTGTTCAAGTAATCTTCTACCTGTCATCTCAGGAGGAATGAGGAGTACAAGGATAATATTGATTAGTTGGAAGATCACTTGAAAAAAATCACCTCATGCGTGTAAAATTTCTGGCTCGAATGCATCTTCATCTCTTCCAATTGAAGAAGTTACTCCCATCAATATCTTTGACCCAGAGTCCATTAAGAAAAAATAGGGTTTCACCATGTAGGGGCAAGAAAATGACAAATGGGTGAACAAGATTGTGGAAAAGGGGAAAGTGTTACTTCTGGAGATGATCTCATTATTCAAGTACATATGTGTGATAGTCACCAAGGTTCAAATGACAAGGGATGAAATTGAGAAGGAAAAGGAACACGGGATCAAGTGTTTCCATTGGTGATGGACATGGGGAAATCTCATTCTCATGTATTGGTAAATAGGAAGGTATTTAATTCTCCATCTGAGGATTTTTCACAGGTATGGGCCAAAACTGTTGTCACCCGGTACAAGATGCTAAACCATGCTCTAGGAGAGTTTGATTCAAATGAGGAATGTGCCTCTAAGATGCAAGATGATGTCAACATCAAGATGTAGAAGCTTGGAGTGCTTATAATTGATGAAAACACCTCTACAGATGACTTGTTATATCCATTTGAAGAACTCATCAAGTAAGAAGCCAAGAATCCCCTTTCCTTTAACGAGGACACACTAGATTCCTCGCCAAGATAAGGGTTGTGATATCAAGCACTGCAAAGAAACATCAGTCTTGGTTCACAAAGTGTAAAAACATCAATGCCATCTCGGATAATTGGATCAAGTCATTGAATTTTTTTCACATTCCTAAATCGAGAAATTTACACATGCGGTGGCTTGATGTAGCGAGAGATTTCAAAGGAGCGTATATATCCCTAGGGATACTTAAGAAAAGTTCACTGACAAACAAAGAAAAATCATCAAGAGAATTGTCTCTATCTGAGTAGTTCTCTTTTCTTTTCTCTCTTTCCTCCCCCTCCCTCTCTTCCTTCATGTTATATTTCTTCATTATGGGGGTTTGCACTTTTCATTTTGTCTTATTCACTTTTTGTCTTATTCTCTTTTGTCTTATGTGACTATAGTTGACATTGTAATAAGTCACCCTCAATTAATAAAAAGGGGACTTAATTTTATTCCTAGGAATATGAAAATTCACATGTTGTAAAAGACAAATGAAAGGTCATGTGGGGGTGGGTGAAGATTCTTTTGAAATCTATATATTGTAATGGCTTCCCCATTCCAAAGGGTTGTGAATTTTCTATTTTCATGAGTAGATAACCACTAGGAATGAGTAAAAGATGATAAATATTCCATTTTCCATCTCTACATGCTTCTTATAACCCTCTCAATGTATAACTTTGCCAATATGTCAATAAAGAAAGGAGTTTCAATATTTTTACGGATGAGTGAATAAATGGAATTTTATGTTCATGGTTTCATCTTGTCTTGATATAACTAGCAAGGTTGTTATTCTATCTGATTTTGTGTGTTAATAATTTCTTGTTAATCCTTGTAATAATTTGAGTTTCCCTACTTGCAGTATTAATCCCTCTCTTAACTTCCCACTCCCACTTTCCCACCTTCCTAGAAAATTTCTCCCTTGCACAAATTGCAATCATTTTCTACAGGTGCAGTGGAGTGTGTATGTTGGATCCCTGGCCTCCTAGCCAACCATAGAGTTGTACTTTTTTGTTTATGCACAATAATGGAGCTGCTCATTCAAGAAGAGGGACCTAGTCCCATAGCATTGGTGGAAACCCACTAATTTTTCCTATTGACAAATTATTTCACCAACAGTTTTTGGCACCCACCATGGGGCATATTTTTTTATTTTGTACCTTATATACAAACCAAAAATATATAAATATTAAAAAAACAAAAAAATTAAATTTGAAAATCCATAAGCCTTATGTCTTCCAATTTCTATTCAGTGGCAACCCTCCAATCCAATAACCTGAAATTTTTTTCCTTATCCAAGAAGACATTACTTTAGACTTGAGGGAAACAATTTGGCATAACAGAGAAAACTTATGCCACTACTACATATCTACAAGGGTTATAGAATCGAAGAAAAACGTGTAGAGGTGTAGAAAAGGGAAAGACAAGCTCAAGTTCAACAAAGGAGAGCTTAAGTCAATCCAAAGTTTGCAAGCTAGCTAACCATTGATATACCAAGTCCGAGAGACAAACATGAAACCTTGATCCTATCTTTGAAGAGTTCCAAAGGAAACAAGAAAAAATAAAAATTCTCAAGCGCCTCCCTGCCTCTTAAAATTTTCAAAGCCAACTTTGACCTCCTTCTTGTTGGGCTTGCGGGCCATTTTGATGTTTTAATCCTTTTGATGACAAGAGGCAAAAAATCCAAGTTGCCTTCGATGGTCCGCTCCCTCGCCTTTTGACTTTTCAAACTGCCATGTGTCACAATGGTGCATCTTGAGATGGTCCCCAAAAGTTGAGACCTTGAATGAGCGCGGGCTCGCCACGTGTCTCGGGCCCTTTAGGAAATTGCTGAAAAATCTAAGGAAAGAAGACCCGGCGGAGACCTCCACATGTCGTTATGGCGCAACTTCAAAAACCTTATAAGGCTTTAAAATGATTTGGTGGGGGCACACATCCATTTTAGAATTTTACTCCATTTCACCAAAAGGATGAAATATCCAACTGCCTCCAAAAGCCCGCATCTCCACTTTTAACTTTGCCACGTGTCCTTTTGCGGGGTAAAAGTAAGACTTTTTCCCCGCTTAAATTTTTCTTTAATCAAAGCTTGGTGGGGCCGCGGGGTGGGTTCAAACTTTTTGCCAAAGTAGCAAAAAATAACAAGTTTAAAAAAACCCACCGCTCCCCTTTCCAATTAGAAGAAACCACGTAAGCACCAAAAGAACTAATCAGATTTGAGCGGAGCTACGGACCAAATTTGCCCTTTTGCCAAAAAGGAAAAAAGTGACAAGTTAAAACATTTTCCCGCCATCCCCTGACCAACCAAAAGAAGCCATGTGACTGTTGAATGTTGAGGAATAATTTTGATAGGAAAAAGATGCCCGCTGCAAGTCAAAACACAGAAATTCACCATTCATGCCCGAATCTGATTTTTTTGCTAAGGATGAAATTTTTGGAACAAAACTAAGTGAATCGTGGTTATGAGCATCTTTCAACCATAAATTTGGATTTTAAAAGGCATACAAATATAAATTGATCATTCTTGAGCTTCCATGATCGGGAAAAATAGGAAAAATGGTAGAGCCCATGCAGATTTTGAAGAAATTAGGGAAAAATGGTGTGAGATCAAGACGAGCACCAACATCGGCTCCGACTCGGGGATGGGCACTCCATGCGAGTGCCATAAGAAAAAATAGTAGACCAAGTTCCAAGAACAGAACATTGGGCAACGGAGTCAAAGAAAGGGCCAACATATGGCGGAACAACCACAACCATCCTTCAAATAAGCGGGCGAGAAACTAGCAAAACCAAGTCACCAAGGACCAAGAACAAGCAAAACAAAAAGATAGAAAACAAACCAACAAACTATACACTATACAGGTGATGCTCACTTTGATTAGGGGAATCAATCTAGGAAATGCTTCAAGTGCCTACCATTAACAGGTAATTCGAGCAATTCACCATCCAAATCCTTCAAGAAGAAGGTATGCTCACCAATCCAAATGTCAATGGAGTAAGGGCCCATCCACAGTGCATCAAATTTACCATGCTTTCCCTTATCTTCATGCCTGCTTTATCCCATAGCAGCACAAGGTCTCCAACAGTGAAAGCTCTGGGAGTGACCTTCTTGTCAAATAACTTCTTCAATTTTTCTCTCGAACTTCACATGCCTTTGAGGATAGTTGCATGTGCGGGAAACATGGCTCGAGTTCCATATACCAACTCAAATGGACTCTTTCCAGTGGCTCTTTTAACAATAATTCGGTTAGCCCAAATAGAAAACTTCAATTGCTCACCCCATTTTCTCTTGTTCAACTCCAAGGTTCTTTTGATAATCTTCAACAAATTTTTATTACTAGACTCAGCTTGTCCATTTCCTTGGGGATTGTAATTAGAGGCATATGTCAAGTTGATCCCGTATTCTTTGCACATTGCCATCAAGGGTTTAGCTCTGAAGCTCATGGAATTGTCAAGCAACAATTTTGACTGGCACCCCAAACCTATAAATGATATGGTTCAACATGAAGTCCATGACAATTTGGTGTGTTGCTCTCTTGGTGGGGATTGCCTCCACCCACTTGGTGAAGTAATCAGTGGCTACAAGAATCCACTTATGGCCAACACTTGAAGGGTCTGAAATCTCACCAATGAAATCCATTCCCCATTTCTTGAACGAAGCTTCAATTGATATAGGCTGCAAAGGAAGGGAGCTTGAAGCTTTCAATATTCCAGAGAAGCGCTGGAAACTCTCACATCTTCTAACCAAAAGAGTTGCATCCTTGAAGAGAGTTGGCCACCAATAACTAGCCCTCAGGATCTTATGTGTTGTGACCCTTCTAGAAAAATTCCCCCCACAAACTCCTCCATGGAGATCAATAATTATCTTGGGGGCTTCATCTTTAGTAATGCACCTTAAGAGGACTCCCTCAGGGTTCTTCCAAGCTAACCCATAATCAGTAATGACATATTTATGGGAAGCCAACTTAAGGGCCCTTTTCTGGTTCTTACTCAAATACTTAGGGCAGTATAAATGTCTGAGATAAAAATCACATCCTTGTACCACTCATAACTCATCAATTTTTCAAAGACATCTACCCTACCTTATTCTACCTCATTTACCTCAATAGTTTGCAAGTTGCTCTCAGCCATAAGCTTAGCCAAGCCCAAACCTCTCACCAACTTCGTGGTTTGGATATCCATGTCATATTCTTGCAACTTGTTCACCCATCTGCATCTTTTGCTTGAGACCTCCATCTCTAATAAGATGTCTTTGACCATGGTGTGGGGAACATAAGCAACAATTTTGGAACTCATAATGTAAGGCCTGAAAACCTTTGTTGCTTTCACCAAGGAAAATGCTTGTTTCTCCATAATAGTGTATTTCAACTCAGCCCCCTGCAATGCCTTACTAAAAAGGAAATTGGCCTCTCAGCCCCTTCATCATCTTTTGCAACAAGACAGATGCAATAGTGTTCTCTGAAGCAAAAGAAAACAGTTAGAAAGGCTTCTTATAATATGGAGCTGCTAAAATAGGGGCATGATTTAATGCCTCCTTGATCCCATTGAAAGCTTGAATGGAATCCTCCTCCCATTTAATGACCTGGTCCTTCTTTAGCATGGAAGTAATTGGAATGGTCAACTCAACAAAGTTTGATATGAATCTTCTAATGAAGTTTATCTACCCAAAGAAAGACTGAATTCCTTTCTTGGTTCTTGGAATTGGGACCTTGTTGATGGCCTCTACCCTTTCTGGATCAATCATTACCCCCTCTTGTGACACAATGTGACCAAGCAAATTTGCCTTCTACACTCCAAAATGGAACTTCTTTGGATTGAGTGAAATGCCATACTCTCTACATCTTATCAACATCTTTTCTAAGTGCAACAAGTGATCACCTCACTTTTCTGGAAAACATAGTCACATCATCCTGGTAAACAACAATAAAATCATTGATGTAACAAAAAAAGCAACATCCATTTCTCTTTGAAAGGTTACTCCAAAGCATTCATCAGACCAAAGGGCATCCTGACATATACATAAGTCCCCAAGGAGTGGTAAAGGATATTTTAATTATTTCTGATTCCTTCACAACAACTTGGTTATAACCAGAGAAACCATCTAGGGTAGAAAGTAGCTCAGAACCAGTCACTAGCTACAACATGTTTTCCATGTTTGGTAAAGGATAATTATCCTTCATTGATGCTCTATTCAAATTTTTGAAATCCACACACAAGCCTGATGTCACCATTCTTCTTTCTGACTGGTACTAGGTTTGTAACCCAAGAAGAATACCTTGTAGGCTGAATAATCCCTCCATCCCTCAGTTTCTTCAGTTCCTCTTACATTTTAAGAGATAGGAGTGGATTGATTGGCCTCTGTTTCTTCCTAAATGGTTTTGCATTAGATTCCAAGGGAATCTCATGTTGAAACAGATCCTCTCTGTATGCCTTTAGTTCAGAATAAGTCCAAGCCATGCAATCTTGATACTTTTTTAGCAATTGGACATAAGACTATTTTTCCTCCTTGCTGAGATTGCTTCCCAACCAGATCTTCCTTGGTTTCTCCTTTGTGCCAAGGTCATGCTCCTCAATATCCCTTGAGGTTGCTATGCATCTGTTAATAATGCGATCAACATTATCAAAGTTGGATTCAAGAGCAACCAACCCTCTAGGAATGGTATTAGTCTTTAGTTGGATGATGCCTTTGCCAAACAAGGTTTCTTTACCCTCTACTACGCACACCATTGGCTCCTAATCAATATTTTGATCAGAAAACTCCCCTTTGTTTCTACGAAATATTTTGACCTGAGCATCATCATCAAAAACTTGCCAATGTTTAATGTTGTTAGGTACAAATGGCCTAGTTAACACCTCAACATCATATTCACAATATGGGGATACTGTACAACTATCAAACCGAGATCCCAATACTAAATTTTTTTTGCCAAATCATTGAACCTCCTATCATGATGCACAATATTGAATGAATCAAACATCTCAATGAGATCCCAAGCTGCATGCTTGTATTGTTTCATTCGCTGATTTTTTGTGGCATAAATTTTTTTGACTTGCTTTACAATTAATTCTAAATCTCCTTTGACAATGATGTCTTTAACACCATATTTCCAAGCAATCCTTAGACCTAACAATAGTGCCTCATACTCAGCAATGTTATTAGTGCACTCAAAGTTGAGTTTGAAGGAAAAGAAAAACTCTTCCTGGCCTGGAGAGATCAAAACAACACCAGCACCATTTCCAAACTTGGAGCAGGCTCCATCAAACTTCAAAGTCCACGAAGATCCTGCTGCTCAAGACACTTACATTATTCAATCTTGTGCTCTTTTCCATCAAAAATCCTACAAAGTTATCAACATCAACACTTGTGTACAATACTTCATAAGATGCATTGTTGGGATCTTCAATAAGGTGCAACATCTTCTTTTCCCCATACAACTTGACAAGGCTACCTTTAATTGGGATGGTGGCATATGACATATCCATTTGAGCACTCCCACCAACAATTGCAGCCCATTTTCTAGACAAAATCATACCCCACTTGGATGGCGCAAGTAAAAATAACTACATCAAGCTTCAAGTTCCTTCCCGGATAAGCTGCAAGATGTACCACTAGAAATTTTGCACATCCCACAAATTTAACCTCTTTGGAATCCATGGAAGTGCACTTCCCATATGCTGTTGTTACCTTGATGTTCAGTTCATTCATAACTTCCAGAGGCATAACATTACATGATGCCCCGAATCAAACATACAGTTGTGCAACAGTCTATCCTTAATGATCAGAGTGGTGAAGAATGGATCCACATTTAGCTGAGAATCTACCAAGGATGTCCCCAAATAAACCTCAGGTGGTTCATCTAGCTCTTCTGATGCTGGTGGTGCTTCTAGTTCTTCAATGATTGGAGGAGTCTCCACAATGTTTATATTTCTACCTAGGGTAGTCTTCTCCTCTTTTAGCCCCAAATATTTAAAAGACTTTTCTTATGCTCAGGGATCCTAAGCAACTCAACAATTGGAACTGAGATCTTGATCTGACTCAAGACTTGGGAAATATCATAAGGGACAGACTTTGGCAAGGCAACATTGGAAGGAAGGTTGACACACTCATTAGATGGCACATGATTTTTGATAGCTTGGGCATGAGGAGGGGTATGATTTTTGTTTGGGATAGCAAGGCCCTTGGCAGATGCATCTTTCTTAGGAGCCTCTTTAGGAATATTTGAAAGCAATGGAGTTTTTGGCTTGGCCTAAGGCCCTGTCCCTTTGAAAACCCTACTTCTTGTGTTGTACTCCTTCTCTTGGGCAACAACAACGTTCATCAACAACTGCATGTCCTCCTCAGATGGGATTCCTCCATCATACTTCTTTATCATTAAAGATCTCAAATATTCAAAGTCATTATTGGGAAATTCAAAATCTTGTACAGTATCTACTTCTAAAGTATGAGAGGGAGGAAGAATAGGTACCCGGTGGATGCAATCCCAAAAATCAGCAGCAGTTCTAGCACTTATTACCTCAGTTGAAGTTTCCCCTTGTTGTGAGCTCGTGGAGCAACCCATCATGTAAACATCATCATCATTATCATCATCTACTTCTTACTTCTTGCTGATCTTCCTCACATGGAGCATGGGGCATGAAACATCTGTCACACCAATCAATGACATCTGTCTCCTCCACAACAACAACTCTGGCAGCCAAAGGATCAGGTACCATTCTATTTTCCTAAATCGGGACTGTTTATTTCCAAATCCAATAGGTCCCTTTCCTCTATCATCAAATCTCTGATCATTTCTATGATGATTTGTAAACTTGTCTTGGCCTTGTTGCTTGTGTTGACCTTGTGAACTCTTCCCAATTCCTTTTTCTTCCGGGCTAATTTGTATGATATTTCTTTGACAGCCCCTACCAAAGTTTTCACAACTTCCTCCAAATCAACAACCTTACTTGTTTGAGGATTTTCAGGTTAATTAGTTTTACACCCTCCCTTTTTGGAGGCTTTCCAATTGCCTTGATGTTGTTCTCTATTTGCAGAGCCATGGTGAAGGTCTGCCTCAAATTAGTAGGGTTTTTTCCCTCAAGTAGTAAGCAAATTTTTATCAAATGCATCTGAATATTTGATCAAACATGATTCATCACATGGCCTTAAGCTAACAGACAATCTCCTCAAGGTCTTGTTAAACCTTGTGTTGAAATCATGTACTGACTCATTAGGATTCTTCTTGATGTTTTCAAATTCTGATAGAAGAAACCTAGGGTCAGTTCTATCACCATACTGCAATCTAAATGCATTGTTCATCTCTGTCCAAGAATCAATGGAATTATCTGGAAAATATTTGTACCAGTCCTTGACATCTTCTTCCAAAGTATGGATAAACAATTTGATATATACATCTTCATGTTCAATCTCAAAGTCTTCCATCATATTGATAAAAATATTTAGATGTTGATCACCAATTATAGCGTTGTTTCCTTAGAACTTTGGTAATCTATTTCTTACATCCTGGGGAACTGCATTTGGATAACCAGCCATCCTGTAAAATTTATAGGACCAAAGGTGTTTACAACAAATGGAGGTCTGGGTGGGGGTAGGGCCATGTTGTTTTGAGGAGGTGACCCTAGAGGGGAGACAAATTGATAAGGGGTAGAGGGTCTTTGAAACACAAGAGTATAAATTTCAAAATGGATATCCCCTAAAGGCCTTGTTTCTTGGAAAACCCTATCAACTTCAAAAAGACAGGGGTAGAATGAGAAGAAAACTTTTCAAAATCAAATGAAGGCCCCTCTCCAGTTGGAGAATTCAATTCCACAAAGAGGCTACCTAATTCAGAAGCACTTGAATGGTAGTATTCAATGATAGGCCGATCACTTTCATCAATGGAGATCCCTTTTCTTGTTTGCTGATCTCCAACAACTCTCTAGGATTTTCTTCCTTCTGACTTTGTTTTTCCTAGCTCTGGAAATAATGTCCTAGCAGGATCTCTAGCAAAGAAAGATCTTCTTCCTTCCAGCTTTGCAAATATTAGTAACAAATATCACTTGATAGAGGTTAAGACATTGGTACTCATCAAGAATCAAATCAACAAGGAGTTGCCACTAAGGATTTCCACCTTAGTTGTGTAAATGCACTAAAATATGATCTGTCAAATGTCTGTCAATACTAGAAACTAGAAATGGGATGATCTGAATTTTCTTTACCTAGATTTATCAATGAAAGCTAGTGCACTAGGTGTGGAAATTGAAAGAATTGCACACAACACTTGTAACTTTGAATACTTCTTACAGGCCCGAACACAAGATGATGTTTGAAAAATGTATTAGCACTTTGAGCATATAAGAAGTGTTTACCAGGGTCTGAATATGAACTGCTAACCGCTATCTCTTAGGAAGTGGAGCCGTGAAAGTTTTGGTACCCAAATTGATTCTCCCTCAGAAGCTGAGTAGCATCACAGGTTTGGCAGGAAGCTTAGAGACAAGCAGAGCATGTAGTGTGTCATTTGTAGCCGGGGATGAAATGCAGCTTGCTCTTTGTCACTCAGATGTGGAGAAATGGGTAGCACCCTCAAGAGGATTTGACCTATCCTCACTACTTTATGGTTGTGCCTTTCAACTAGGGTGAGAGGACCCTTTTTGTAGCATGCTATTTATGGAGGAGATGGAGATATCCTTCCTTGTGAAATTATTAAGAAGACCTTGAAGAAAATATGATCAATGCAACAAAACCTAACTCTCACGAGTTGTCACTCTAGATAATGGAGATATTTTATAAGCAAGGTTCAAAGCCACTAAAGACAATGAAAACTGATTGTTTATGCATGTTTTAGTAGTAAAAATTATGCATTTGTATACACACATGACAAACAGGGGTAGTATGGGTATGATTGGTTATTTTTAAGTGAATTTTTGGTGGGAGGTGAAGTAGGATAAAGTTGATTATACTAGATCTTTGGAGGGAATTTACAATAATGAGCAACTTCACAATAGAAAGCTTCAGAACAATCAAGACGTTCCTTCAACCAGAAGGTGTGCTTTAATGGAGGCCCAAATCAGCACATTTTCACATAATCTTTAAGACTCCAATACGAAGGCTTGAATTAGAAGACTCAATTAAACACTATAGTTTTTGATTAACCATGCCTAAGGTACACCGAAGACTTACAAACAATCTTTATCAACAAATGACAATGAATTGATTTTAAATTTGTTTATCTCATCCAAGATGAAGGATCTTCTTGAAATGAAATTGCAAATACCATTAAACTATCACAAGGATGAGATCCTGTGTGATTTCACAAAAATTTCAGTATAAGATTGCAATAGGAATGAATAAAACTATTTACAGACATTCTGAAACAAAGAAGACACTAATTTCTCAGAGTCAACACAAAATAACTCAAATTTGATTAAACTTATCAGCAGGGAAAGTTTCTAGAACAATTCTCAGAGCTTGTCAATGGTTGTACACTCACAACCACCTTGACACGATCAATTTTAACACAAAAGAGACATACAGGTTTCTCAAACAAGTCCCTCAGAAAGATGGGCTCTATCAAGCTTTTTAGAAAATTAGTTCTGACCTCTAACACTCCAACATTCCAAACCTCCAACCCTTTTCACGGAAAAATCATGCCTATTTATAACATTTTACAATAGAGCCTTTTCCCCCCAAAACCAGAGACATTGAGTGTACCAGTGCTCGCCATGATCTCGATCGTGATTCCCAGAATCAAATCTGTAAAAATTTGTCAGGTGCTCAGGGGGTAGATCTCTTTGAACATCTCCCGCATTCAACTCCTTCCGGTAGATCACTTTTCCCTTTACTCGCCAACCACTTCCACCCCTAATCTATCCAATCTGGTTCCTTGCGTGCCCAGGGAGAAAATGGAAGATCATATCGAGCCCAGAGGTCAGATTTCATCTTAATGGTAAAAGACATCCCTGGATTTTCCTCACCAAACCAAGATATCAATAGGTCTTTTGCATGCCAAGGAAAGAAAAATCAGGTTGAATCCGATAGTTAGATTGCATATTTAATGGTGAGAGATGTTTACAGACCTTCCCCACCAAACCAAAGCTACAGATTAATGTTCCTCTTCATTAGGCGTGCAGAGACTCCAAGAAATGATAAAAAACCACAAGAATACGCATTCCCGTGGAGCTTAGGAGTAAAATGGGAGAAAAATCAGATACAAATGCACAACTGCCATGGATTTCTATTTTGAATTTGGATTGTCCACGTGGGAGATCCAATTTAGAGCGGGCCTGTGGGTTCCTTTTTTTACTTTTACAACTTTTGGAAAAATGTAAAATTTTTGCATTTTTCTCCGTGCCTCCACCTCTAAGAAATTAGCTTAACACATGTCTTGAGGTGGGTCCTAAAGGAACCGCGGCCAAATTTTTCTATTTCACCTCTTTTTTGGAAAAGGGAAAATTTTCCAAGTTTTCCCGCAACTTCACCCTTCCACTTCTAGTCTCTGATGTGGGTCCCAGTGAACCACGCTTCCCTTTTTACTTTTAACTCCTTTTTCACAAAAGGAAAATTTTCCAAGTTACCCCTGAAAGTCCGCACCTCTGCCGTTGACTGGAGCAAGTTTTGACTTTTCTCTATCGGGCCTATGGGCCATTTTGATGTTTTAACCCTTTTGATGATAAGAGGCAAAAAATCCAAGTTGCCTCCAATGGTCCACTTCCCGCCCCTTTGACTTTTCAAATCCAACCTTAACCTCCCTCTTGTCGGGCTTGCGGGTCATTTTGATGATTTTAGTCTTTTAAACAACAAGGGCAAAAATCCAAATTGCCCCGACGGCCCGCATCCCGCCTCTTAACATTTTCAAAGCCAACCTCGACCTTCTCGCTGTCGGGCTTACGGGCCATTTTGATGTTTTAATCCTTTTGATGATAAGTGGCAAAAAATCGAAGTTGTCTCCAATGGTCCACTCCGCCACCTTTTGACTTTTCAAACTGCCACGCGTCTCTATGGTGCATCTTGAGATGGTCCCCAAAAGTTGAGACCTTGAATGAGCGGGCTCGCCACATGTCTCGGGCCCTTTAGGAAATTTTTGAAAAGTCT
Organism: Taxus wallichiana var. yunnanensis; assembly: GCA_018340775.1. NCBI lineage: Eukaryota > Viridiplantae > Streptophyta > Pinopsida > Cupressales > Taxaceae > Taxus > Taxus wallichiana. The sequence continues at coordinate 561,458,059 of CM031234.1, forward strand.
AAGGAAAGAAGACCTAGTGGAGACCTCCACATGTCATTATGGCGCAACTTCAAGAACCTTATAAGGCTTCAAAATTATTTGGCGGGGGCACGCGTCCATTTTAGAATTTTACTCCATTTTTCCAAAAGGGTGACATATCCAACCTGCCTTTGAAAGCCCGCATCTCTACTTTTAACTTTGCCACATGTCCTTCTGCGGGGTCAAAGTAAGACTTTTCCCTGTCGCTTAAATTTTACTTTAATCAAATCCTGGCGAGGCCCGGGGTGGGTTTAAACCTTTTACAAAGTATCCAAAAATAACAAGTTTAAAACAAACCCACCACGCCCCATCCAATTAGAAGAAGCCACATAAGCACCAAAAGAACTAATCAGATTTGAGTAGAGCTACGGGACCAAATTTGCATTTTTGCCAAAAAGGAAAAAAGTGACAAGTTAAAACATTTTCCGTCATCCCCTGACCAACCAAAAGAAGCCACGTGAGCGCCGAATACCAAGGAATAATTTTGACAAGAAAAAGATGCCTACAGATCATCAAAAACACATAAATTCACCATTCATGCCCAGAATTTGATTTTTTCACTAAGGATGAATTTTTTTGAAACAAAACCAAGTGAATCATGGTTCGAGCATCTTTCGACCATGGATTTGGATTTTCAAAGGCATACAAATATAAATTGATCATTCTCGAGCTTCCATGATCGGGCAAAATAGGAAAAATGGCAGAGCCCATGGATTTTGAAGAAATTAGGGCAAAATGGTGCGAGATCAAGATGAGCACCAACACGGTGATTTTCCTTGCTTACATTTTGGCACACTGGTGGGACTCACACCCCTCCTCTTTCATTTTTGTTTCATTTTGTTTATCTAACTTTATTTTGGAGTGCTTCGTTGTTGTGCAGATTTGGAAGCAAGCACTTATGCGGTGGTTGACAACATTGACAACACCAACATAATTATTACTAGCTCATATACATAAAAAATATCTTTCTTGTTTTTTAATTTCTGTGTTCTTTTTGCAATTTTTATAGGTCCAATTTTGTTTACAGATTTATAGGTTTTGTTCTCCAGTTTTGTTTTCTTTCCATTTTATCTTCCTATTGGACTACCTACACAGACAACAAACCCAATACAATTAGATTTTATTTGTTAAAAAAACATATCTACAAATATCTATATATATTTGTTGTTTTTATTTACAAACATATCTAAAAACACACAAAAATAATTTAAAAAAATAAAAAAATAACAACATAATTTTTTTTTAAACCCTAACTACCCCTCCTCCTCCATACCCGGCCGCCATCTAGCTCAAACCGAGCCACCTCACTTCCCACCTCATCCCTCGTAGCTCGCCCACTCCTTTGACTCAACTCCCTCCCCACTCACCTCTCATCCCTATCCCCACCCAAATCACCTAATCTGTTTCTCAACCCACTCCCCAATGACTCGTCAGACCATAGCCAACTTGACCCCTATCATGGCCCAAACCGTCCTACCTACCCCGCTTGTTACCCAATCCTCACCTACCTCTATGAATTCCCATCCCTCCCGAGCCCTCGGCTCGGTCACACCTCCCTCCCTCCCCGTTTCCCACGTCCCTACCGAGATCCTACCCTTCGACCCTCCCCGAGCTTCCCACCCTACAAACCTCACCCACTCCATGTAGAACTCACCCGACCGCGCCCATCTACCGACCCGCACCTCGCCACACCCTTCCCGCGACCCAACACATCGCCTCGAGCCCTCCCACACTTCACTCGAGACCTCTCCCTCCTTACCTCACCGATCCGAGTCCTCACAGCTCACACCCTTCTCCAAACCAAGTTCCTCCACCGCTTCAACTCCGCACACACACACACACCAACACACAACGTAAATTTCCAATCACTTCGGTTTTTACGTTTCTTTTGTGCATAGTTTTAGGTTTAGTTTATTTTTTAAAATTTTATTTCTTTTTCTTTTCTTTATTATTATTATTATTTTTAATAGCTTTAGTTGCAATTACATTAGTTTTTTAATTTCTTTTTAATGGCTTCATTTTATTATTCATGCTTTTTATTTACCATACTCATTGATTAGTTTTGTTTCATTTAATTAGTTTAGTTAATTATTTCGGTCTTGTTAATTATTTGGTTCAATAGACTAATTGTGCATCTTGGTTTTGCAGGAATATCTGGCACTTCCATTTCACTTGATTTTTCACTTTTAGGACGTTCTCTAACTTTTTTAATTCTTCTTTTCGTCATTTTTTAATAAAGCTAGCTCATCAAAGCTTGCAAATTTAGCGTTACTGGACGTTTCGATTCAATTTTGTCACCTTTTAGTTCCTTTTGCATATGATTTATCATTTTGCACACTCAAGTAAGGTTTTCTAACATGTTTTTGCATGCTTTGCCTTTGTCATTTTTTTTTGTTTTTTTGAAACTAATCATGAATCACTCATGCGTATGCTCTTCCCTCGCACTTTTTAAAGCAATCTTGGGAATCGAAACGTGGTTGTTTCTTTCTTTTTTTGTTTTTGGGGAATTAATGTTTCACTTAACCAAAGCCAACCCACATGTATGCTCTTTCCTCGTGATTTTAAGAGATCTTGGAAATCAGAAACGTGAGCTCTCCTCTGTTGCTTTGTTTGTTTGTTCTTTTTACCTCATTTCGGAAAACATTCTAATCCTTTCTTTCATGACCCACTCTTACACAAGGTGGCTAAATATTCCAAAACTACTAAGCGTAGGTTGTCAAAGGAGTTCAACCAAACTAAATTTAAATCAAAAGATAATTAAAACACCACATTCAAAACTCTTGATTTGCAGGTTCAGTTACGAGTTACGGCTCGACCGCTTAACTAGAACATAAACCCATTAGCATAAGCCTTAAGCTATAACAAAGGGGGTGGTTTTAAGAACCTTAAAGTAGTCCACACATTGAGGGAATTGGTGGACGAATGGGAACCTTTCTCCTACATGACTAGTAAAGCCTTGTGAGTTAGAGTCACATATATCCTTAGTGGCGACCCCAGTGTGATTCATTCGGAAAAAATATTTTCTTAGGGTTTAAAAGGGGGTAAAGTAAAGCCATCGGTTACCAATAGCGTCACACTCACTTAGATAATTTCCTAACACTTAGTTGAGAGAGCCGCGTAGGAAGCCATGCCTTGTCGAAGCCAATCTAAGGTAGAGGCCACAATTTTCATTTCACCACTTTTCATTTTTCTCAAGCATATTACATACTTGTGTTTCATTTTCGTCATTCACATTTTCTCTCTCATCCATCTTGTCACTTTGTACATGTGTCTAAGTCTTGGGTTGTGTACATCCATATTCACACTCAAGCACTTTCATTTTCATCTAAGTCTTGATGTTGCGATACTCACTTTATCACAATCAAGCACTCTCTTGATCACTTTGAACTTTCGAATCACAAGTCTTAAGTTTAACGTTATTTTTTTGAAATATAAGCATTCCCCATTCTTACATTATCACATTTCACATTTAATTTCTCAACTTATTGACATCCTTCACTATCATTCTCTACTCACTCTTACGTCGTCGCATTTTCGCATCCACTTTGTTGAGTTGCGATGCCTTCCATTTTATATCATATCATCTTATGTTATCGTACTTTGCAATTATTTTGTTGCATTGTCGACATACTCATTATTTATTCACTTCTCTCATTAAAGAATTCACTTTTTTTTAATTTGAGATCACTAATCCATCACTTCCCCCTTGTCTCTTATCTCCATTTTTTGTGAGATTTAGACCTTTTTATCATCGTTTATTCACTTCTTGTGACAACCTTTACTTTTTCGTTCTTTTAGTACTTTCACTTCCTTGTCATGTCTTATCTTTTAACACACTTTTTGTTAAGAGTTGTGTTGAGCCCCTAAAATATTGACTAAGTGCACCAAGGCGCGTAGGCACATGAGCCCTAGGTTGAGGGATAGGCACATAAGAAGAAGGCACGCAAGGCCTAGTAGAAAAGGGTGCGCGCAGGATAAGGCGCGCGGATAGAGCCTAGGTTTTGGGACTTAGCATTTTTGGTGAAAGAAATAGGACTTGACCACACATGTGAAGTAGGCAAGGTGTCGTCCTCGATAGCATGGGGCCCACAAGGAATATGCTTAGTGATGAAGGAGCATGTGGGAGACCATCATGATAGAATGTGCAAAGCCTATGCTGGAAAGTAGGTGCACTTAGGAGACCATCATGGCAGAGCGTGGAAGAGCCCATACTTGAAGGAACATGTTCCCATGGAGGGCCCATATAGAAACCCGACAACGGATCCGAGGTCAAGAAGGAGGCATTGGTAGTTCAGATGCCTATATATATAACACCCTTAGGCGAGGGAAAATATAGAGACATGAGGGGAGATGATAGAAGGATCAAATAATTAAGAGGATGACATAATATGAGAATAGAGAGAGCTCTATGGGATTGGGTAGGGATTATATGATGTATTATTGCATTAAGGGGTTGGGATATAAGTCCCCTTTTATGAATGTAAGACATGATCCCTTTGTGATGTATGAATTTGGTCGATCAAGTTGTGGTAGTCTAAGTGGATCCATGAATTGTAATGAGAACACATGTAGTGAGGTTATAAACATAAATGATCATGAGTTTAGTTGATTCGATCCATATCTATATTGTTTCATTTCTGTTCATGGAATCTATGAAATAGATGTAAGATCTTATGTATTTTCCTTATGTTGGAGTTATCTCGTTATCCGTAAATACTTGGTCCGGAATGAACGCAATTGTCTAGAGGCCGCTCTGAGTCCTATGATGAATGTATGTCTCATTGCCACCATTATTCATTAAGTTCTCGATCTAGATAATGTTTTCCCACTTAACTCACATAAAAGAGAGGCTCGGTACCCGCGCGTGCCTCGGGTGAGCACCTAGTTCCCACTGGGTGATAGGCTGGTGCACATGGGATTCCCTTGTTCTTGGTGGGTGTAAAAATGACTACGTCTTGGTTCTCACATTACTAGGACCTCTTTTCAAAGTTGTAGTGAGAAAAGACATGCATCTTGATCTCGTATAATGAGTAATGATAGAGCGCTTAACTTTGGAGAGTGTTGAATCATGGTTTAAGAGCACGGAGGATGAATTTTCTCGAGAGATTCAAGACTGGAGTCGAGTTTGATGGATGTAGATGGGTAGAAGAGAACCTCTACGATGAGTTGTATGAAACATTTTTTTGTTGCTTCCCAAGTAGATCGCATGGATGGCTCTCAACATATGCGTCTAGATCAAATTGGTATTATAGATCACGCACGTGGGCCCAAGAAGAATACCAGGGGACTACAAGATCTTGACCGACATGGAATCATGTCGTGGATCATGGTGGAAAGGTTTGTTAGCTAGCACAACTGGAGTATGCTATTTACACATGCTCTTGTCTAGAAGTTGTTGAGTTTGAGTTTGCGGGAACCCGTGAGGATTGTTTCTACGTGCCATCCCATTGGTAATGAATATTTTGATTTTTACCAGGGTTAGAGGCATTTCCAATGGCCGACTAAACCACTCCGAGCACTAGGAAAGGAAGCTAGGGTGGGGAAGATGGCAGATTTGGTATGCAAAAAGAAAGAGAGGAGAGATGACTCGGGTATAGTGAAGCACGTGAAAGGGATATTTCAAGACGACATGGGGTTACGGGTGTGATGGATATATGGAGGCAGACATTACAAGAAGGATTTGAGGTTCACGTAGAGGACGTAGAACCTGAGTATTCTATGCTACCCCATCTTGGAAAGCACGTAAGAAAGATCCTTTCAAACCTGCTTCTGCTGAGTGTTCGTCACGCGGAGTGAGAAGAGTCGTTGGTGCATATCTAAACCCACCCAATGACAAAACCTTGGCGCTTGGTTTTCTAGGTCAAGGGGAGAATATTGATAAGCCAATTGGTATCAATGGAAGTGACTGATCTGCACCCAGGAGGTATAATTTCTTGTTTGGGACTTCTATGGGTACACATATTCCAGTATTCGAAGGGATTTTTGGACAAGGAACAAGTGCACCAACCTTTGGTCTCACGTCTAGGAGTGGTTCGGGGTACACTATTGGGGTGGGACATCATCACGCACCATTGGTGTACGGTTTAGTGGGGACTGTAGGGACCCTGACATGACTAATACAAGACTGGTGGACCTAGTGGATCCAGTGGATTTGGAGGATCAAGAGGAACATGACCCAGTGGACCTAGTGGATCTAGTGGGTTAGGGGCCACAGGACCGGAGTGGGCTTGGTGGACCCGACGGTGGAGGAAATTTCGGAGGAAACCAAGGTTACGGCTCAAGAGGAAAAGGACCCCAAGTAACCCCCTCAAGTTTTCTTTGAGATGTCATTACATTTGCCAGATTACAGAGGCATTGAAGATGCTGCAGAGCATGTTCACAAATTTGAGTTGCTATGGCACGTGAAGGGAATCACTAGCCCAAAGTAGAAGGTAAGCTAGTTTGAAACAACGTTACAGGGGTGCGCGCATAGTTGGTATAGGAAATATGACCATCATCAAACAAAGTGGTGGATTATACTTGCTCTAAAGAATGCCTTCCTAGTAAAATTACACATCCCTAATTTCAAGTAAAAGAGCATCAAAGCACCCTAAAGGAGATTCAACAAGGAATGGCAGAGAGTGTGTGGGAGTATGACGCGCGGTTTAAGACTCTCCTGTCAAAATTGTCATATGACATTCACCCTTCACAACATGTTCAATAGTTTGTTGGGGGTTGATAACACCTTTCGTGAAGAGCCCTATCTCATAAAACTTTCAAAGACCCGCTGGAAGCGTTGAGGTCTGTTATGTGCACCAAAGCTATTGGAAGTGTTAAAACTAGAGTTAGCCCATTTTGGAGGCTCAAATCACTGCTATGGCTAATCAATTGGAGAAATTGTCTACAAACTCGGTCATGAGACACACACGGTGGGTTATGGTGTATAGATTGTGAAGTAGAGGGGCATGTCAAGGATAATTTCCACCAAAAGATAGTACACACCATATGAGTGAAGATGTGAGATTTGTCATGGGGACCATGATGCAAGTAGACGCCCTTGTTGCGGCAAGCGATGCGGAAGAATGTGTCTGTTATTGTAAAATCTACTCCTCTACAACCCATGATATTAAGGATTATAGAATCATTGACTAGATCAATGAAGCCATTGATCATGGGGTGCACCGACTAGCATTTCCAGTAGTTCTAAAGGTGATGATCGCCATTATGAGGAGTGCGCAAAGGGAGACACACGCGGAGGAGGATTTTGCGGAGGATTCGTGGTTGTGGTAATCACGGATGAGGAAGAAGTGAGTTCCCGTGTGGAACCTATTTTAATTATGGGTCTATGGACCACTACAAACGCAAATGCCCAAACTTGTTGTAGTGCTCATGGTGCGGGAAGAAGCACAAGTATGAGGAGTACCCCGAGTTGTTTGAGCATATGAGTCAAGCAACACCGGAAGGATAATGACATTGTAATGTTAAGTATTAAGAAGGTCGACACCCAATGGATGCCACGAGTAGCACGCGATGTAGGTCTGGAACCTGTATTGGTAACCACAAGATCGAGAGGCCATGAGCGCAAGGGAGATGCCAAGGAAAAAGAACCTGGTTTCAAGGGAAGAAGTGGTATAAGGAAGGTACTTAGAGCCCGCGCATCAAAAAGAGGTATTTCAAGATACCATGGACATGATCCGAGTCTACAAGGAGAAATCCAGTGTCTGAAGGAGAAATCCAGGAGAGAAGAACAAAGTAGGAGGGTTGAGGTGCCAAAAGATGACCTGGATGAGGTCAAGGAGGTATGTAGGATGCTAAGGCAAGAGAATATTATTTCCTTGCTAGGAGCATGGTTGAGAGAGAAGGTACCATGCGTGGGAGAAGAGCGCAAGAGGCAAGTCTTGCATGTAAATCTTCCTCCTCACAACCTCAACTATGATAAGGAGATCAGGTTAAATGAGGTCGTGGATGGATGGTTCCTTAGCAATATCCTCATCGACATAGGTGCGGAGGTCAATGTTCTCACTTTGGATGCTTGGCATCAGATGGGAAGGCCTGCATTACATCCATCTTAAAATGTGTTGTATATGAAAAAAACAAAGGTAATGCCCATAGGTGTCTTAAAGGATGCAACTATCACCATTTAGGGAGCCAAGTTCACTGGGGACTTTGAAGTCTTAGTGCTTGCTAAAAGGCAGACAATTTCAAAGACCTTTGCTTGGGTGCCCATGGTTTTATAAGAACAATGTAAATATTCGATTCAATAAGGGGTACATCATCTTTGAAAATAAGAAGGAATGTGTCATCATACCCCTGGTTGATGGGAAGTCAACACCCTATACTAAACCTTTGGGAGAAGAGGTCCTAGATAGGATATACATGTGCTCAATTAGGGACTTGGAGATAATCCATCCTACCAATGGAGTTATCTAGTTTGAGGATGCTCAGTCGGTGAGTGACACCACTAGTATAACATGTGATAATTAGGTGCATGGGACCTATGAGTTGGTCGAATGACACTTGAGAGGATCGGTGACAAAGGCGACAAAGGCGCACCTGCTCAGAACCTAGGAGGAAAGGAGCTACCTAAGTACTCGGGAGGAGCCTTTTCGAGATATTTTTGCAGAAGATGGAGTCTCGGTGGGAGGAGGAAAAGGGGCGAAGAGGGATGCTAAGCTACGTCATGCTAGGAACTACCGTGTGCTAGTGGGTGATGCATCGGGATAACCTTCTAGAGTTGTGCAAGGTGAGAATCACCCTCTCTATCTAGTTTTCTAGAAGCAACGCACCCACCGCCATCAAAGACTACCATGGTAGTGATCCCACCTCTTTCCACATCTAAGCCTATGAGAGAGTATGGAGAGAAGGCGTAGAGGATTTTCCACCATCCCTCTAGATCCACCAATTGTATTCTACATTGTAGGGTTGTAGGTGTGCATAGTACATCCACTCAAACACGCCACCAAACAGGAATTGGCGGGGAGCTAGCAGATGATCTCGTCCAAGCATTTGAGTATCGAAGCACCAAACCATCGGTGGATAAGGCATTATAGGAGGTCAAGCACCTTACAATGGGGGATAGTGCCAAGGCAGAGGATAGGCTTGTGGAATTTCTAGGAGAGCCATGTTTGGATGGATAATTTGGTGAAGATGAGCCTGATGAGGTACAACTGGAGCACGCATGCGTAGTGAAAGAAAAAGGCAAGATGGTCTATGTCATAGATGGTGAAGAGATGGAGAATTTGGAGGTTAACCATTCTCTAGGCTCACGTGAAGTAATGGATAGTGCTGATGAGATAGCGCATGCCTATCATGAGCCTTTAAAAACAAAGAAGGTTAATATTGGGTCGGAGGAAAAACCCAAGGAAGCTATCATTGGAGATTATTGGTTGGAGAAGGAAGTCTCTAAGATCATTGATCTTTTACGTGAGTTTGAGGATTTGTTCCCACGTGGGTATCATGAGCTCAAAGGCGTTCACCACTCGTTGGGGGAAATGAGAATTAAGTTGAAGGAAGGTGTGCACCTAGTCAGGAAGAGACCATACCAAATGAATCCTAATCTGCGCATGAAGGTCAAGGAGGAAATAGACAAGATGACATCGTCATGAATTATTGAAGTAGTGGAGGAGTCAGAGTGGATAAGTCTGATGGTGATTAGTATCAAGAAGGACGTGAGGATAATGATATGTGTTGATGATAGGGATTTGAATGCAGTGTGTATCATTGATCCTTTCCCAACCCCATTCACTGAAGAGATCCTAGAAGGAGTGGCAGAGCATGAAGTCTACTCTTTCACGGATGGGTTCTCAGGCTATCACCAGGTGAGGATACCAAAGGAAGACCAGAGAAAGATAACTTTCACCACCGAGTGGGGAAGTTTTACCTATACGGTCATGCCATTTGGGTTGAAGAATGCACCCACTGTGTTCTTGTGCATTGTAGTGCAGGCCTTCCAAGACTTCATCCACAAATTTCTCCAAGTATACCTTGATGATTGGACCGTGTATGGACTGGTCAAGGACCATTGTGACAACCTACGGTTGATGTTTGAAAGATGTTGGTAGTTAAGGATATCCCTCAACATCAAGAAGTGTGTATTTTCTACCCCATTTAGAACCTTGTTGGGGCACATCATATGCAAAGAAGGCTTGTTGGTGGATCCTACCAAAATTGTAGTGATTGTGGGATTGGGGAACTAACTAGTCAAAGCGTAGTACGCAGATTCCTTGGACACACGGGCTATTACCGAAAGTTCATTAAGGGGTATGCAAGGATTTCCGCACCTTTAGAAGAGTTACTTAGGCATAAAAGTTCCTTTAAGCGGGAGAGGCGCAAAAATGCATTTGACACATTGAAGGATAGGCTTATCACGCGCCTATCTTACATTTTCCTTCTTAGGACAAGCCCTTCCATGTTCATGTGGATGCCTTTGGAACAACCATTGGGCGCAAGTGCTCATGCATCCCAGTGAAGGAATCATTGATCACCCCTATGCTTTGCAATTAGGAAGTTGACACCGGTAGAACAAAATTATACTACAACCTGAGCGCAAGGCATTAACCATGATCTACGCACTTCATAATTTTAGGAAGTATCTGTTGGAAACTCCTTCATCTTCTATCTTGACCACATGGCATTAAAATATTTGATGAACAAGTTCGTCTATAAGGGCACATATGCTAGTGGGTGTTATTATTCCAAGAATTTGAGTTCACTTTGTGGTGGTCAAACCAGCAAGAGTAATTCTGGACTGACCATTTATCCAGATTGACTCGGGAGAGGATGCACAGAGCATAGAAGATACCATGCCAGATGCATAGTTGTTTAGGTTACGTTGCGCACCATCGAATTGGAGGATATTGCTTTGTGTTTCTTAAGATGGGTAAGGTGCCAAAAGGAATGAAGACACTAGAGAGAAATTAACTAGCCATACGCGCTTGTGCCCTACATGTTGATCAGTGGGGACTTATACAAACTAGGGTGTGATGAAGTTTTGTGTAGGTGTGTACTAGAGCATGAGCACCTCGCCATCATAGAGGAAGCACATGGAGGAATTGCAGGTGGGAATTATGTAAGAGACGCTACTGCATGTAAGATATTAATGGTAGGATTGTGGTGGGAGACCCTATATCATAATTGCAAGGAGTATTGTAAAGCGTGTGACCATTGTCAGCGCATTGGAAAGCCAGGATGAAGGGATAAAATGCCTTTGTACCCTATCCCTAGCCATATCCTTGATTCAAGCATGTGCCCGATTCTACAAGTGTTGGATGTGACGAGATTACCAAGACACTTCAATGGGAGTAAGGTCAAGCCCTACTATAAATAAGTTTTCTTGGTGTTTGGAAATAAGGTAGTATTGCCGAGATAGTTTAGCAGCTTTCTTTTTCTTGTGTTTCCCTTTTCGTTGATTTTGTGTTGCACGTTGGGTGCTGGTAATATCATTAATCTCTAGTAAAGTTGGATATATGTGGAGGAGCACGCATCGGTTTAGTGTGAGGTGGAGTAGAATGGAAGAAATTGAAGTGGGAAGCACTAGGAAGGATTGGATTTCATTGCAAAGCTCGGGTAAATGGCCTTATAAAGAAAGCACATGGAGGAAAGGTGAAAAGAATGGTAGGTGTCGGGAAAAGGCTACATTGGGGTCCACGTATAAAGAAAGGAGAAGTGCATGAACAACATGAGGTAGGCGAAAGCAAAAACCATAACGAGAAGAAGTGCCTTTGGCGCAGGTACACGTGTATAAGAGTCTCTTGTTTAGATGATTTGGTTGCAGTATGCCAAAAGGTTGGAAAATGGTCCGCGCAAGGTTGGGCGTGTGAGTCAAGGCGTGAAGGTTAGGTGCGTGAGTGAAAGCGTGAAAGTTATGCTTGTTTGAAAAATCTACATTAAATGTTAATGTATCGTGGTAGGTAAGGTAACATTTAATGTTACAAAGTGGGAAAAGCTATAAGGGTTGAGGCACTTTCATTTTCACTTTGTGAATAGAGAAAGAAGCACTTTTACATCTTTGCAAACCAGGGCTTCCAAAATTTGATCCGTGTGAAGAAAGATCTGAGAGGTTAAAGCATGAGTAACTAGTTGAGATTTGTGAACCAAGAAGAAGGGAGTTCACGGACATGAGAAAGCGGGAAGAAGGTGCCATATTTTGAAAAGAGTATCCCAGTTAGGGTTTGAGAAACTAGGGCATGGGTTTAAGATATTTTCTTCACAGGTCTTAGATCTGAGGTTGGAAGAAGTGGAAGAGCAGAGTAACAAGGAGTAATTGAAGGACCAAGATAATGGCACCGGAAAACCGACCGTGTCACCCAAATAAACAAGAGGCAAGGGAAAGGAAAAGATCCAGTAGGGAGTTCCGCAAGTATAAAAAAATATTGATATGCAGAAATGTAGTACTGGATGAAGAGGGAATCCCATTTGAGGAAGATGGCATTGAGTGATTATAACCATCGAATAACCATAACAGAGAAGGAAATGGCGTCGGAGCTAGTATGACCAATGAACAAGAGGACACTAGAGGGTTTCCCCATCTACAACAATGAGGTAAAGTGAAGTTGGAAAAGGCAGGGTTGTTGCAACTTTATGAGTTGCCCTAATTTGGAAAGCCGAGTTCCTCTATTAGTGGCTAATGTTACACATCCGGAAAACCGCTTTTACTTCACGTGGCGCAAGATGCACATAACCCCTCAGCTGATTTCAAAGTTTACAAGCCTCATCTGTGAGGGAGATAACATAGATGATGACCTGAGCGAAAAGGAGGCCATCAAAGAAACCGTTGATGTATATGAATACAAGAAGGGATCCAGATATTTTGATGTTGTAGATATCCCGAGATCCCATCATGAGAATGGTTGCACGCCCTGGTCACAAAGCTAAATGATCAAGAGAGGTGGATGCAGGTGAATAAGCCTTGGTTGCATATATGCAGAAAAATATCAGAGGGCATGATCCATAATTTATCTGCCTTCATTACAGATGAGATAATCAATAGCACCCAGGAGGGAGACAAGATACTCTTTGGGAATGTCATCCTGACAATCGTGTTTTTGGAGATAGGAGTTCCTGATGTGGTAGACAAGTTTGTTTGGGAGTATCTAACTGAAGAACCCTCTCCCGTGAAGATATTTGCAAAGTATACATGTGAAACAATGACAACCCCCCACAAGGCGTGCCTGGATAAATGGTATAAGCGCTTAAGGGGTGCATTCGGGGCAGAGTGGAGAATCCTAGAGAAACTACTGGCACGTACAATAGGTGAACCTTAGTTTGCAGTGTATCAACACTACTACATAGGTAGATTCATGAAGGTAGATGAGACCATGAGCCCGTGGTGTAAACTCCCATTTTCCTTCACCGCTCAATATTTCCAAGTGGGAGTTAACAGGTTCAAGGAAGTAAGGAAGCTAAGATTGGAACTTGGTGAAATTGATGAGGACCATAGGGAGTTTCGCAAGACGTTGGTGTATCTCAATAAGAGTGCATACGTGGAGAAGTATGTGGTGCATGAAGTCAGGATGATGAAACCCATGACCATACTAATTGCAGGAAAATCCACAACACGTATGTATCTCCGTATTAGGCCAAAGATTGAGAAGGGTGTATACCTAGAGAATGATGTCTCCATACCTAAAGATCCCAAGGGTAGAAAGAAGCTTGCACTCAAGAAGAGGGGAAGAGAAGAAGAATAAGAAGCACCAAGTGTGTAGACTGCTCAGATAGTAAGTGTGCTAGTGAAAGCACTAAGACTAACACCTATGCGCGCAGAAAGAAATCATTGGTAAAGGAGAAGACACCAAAAGAAGAAGCACCGAGAGAAACCCCTCATGAAGGAGAAGTGTCCAGAGGAAGAAGAGAATGCTGAATCCCTTGCCAAAGAGTTACCTCTCAGGAAAAGTAGAGGACAGAAGATGAAGCTAACTTAGAGGAGACCGATAGCTTGGAGAAATACATAGGTGGAGAGGATGATAACAACGAAGAAGATGACAACAGGAGGATGAGCCCGAGGGAGAGAAAGAACCACATGTCTTGGCATGTATGATTTAGGAGAAGATAATGGAGAAGAGAAGCGGGAGTTTATGTTCACACGGCGTAAGAGTAGCTAGGATGAGGAAGATGCCTAGGACATGGGAAGGAGTGAGAAGGTTGGCGCGGAGAACCAGAACCCATGAGATTTACATAGAGCAGTAACCGAGGTGGAAAAGAGAAAGGTGACAAAAATAATTAAGGCCTTAGTAGAACAAGAATTGGAGCGCAATGCTTGACCTAGTGTTAGAGGAAGGGAAGGAAGAAAACGTCAAAAGGAGCAAGAAAATATGGGAGGAGGTCCCGCCTAATAGTGAGTTTTCCCAAAGGTGCGCACTTGGGAAGAAGGACCCTTGATGCAGAGCGAGGAAAAGAAATGGGCTATGTCGATGACCCAAAGAAGGTACTACGTGTGCACTTCTAGAGCACCTTTGTACCCACGAAAGGCTTCTAGCCATGGAGTCATTTGACAAGAAGGGTGTGTAACCCAAGACAAGGACAACACTCTCTTGGGTGTTTGAGTCCCATATTGATTTGAGCCAGAATTTGAAGTTTGCGGAGGAGAAATCATAACAAGTACTGAGAGTCTAAGAGAGCCAATACCTTGGTAAATGTCTAGGAACTCTCGAATGAGCAACTCGTAATGCACTCAACAAGGTCATGGTCGAGATAGAGGCAAGAATTTTTGCGTGAAATAACAGAATAAGGGTGTTAGAAGAAAAGATAGAAAAGAAGGAATAGGAGTTAGCCGAGAAGGATAAGATCTTGAAGAAAGAAGAATTGATCATTGCATAGTTGAATCGTGAGCTAAAGGATGAAAAGGTGAAGGTGCAAGAAGTATACAAGAAAGTGGAGTCTATCAAGAGTGCCATCATATTAAAGCATCCAGACCTAGTGCCACCCGTGTAGAAGTACAGTCCCTCCGGAATGATTAGAAGATTTGATGTGCATCCTCACCATGGAGAGGTAGCCACTTGCCCCGGAGTCTGTAGAAGAAGTGGCCGCACACTTGGAGAAAGAAGACAAGTTGAAAGTGGTAACACTCATTGCTAAGTATAGCAAAGTGCTTGTAGATGTTAAGATTTCTACCCAATCGCCAAGGCCACACATGATAATTGGGCGACAAGGATAGGGTAGTAATCACCTTTGTCGCAGCTCACGAAGCGAGCTCCGGAGAAAAATAAAGGAAACATGGCTAAGAGGACAGAGTCTGGCCGAGTTTGAAATAAAGTATGAGGTCATTGAATCCTTGAGGGGTTCAATCAAAAGCTAATTGAAGGAGCTGTACCCTCAAATCACCAGGAGGATGGACATGCTTGGAGACCTGGGAAAAGAATTAGAGAATATTGTTAACACTTTGGGCACCCAGGGAATTAGACTAAGTTTAGATGAGGTGAGCACCCTAGTCGGTGACCTATGTCGAGAAAGTGCAGCTTGAGGTCGACGCATGGAAAAAATTGGATGCTATCTTGTAGAGGGATTTTCCTAGCTTGCTGATCTAATGCCTCCCCATTCTTTCTTCTCTCCCTAATATTTCATTCCCTTATTCTTTTTGCAAAATATTAGACTACATCTTGGTCCCCTTATCCAGTGAAGAAGTGTTCCTACAGACGAAGAACATGCATAGTGTGGGGTGATGTTGAGCCCCTAGAATATCGACTAATTACACCAAGGCATGTGGGCGCATGAGCCCTAGGTTGAAGGATAGGCACGCAAGAAGAAGGTGCACAAGGCCCGGTAGAAAAAGGGCACATAGGATAAGGTGTGTAGACAGAGCCCAGGTTTTGGGACTTAACCATTTTTGGTGAAAGAAACAGGACCCGACCACATGTGTGAAGCGATAAGGTGTCAGTATGATAGCATGGGGCCCACAATGAATATGCTTAGCGATGGAGGTGCACGTGGGAGACCATCATGATAGAACATGTAGAGCCCATGCTGGAAAACATGCACACTTAGGATACCATCATGGTAGAGCATGGAAAATCTCATACTTGAAGGAACATGTTCCCATGGAGGGCCCATATGGACACTTTGCAATGGATCTCGAGGTGAAGAAGGAGGCATTGGTAGTTCAGGATGCCTATATATATAACACCCTTAGGCGAGGGAAAATATAAAGACATGAGGGGAAAATGACGAAGGATCGAGAGAATTAAGAGGATGACATAATCTGAGAATAGAGAGAGCTCTATGGGATTGGGTAGGGATTATATGATGTATTATTGCATTAAGGGGCTGGGATATAAGTCCCCTTTGTATGAATGTAAGACATGATCCCTGATGTGATGTATGAATTGATCGATCAAGCTATGGTAGTCTAAGTGGATCCATGAATTGTAATGAGAATGCATGTAGTGAGGTTACAAACATAAATGAGCATGAGTTTAGTTGATTCGATCTATATCTATATTGTTTCATTTATATTCATGGAAGATATGAAATAGATGTAAGCTCTTATGTATTTTCCTTATGTTGGAGTTATCATTGTATCGTCAAATACTCGGTGGGAATGAATGCAATTGTCTAGAGGCCGCCCGAGTCATATGATGAATGTATGTCTCATTTCCACCATTATTCATTAATTTCTCGATCTAGATAATGATTTCCCATTTAAATCACACAAAAGAGATACTCGGTACCGTGCATGCCTCGGGTGAGAACCTAGTTCCCATTGGGTGGTAGGCCGGTGCATGGGATTCCCTTGTTCTTTTGGTGGGTGTAAAAATGACTACAAGTTTTGTTAAGATTTGAGTATATTTCATTGTGTTAAAGGTATCCTCTTGTCACACTTACAATTATTGCAAGTTGAGCATGCTAACATTTCATCTCTCCCCTCTTTACGTTCACTTTTGTAAAGGATCGTAAAATCCTTTCAAACCTCTTCATATTTCTTAACACTCACTTTGTTAAGAATCATCTAAACTAACACTTCAGTCCATCTTCCACCTTAACATCACTCATTTTTGTTAGGTGTTGTGAAGTCCCCTCTTGTCATCACTCTTCTCACACATTTTGTTAGGAGTTGATCGACTTCATCTTGTTAAGTCTTGTCTCCCTTGACATTCATTTTTGTTACGTGTCGAGCACATTTCACTTTTCCCCTTTTTCATTTCTCTTAACACTTACCGTGTTAGGAGTTAACTTTTTTACATCATTTCATCACTCTTATCATTCATTTTGATTACAAGTTGATTGCATCCACCTTGTCTAGTATATATTCCTTTCACACTCATTTTTTTATGGAATAGAGCACATATAACTTCTTGTCGTCCCTTTTTCTCTTTACTATCATTTTGTTAAGAGATGGGAACTCAAATAACCTTTTTTTTCTTCTTCCCTCTTAGCACTCATTTTGCTACAGGTCAAACTTTTTCCATCTTCTTCCCTCTTCCATCTTAGCATTCAATTTTCTAGGAGTCGAGTTTCTCAAACATTTTCATCGTTTCCATATTAGCATTCAATTTGATAAGGGTTGTGTTATTCATCATACCTTTCTTCACTTTCTCTCATTTCTCATTGCAATGGTGGATTTATACAATTCATCCTTTGCCCAAGAATGGAAAATGATGAAAGACACCATTGTAGGTTTACAAAAACAACGCAAATAATTCAATTTTGATGAATTGTGTCCATACCCTTTTAATATGGACATCTTACGCATACCCTTCCCATAGTCTTTTGAGACGCCCAAATTTGACAAATACAAGGGAAAAAATTATGCGAAACAACATATCAAAGAATTTTTCATAGCATGTCATGAAGTGGCATATAACGATAGCTTTCTCTTATGCATTTTTCATAGAAGTCTAGGAGGACAAGATTTGGATTGGTTCTTACACCTTCCAAAGGGATCTATCACCACCTTCACAGACCTCTCAAAGAAGTTCATCAAATTTTTATTTCAACCTCACTCGCAATAATCACCATACTAAAGCTTCTCACAATGAATCTTGGTACATCAATCACAACCACAATGTCATCACTGTTGGTGTCACAGATAATCACAATATGCCCAACATACATGACCAATCAATCAAAAATCCAATCATACAACCTAGCCAAGAAACTACACCATGTAAAGTTAAACGTAAGTTTACATCCCTTGGAAAAAGTATCACTAGTGTATTTCACCAACTCAAAGAGGTTGGGATGATAAAATATCCCCTTACAAGACCTTGGATTGAAGGAGAACCTAAGCCATATTGGTACAAACCTCATACATATTGTGATTTTCATAACATTGATGGCCACTCAACTGATAAATGTACATGTTTTAAGAATTATGTCCAAGAATTAATTGATGACGAAGAGATCTTTGTAGATATTGACGACAAAGCTCTTACAATTGATGACATGTCAACTTCCACACCTTTAAATGAAGAGTTGACTGTTATTCCCACTTCTATTCATACTGACATTTTGTGAGATCATGACGAAGGTCAAGTATTTCCCCCTTCAAACCAATCCATTTCTTCTACAGATTTTCTTCCTATAGTCCAAACAAACATTGAACTGTTTTGGAAAACAATCTTCTAACACCTAACGAGAACTTGAATTTTCTTCAAGACTCTCTTTCAACCCTTGACAAGAAATAAGAGGGTCCATTGTCAAACACCATTGAGCTTGATTTTATTCTTTCCATTCCAGCTCATACACCTAACATCTCTAGTCTTGTTGTCAAACCAAAACAATCTTGGACACTTGCAACAACACAACCTTCAGTGTCCATTATACCTTACATGATCCATCCCACAGGAATCTCATCAACGATGATTTCTACTTGTCAAGATATCTACATGTGCACATTATTTGAGGTACATATACCCAGGAATATCCTTATTCAACCATTTAAAGCTTTAATTGCAAATATTTTGTCTGATCAACTAATTCACAACCTAGAAGGAGCAACATTAACTATTTCCTTTCTGATTACAAAGAAAACATAGTCTACATCTAGATATTTATCCTTCTTTCCTCGCACTCTTTTTCTCACAGGTGAATATGTATCTCAACATCTTCCTTGCATCAACAATATTCTTCTAACATCACATATGTCTTTTGATCTCATCGAAGACTTATCTAATCATGCATCCTTTGACTTGGATCCTGTTTGCCCAAGTCTAGTACTTCAAGACCCATCAAATCATTTGATTCAATATTCTGAATTGGATCCTGTCCACCCAAGTCTCTTATTACATGACTTATCTAAACCTTGGTTTCACTCCTTTGAATTGGATCATGTCTATCCCAATCTCGTATTTCAGGACTTATCAAATCTTGATTCACTCCTTTGACTTGGCTCATGTCCATCCAAGTCTCGTATTTCAGGACTTATAGAATATTTTGATTCTCCCTCTTGACTTGCATTTCATCTACATAAGTCTTATATATCAGGACCATTCAACTTCAATAAACATGGAAATTTTTCTTGATGAGTCCATTTCAAACCTTCATCCTCCAAAATTCAGAAAACTCAAAAATCACAAAAAGAGAATAAAACTCTGTATTAGAGCACTGTTTGCCAATCGAAATGACAAAGTGTGTACAAATAATGTTAGGAATTCCATCTATTGGAAGATACCTTAATCATACCATTATCATATACTCACCTTCTTCACCTATTATGACACATGTTAACCTTGTTCCTCTTGGGAATTGTGTGTCTCATCTTTGTTATGGTTTCTACCATTTTAGATCTTTTTACCTACGGTTTTGTCTCGAAGCTTACTGATGGTAAAATCCTCCTTTCAAATAAGCTCTCTCTTTAACTGAAAGCACTAAACTTCTTTACCTGGTCCTTTTTGACCGCCCATCTCAATCTACGGTGTTGAACCCTTGTGTCCTACTAGTCGCATGAGGATGAGACTTGGGGAAAAATGTTCTGCCAACAAGCATGCTATCAAAATACAAGGAAAATTAAATAAAAAAAAAAAAAAAAAGACAAGTCATTGAAAAACAAGCATGGGAAATGTCAAACAAACAAGGGTCAAATCCCTTTATTGGTCATGATTTAGGACCTCTATTTTATGCAAAAAGGAAGTAGAAGAGATGATATATCATAGTGGTGATGAAGCAAGATCACCATGCCTGAGTTTGACTTTGACCCTACTATTAGATGAATTAATTTTTATAAACAAAGATAGGGTACTTGCAAGAGTGGTGGAATTAGGTGCTAGAATGCCAACAGAACATGAAACTATTCCACCCACAAACAAGTCTAATGAGGAGAACCACCTCTCATTAACATGGACAACATTTTAGCACATGGACATGCTTCCACATCAAATTTAGAAAACAAATGGTGGGTTATAAATTACTATTCATCAAGATGCTACGTAGAGTACGAATAGAAAGCGAAAACATTGAACAACCCCATGTGATGTAACATTCACATTTTAAGACTTTAGAATTAAGGGATTTTTTTGAATAATGTTCTCTTTTCTAAATAATCATTATTTAGAACACACATTTCCAATCCAATCAATCTCATAACAGAGATAACCATATGCACTGTAATGATATGGAGAAACACCGATCTCTCATTTCATGACTCGGTATCATACCGATCTCTCATGTTAACTCAATGAATTGTATACTAGGTATACTTGGTTCTCTTACCCTTTTCGGGGCATTAAGTTTTCTATTTAAGAGGCCTATTTGAATATACGTTACCAATATTCATCTAAAATCTCGCTTCTTAAACTAGGAGACATAGGACAACCCAACCAAGAACTTGCAATACTTTGGCCAAAGATTTTCAACATCTTTGCTCATGTTAATATTCCTAGATGACATACTCGTCAAACAAAATACATCCTTCACCCAACTTCATCTGTTATCTAGAATGGTGCGATTGACTCCTTTCAATCCACTTGTTTAAGGTTTATCCCTAACAAAGGTTAACAACATAGTTTAGTGTAGAAGACTACTCACGGTGAATAAGGGTACATAGACATACTCAATCGACCTAAGTCGATTGCATGTGTCTAGTTATCCTAAGTCATCATGAGTTGCCCCGACACTAAATCATGCTTCTAACCTAACCTAGGGTATAACTAAGATCAAGTCCAAGTTTATGTAGATCTTGATGATTCAACTCGAAGGGCATTGTCACATGTCAACCTGCAACACAATATCCTCATGAAGACCCGCGTCTTCATGAAGGTACTGTACTTCTGATTTGCGTGTGCCAACATACGAATGAGTCATCCCATCTAGATGTACATACCCATGAAAGATGTTAATTATATAAATATTTTCCTTAATTAAAGTTTAATTAAAGCAGCCCTCATGAATCCCTAATTTCATTAACCATTAGGGTTGCAAGCAATAAATGAATTGTAATTGCTTTGCGAGATACATCCGCCTCCCAAAACCTTTTCAAGATTTTTTTCATTCATTAACTTCCTAATTTAAGATTCGAGTTTTACAAAAAGAATCAAGATACTAACAGTGGAGGTTAACTTATTTAACTTATCCAAGTCTTAGCTTGTTTAAGTTTTGAATCGATTCTTTCATAATATAATTCATTAAGATGAAGTCTACTTATTGTATATATATTCTTTTCATTTGTTTTACTTAGATTGATGAATTAAACAAGAGTGAGCACACCTTTTTCTAGAATGACATTTGGATTTGATTCCAAAAGGTCTTAACAAACTACTCAATAATGTAGAATATTTGCCTTTCCTTTTTACTTATTAAGAGTTAGGGTTCATTTGGAACCTCTTAAAATTTTACAAGTTTTCATCATGATTCCATTTACCCATTAATATCTGTTTCACACGGAATGGTTTCGGCTCTGCAGAATAGACTTGCTTCTATCCTATCATTCCTTTGAGAAACAGATAAGGGTTAGGGCTAGGAGGAATACCTGTTAAATGTTGAGATGGTGTGCACGTACCGTAGAGAAAGATCAGATCGACTGCGAAGAACTCCTTTTTGTCTTGGAAGGACTACCTGCAAGTAAGAATACAAGACCACCAGATTTTAATTAGACAATAAATGAGGGATCTGCCTTAGGCCCAGGAAATATAAAACTTCCTTTCGAAGGTGGTCAGTTCCCTTTTTAATACGATTTAACACAAATGATAACAAAGAAAGCTATTGCAAAATCACGATTTAGGTATCTCGCTACAAAGCAATAGAAACTAAATTATCAATAATAAAGCGTCACGTTGTTTGTTCGGTTACTGGTCGTTGGTACGTTCAGGTTGAGTTATAGGGATAAACCAGACTGGATCTGAGGTTGTTAGGTGGCAAATAGGCGAGAAAAGGGTTTTGGGGTATAAGTCACAGTGACCGACGCCGGTCACTGGGTAACCGACCGCGGTTAGAGAACCGCTGCCGGTAGGGGATAAACGATACCGGTAGGGTCAGCAATCTAAGTGCTTCTGGATAGAGGTGGGTTGTAAGGTGATTGTGGGGTTATTAAGATTGGGGGATGGCTTAGGGGAATGACGGGAGGATAGGGAAGACTCAGAGTGTGGTAAAATGGCCTTCTGGGCAATATCAGGATGTATGGGTGAAGGTTAAGTGCAGTATGTTCTTGGTAGTAGTAGATCTAGGAATAAACTTATGATTAATATTAATCAAAAGTTCAAGAAAATGGTGCTTAGAAACATATATAAAACACTACTCACTAGTCCCTGATGCAGATGCAGGTTTCAAGACTGTGATGATGAAGACATGACCCAAGTTGGATGATCTGACAATCCAAGATGAGTTATCTCCTCTTCTGATGCTCGGATGAGTGTTACTGGGCTCTGGTTATTCAGTTGCAGTCTTGGGCTTGATGTCCTTCTCTGCAAACTCTTCCTGTTTCTTCACTTGTCTCTGCTCGGCCAAGCAAATCCGGATCCTTTCGATGATTTCTCTTTTTTCTCGATCCAATGAAAAATCCCATTTTTTTTTGGTTGGAAGTAGTCATTTACGGGGAACCGATGGTGGTTACGTAACCGACGGTGGTTGAGTAGGAACCGGTATCGGTCAGGTCAAAGCGGGCTATTTTTGGTAGAATAGCCAGCTTTCCCTCCTTTTCTTCCGAGGGATTGGTAGCGGGTTTGGTCAAGTCATTATGAAGTTGGTTTTAGGTGCGGATGAGGAGTAATTAGTCATAGGTGTGGAATTGGACCAAGTTATAGTCTTAATTAGGTTAGTTTAGGGTTAAGACTAGGTCATGATGAGGTGGCGACATGAGGTGGCGTGTATGGTGATGTGGATTTATTAATTATAAGGTAATTAATAAATAATTGTGTAAGGTTTAGGTGATGAGGTTAGGTTGCGAAATGAGATGCGAGGCACGAGGGGGTCGTAAGACACGGGGGTCGATTGTCTATGACCGATGTATCGGTTAAGAAACCGATACCAGTTCCTTAGGCACAATAAAACCGATATCGATTCTGTGTCAAAAACCTATAAAAAGAAAAATACAAATTGATCATTGTCACATTTGCAATTTGAAAACCAATTTGAGTTGTCTGACGTGGAGAGTTGAGATTGGAGCATTTGTTGATTGAGGTGGAGCTATTTTAGTGGAGGAGTGAGTTGTTAGTGGGCCCGAGTGAGGAGGAGGCAGCAGTTGATTGGTGGAGGACTCAGAAGAGGACAGTTAGAGCCATGGCACAGCCAGGAGGAGCAGGAGGGGCTGGACCAGCTGGACCACCACCACCCATCCCACCACGACGACGTGTCGTCGTACGGGTAGGTTCGAAACCCCTCATTGTGTGCATTTTATTGCATTATGCTATATTTGGGATTTTGGGTAGGAATGTACATTTTGTAGAAAATAATTAAGAAATGGAAATGATTTGAAAAAGGGAGAGGGTAGATGGGTTAAATAGGTCAAGGCGGCAGGGTGGGTAGGTTTTTAGGGTATTTGGGTGGGTAAATTGGTAGAAATAGGAAAAAATGTAGTTGGGGGGTGCGGGGTTCAAACTCTGAAGGAAATTTGACTGACCGATGCCGGTCACTAAGTGACCGGCATCGGTCACGAAATTTCAGGAAAGGTTGGCTTTGTCGGCGACCGGTGTCGGTGGGAAGGGGACCGGGGTCGGTTATGGGTGACCGGTACCGGTCCTTAGACAGGATTTTCTATTTTTGTTGCGTCATTCGGTGGTGGTTTTGGGTGTGAAGTTCTCGTTGGGGATGGCATGTTAGGTTGTTTGTTGTTGTGTATGATTGGGTTTTATGTGTTGGGTGTGAAGATGGAGGGGGATATCGTAGAGGTTTTTAGGGTAAGATAGGTGGGCGTAGATGTGTGTTATGGAGTCGTGGTGTGGTTAGGTGGATAAGAAAGGGGATAGAGAGGGGTAAAGTAGTTGTTGTTGTAAAGAGTAGGGCTAATGTAGTGAGTTGGTTTTGCAGGCACGTCAGCAGCTGACGATGCGGGACAGGATGCCCCCGCTGTTGAGACGGATGCGGCCACACGTGTCCGCAGCGCAGTGGGCCATTATGCGCGAGGTGGGACTTGGCGGAGTCCAGCGTTATAGGGCCATAGAGAGAGATCACAGTTTGATGGTCGCCCTCATCGAGAGATGGGATCCGGCGACCAATGTGTTCCATCTCCCGACTGGAGAGATGACCATCACATTGGAGGATGTGTATCGCATCCTTCGATTACCGATTGATGGAGAGGCGATCTTTCGAGTGTCGACGCCCGAGACAGCCATGGGGCAAGCATCCTACACGTATTCGGGATGCAGCTGTTGCATCGACATATCACAACAGCGAGTATCGCGTATGGGGATATGTACGAGCCCATCGCCATGAGACACGGCTTGCCGTGTTGATGATGATCGGATCACCTGCTTCGCCCTCCCAGACTCAGAGGGAGGCCGCTTTCCACGGGTGCTTATGGGGGTGCTACATGAGATGGTGGAGGAGCACACATGTTATGCTTGGGCACCAAAGATACTTAGTGCGATTATACCGAGAGTGTAGGGCTATCACGGATGAGGCGATTCGGGATTTGCTTGACATTTTTACTACACTGTTGGGCGTATGAGCATATCATATGCATTAGACCAGTAGGGCTGCCCCAACAGCCAGGGCCACAGGTCATCTATAGATACGGCTTTCAGAGGTGGTTGGGGGTCGTGGGCCAGCCACGAGCAGTGCTTGCAGGGCGGGACGCTACTTATTACAGACATATGTTAGAGGGCTTGACAGCGTTAGATGTTGTATGGAGACCGTATAGAGGTCATCACCCTCACGGAGGAGCCCGAGGACAGTTGCAGTGGATCCAGTATACATTCTGGATAGCGGGACAGAGGTCGGGAGAGTATGAGAGGATACCCCTGGAGAGGGTACACAGGCAGATGGGGCTACGACAGGATGAGCCCCCTCGCTTCCCTCAGTACCGGAGGGATGATGTAGAGGCTCCACTGCCTACACCACTGCCCGTGGACCCAGATTGGGTTGCTGAGAGGCCGGCAGATGATACCATAGATGATGCCACTGCACAGGAGCATTTTTGGTTTGGTGGGCCGGAGAGAGAGCTGCGAGGATAGCACAGCCCGCACAGCCAGACTTAGCGGCTGTTAGAGCAGAGAGGGACCAGCTCAGAGGGCAGGTACAGTTATTACAGGGGCAGCTTGCTGCCGCACAGGCACAGATAGGTGTCTTACAGGGGCAGCTAGCCCAGATGGATCGCAGTGCAGTGCAGTGCACGAGTGCAAGAAGAAGACCACCACGGCGGCACCGGTCCAGTCGGCCGCAAGCTGTGCAGTACCACCACGGCCACGAGTGCACCACCAGCGGCTTTGGCAAAGATAAAGGCACGGGGGCACTGGTAGTAGGAGTCAGGGGACCAGCCCCAGCACCTACGGTGGCTCGTGATCGTTATATGGAGGCTAGAGCGGAGGCCCGGTACTATTAGGATATTCTTGATGGTACGGGGCTGATTATCAGCCATATGTGGCACATAGAGCAGAGACCTCTCGGAGCCAGAGATCTCAGGGAGGTGCAGCCACAGCCGGTGGGTCTGTGACAGGTAGGAGGCGAGAGGCAGCACAGGGACCAGCAGGCAGACAGGCAGAGGGCGGTGGAGAGAGCTGAGGGGTCCCTGCATAGTTTTGGATTGGTTCATTGGATATGGGCACCGGTCTGCGAACCGGCTATGTTTATAGAGGCCTGCGTGCCTAGATATTATGTATTCATTTATTCATTCATTCATTTATTGTATATACCGGCCTGCGAGCCGAGTATGGGTTGTACTGAAGGATGCGGCTCGCGAGCCCAGTATGTTTTGATATGAGAGACCGGCTGCGAGCCGAGTGAGATTATTGGCAGATTATTGCGGCTGCGTGCGGCCGTTGTATTATGAGATCACAGAGGCCCCGATGCAGGGCACATTGTATATTTGAAACTTTGTATATATATAGATATGATGATTTGACCCACATGTTGTGTGTAAAAATGTGTTTAAGTGTTTTGAAAATGGTTTGTGATATTTAATGTATGATGAGTTTGATTTACATGGTGTTATATATTAATGATGTTGATGTCTTTTGTTGATGGGATGTATGTATGTATATATAAATGATGAGTTTAGTTGACGTGTTGTATGATGAGTTTCACTGGTTTTGTGAAATTGAATATATGTAGCTGTTGATTTGGATTCAAATGGTGTTAGATGGATGGTTTTTGATATCGTTTGTTGATGGCGTGGCTGTTTTTGTAAGATAGATAGATGATGTTGATGAAATTGTGATGAGATATGGATTTAATGAAAAATATGGATAATGGTGTTGTTCATGCAGGAAAAAGGGACGGGCGCCACAAAAATGTGCAAAAATGAAGAAACGGCTTAGGTTTACGCAACAACGGGGCACATGACCGATATCGGTTATGTAACCGATGTCGGTAGCTATATGACCGATATCGGTTATGTAACCGATATCGGTTATGCAAGAATTATTTTCCTAAAAATAGAACTGCTGGGTTGGCAACTTAAGTTCTTATTTTTAGCATTCTTATTTTTAGAGTCATGAAACACGTTAAATATGCGAATGCGACGCTGTTTAACAATTGCTACAGGTAATTGCATGAAAGAATTTGAGTGATAAGGAGGAAAGAGCCAGGTGAAGTGAGCGTGGGCTGAGATTCAGAAGACAGAAAGACAAGTTATATTTGAAGAGGGTGGTGAATATGGCTGAATGAGGAGAAGCATCCAAGAGGGTGGACGAGGGGAAGACATGTTCCACCCCAAGCTGCTGCATCCCGAGAGGTAAACTGTTTGGTTGTAATTTGATTGTTGCATGTGTTGCAAATAGGATGAAAGAAGTGTAAGTGGGTAAAGATGAGAAAAAAGGTGATAGGCAAGGGTTGGGGATGGTATGAGTGCTACGGGGTAGGTAAACAGGGTGGGTATGTATGTTTTTAGGTATAAATAGGAGTGAACGGGAAAAATAATTATCGTAGGTGTATGCTTTAAGCAGGGTAGATATACTTTGACAGTGACCGGTATCGTTTTGAAGTAACCGGTATCGGTTAGCAAACCGGTATCGGTTATGCATAACCGCTATCGGTCACTGTAAGGGTTTCCAGAGTTTGAGAAAAAACCCGTAGAGATTTGTTCTTTTGAATAATCATGTGTCGTTTTGATGTATGCAGGCAGAAGCAAGGTTAAGGATGAATGATACTGTGCCAGCGTTGTTGTCACGAATCCGAGCGGATGTAACACCAGCGGAATGGGCATTGATAAATCGGTTGGGGTTAAGTGGAATCCGCTATTATTCAAGAATCGCGCGGAACCATGCTATGTTGCAGGCGTTGATTGAGAGATGGAATCCAGAAAAGAATACCTTCTATCTACCAACAGGGGAGATGACAGTGACTTTGGAAGATGTGTTCCGTATTTTGAGACTTCCAATGATAGGAAAAACCGTGTATCAGGCATTGCCCAGCGTGGGGCGAGCAGCGATAACAGCAGTATTTGGGTCAGCTGCACGAGATTTGACACAGCGAGGTTTATCATTTACGTATGGTACAATGTATGCAACACACCCTGAGGAAACAAGGCTGGCCGTGCTATTAATGATAGCGGTGGGGTATTATGCATTGCCGAGTGCGGAAGGTGGAAGATTTCCCAAAGCATTGATGAGTGTTATTTGGGAAATGATAGAAATGAGCGTGACATTCACATGGGCACCCGCATATCTAGCAGAGTTATATAGGGGTTTATGGGCATACAAGCGAAAACACAGAACGACACTGGATTGTTCGTACTTATTACATTGTTGGGCCTATGAGCATATTGTTTGTGTGTGCGTCAATAGGCCGACCCATTGAGTCGGGAGAGGCAGGAGTGCAAAGGTTGGGATTCAGACGATGGGTCCAGACAGAACAAGAGGCGAGATCCCAGGCCGTGATAGATGACATCGAGTATTATAGACAAGTATGGGAGATGGTGGCGATTGCAGATATTTGTTGGAGGCCGTACGGGAACTATATGGTGACAGAGCACATAGCTGAGGAGTTGAGGGGTGTAGAGCGATTGAGGTGGATCGCAGGGCATAGGCCGGGTGAGTACGAGAGGATTCCTCTAGATCACGTGCGGTGACAATTTGGGTTCGTTCAGGATATACCTATGACATATAGACCATACATGAGGATCGACGCCGAGGCAACATTCTCACCTCCCCGGCCTACACCTCCAGAAGGGCCAGAAGAGATAGCAGCCGATCGTAGGGTTATGGATGCGGGAACGACAGAGGCGTATAGAGTATGGTGGGTAGCAGAGCTGTGAGGTGCACGTGAGTGCCCTGACATAGCTGTGATTACAGCTGAGAGAGATCGTCTGCAGGATTTAGCTCGCCAGCTTCAAACACAGGTGAATGAGACAATGGGATTGTTAGAGGCTTCACAGCTACGAGTGGAGAGACTGGAGGCAAGATTCCTCCACGCGAGAGGATGTATTCGTATGTTACAGGAGATGTTGGCGGATCAATGGGAGGAACCAATGGCAGTGGCACCTTTGAGGATGGAGAGGCCCACGGAGGGGCATCGACGATCACGATCACCACCTGATTCGGGAGGAGGTGCAAGGATCTAAGTGAATTTCATAGGAATATAAGAATAAATAAAGATGCCGACCTACGAGTCGATGATAGAGAAGATGTATTTGTTTAACATCTAAAATAAAACGAAAGATGTATGTTCTTTTGAGTGATGATAATAATAAGAATGGTTGTGTTTGAATGTTATTTTTGTTTTGTTTGAAAAAGGATAAAGATGAAAGTTGGCAAATAGAAATACACAAAAAATATTTATATTGACAACATATGATAGGGTAAGGTAGGGGATGGTCGAGCTAACCTTGGGAGACCCCATGTCTCCTAAGTGCTGCCTACATAGCCCATTTGCACAAAGCAAGGAAGGGCCTCAGACCGATGTAGTTCTCCCTTAGGATCAGGGAGAGGTGAATTCAGGCAATTGGGTTGTGGTTAGGCAATTTTGTTGGTTGGTAAAAATTTGATGTTGGTAGGGTAAAGCGAAAGTTAGCATTCCCAAGGAGTAGGGAATCATGTCCTGATTAAGGTCAACACACAATCTTAGAGCCGAGCAAAAGAGGCAAGAGTGTCCCGTAATTGAGAAGAGCTAAACAAACCACATATTAATGTAGGATGAGCTTGAATCCCTAGGTACCTTGCATAGGCGAGAAGTCGATAGGTGAAAAGAGTGGTATAATCACAATATATCGGATATACGTCACGTCCCTTGAGTTTTGTTATTGTGAAGAATGGCGAGGTGAGGTGGATGGTATGGCTGGGGCGCAGAGAACTTATTATAAGATGATTATTCTGAAAAAAGAAAACCAAACCTAAATAGACAAGTCCATGACTCAAAAGTGCTTTGAAGTACTGCTTTTATTTTTATTTTATTTTGCTGGATATAGACTGATCGATGCGGGAAGTCTACATGGGATATGTATTTTGTTGTTCTTGAGGTCTTCACGAAGCTGATCAATGCGAGAAGCTTCTGATAAAGGCGATTGTGTATAGCTGTCCTTCAAGGGAGTAGTCTATTTATAGTAGCAGATGCGGTGTTTATGTATAGCTGTCCTTCGGGGGAGCAGTCTATATATAATAGTAGCAATAGTTTGGCATATAGCTGTCCTTCAAGGGAGCAGTCTATTGTATAATTTAGAGGTCTAGATGTCCGTTGGGCATAAAGCATCTAGTTTTGTAGGAAGTTTGACTCAAGAAAATCCCATAAGTGTTTTAATTAAGAATGTGTCATTTTGATACTTTGAAGTCATGGACTAGACTAAAAAGGGGAAGGCATCTTTTAAGGGGAGGTGATAATCAAACCATATGAGCTTGATTGGATTTTGAAATGTAAGAAACAAAGTGTATGCGGTGGTAAATGAGCTCAAGGGACGAGCGTAAGGTAGATAAGAAGTGGTATAACACTAATTTCAACAGTAGAATGGTCGAAGATGCAAGGAATTAAGGGGCTCAAGCTCAGGTTTACCATTAAGCGAAGCTAAACGATAAGTGCCTGATCCATAAGTGTGAGTGATAATGTAAGGCCCAATCCAATTAGGAGCAAATTTTCCACGTTTGCTCTTTTCTAGTTTGGTTACATGTTGATTCTCTTTGAGGACAAGATCACCAACCTTAAAGGTACACTCATGAAGTCGCTTATCATAAGCACGCTTGATGCATTTTTGGTAGATTTGAAGGTGATCAAGAGCCGTAAGATGACGCTCGTCAAGAAGCTCTAATTGGGCTAACCGCTCTTGGCGGAAATCATCATTGGTAAGAATATCCTGAAGAGATATTCTGAGGGAGGGTATTTGTATTTCGAGAGGCAAGACAGCCTCGGTACCATATACCAAAGAAAATGGTGTGGCATTAGTGGAGGTACGAATGCTAGTACGATAAGCCCAAAGGGAAAAGGGAATGTGATCATGCCAGTTTCTTCCGGACTCATTGATAACTTTCATGAGGATTTTGGTTAGGGTTTTATTAGAAGATTTAGCTTGACCATTGGCCTATGGATAGTAAGGTGATGAGAAACTAAGTTTGATACCAAAGTTGTCACAAAGGTCTTGTAACAACTTATTTTTAAAAGATTTACCATTATCTGTTATTAGGCGATGAGGAATACCAAAATGACAGATAATGTGATGGTTAACGAATTCGACAATTTTTTCTTTTTTGATTGAAATGAGTGGAATGGCCTCCACCCATTTTGTGTAGTATTCGGTTGCTGTGATTATCCAACGGTGACGTTGTGAAGAAGGCGGGTGAATCTCACCAATAAGGTCTAAACCCCATTGTGAGAAAGGCCAAAGATCTCGTGCGACCTGTAGCGGATGGCTAGGAGTATGTTGAAGGTTGGCATGTTGTTGACACATAACACAATGCTTAACATATTCGTAGTAATCGTTATTAAGAGTAGGCCAATAATAACCTAGGTGAAGGATTCGTTTGGCCACGGCAAGGCCACTAAAATGTCCACCACAAATTCCGTCATGGACTTGTTGGATGGTATAGGTGACCTCCGCGCCGGTTAGACATCGAAGAAGGATGCCATCAAAGCCACGTTTATAGAGGAGTCCCCCCATGACGACATAACGAGAAACACTTTTAAGAAAAGCACGTTTGCCGTTACTAGTAAGGTCAGGTGGGAGAACAGAGGTTGTAAGGTAGTCGTGAAATTGGTGGTACCAGGTATCCTGCGAATTAGCAGACACATTATTTATCATACAAACAACCGGGGCTGAGTAGGATGGGGCAAAAAGTTGTTGGACCAAGACGAATATGTCAGAGTCAGTTGGTGAGGCAGGAATTTGCGAGGCTAAGCAAGCCATAGTATCTGCAAATTTGTTAGTGGAGCGGGAATGGTCTGGATAGAATAACGAGTAAATGAGGTCAAAAGTGAATCCACGTAATGTTTGTACTTTTGAAGTTCCTCATTCTTACATTGGTAGATGCCCATAACTTGATTGACTACCAATTGAGAGTCACCAAAAATATTAATGGATTTGACACCTAAGTGTAATGCAACATGGAGACCCAAAACAAGGGCCTCGTATTCATTTGTATTATTAGTGCAGGGAAATCGAGCGAGAATGAAAGAGGCATAGGTTCAAAAGCGTCAAGAGGAATGAGAACAACACCGGCTCCTTCGCGCGCGGCATTTAGATCCATCGAAGAAGAGGGTCATTTGATACGACTCTTCCCTGAGTGAAAGAGTGGCGATGAGTTCGTCGGGGAAATTAAAATTGGTGAATTGTTCCCCAGGTAAAGGGGCCTCCGCAAGTTGGTCCGCAATAGTTTGTCCTTTGATTGACTTCTATTGTACAAACTCAAGGTCGAGGTCAGCGAGGAGCATAAGCCATCGGGTGATGCGTTGGTTTAGATGTGGTTTGGCATACATATAATGAATGGGGTCCGTGTTGGTGATGACAAAAGTTTTGTGATTCAGGAGGTAATGTCGGAGTTTGGTGGCTACAAATGATAGGGCTAGGCACAATTTTTCTACATGTGTATACCTAGTCTCGTAATCCACGAGAGTACGACTTATATAATAAACGGCTTGTTCTCGACGTGCCGAGTCCCGATGTGCGAGCATGGCTCCTATAGCATGGTCAGTGGCAGAAAGGTAAAGGTAGAAAGGGTGATCATCCTGCGGTGGAATAAGCACAGGTGGCTGCAAGAGATAGGATTTGAGAGCTTCAAAGGCTTGGTGACACTCGTCACTCCATTGAAAGGCAATGTCCTTTTTAAGAAGGTGATGGAAAGGTTGACATCGATCCGAGAGTTGGGAGATGAAACACCGGATGGATTGAAGTTTACCCTGCAAACTACGCAATTGTTTGAGGTTTTTGGGTGGGGGCATTTCTAGGATAGCTTTTACTTTAGATGGATCGACCTCAATGCCATGCAAAAGAGCAGCCAAGAATTTTTTCGAAAGAACACCAAAGACACATTTCTTTGGTTGAAGCCGGATGAATATTGTAATAAAGCATCGAAAATAATGGTTAAAACATCGAGATGTTCACTGCGATGTTTAGATTTGCCAAGAAGATCATCGACATAATCCTCAAGGATAGTGTGCATAATGTCATGAAAAATGTAAGTCATAGCCCGCTGATAGGTCGCACCAGCATTCTTAAGGCCAAATGGCATGACATGATAACAGAAGGTTCCCCAAGGAGTTATGAAGGCAGTTTTATGTTGATCGGCCGGGGCTACCAAAATTTGATTGTATCCCGAAAAGCCATCCATGAGAGAAAGCATTTCATGGCCCGCAGTGAGATCAACAAGTTGATCAATACTTGGGAGGGGGAAGTCATCCTTGGGGCAAGCGAGGTTAAGGTCTCGGAAATCCGTGCATATCCGAAGTCCCCCCGTCGCTTTAGTGACAGGTACGATGTTAGAAATCCATTGAGGATAGTCAATAGGCAAGATGAAGGAAATAGAAAGAAGTCATTGAAGCTCTTCTTTGACTAAGAGGGCAATGCGTGGATGCATTTTTCTCAGTTTTTGTTTGACTGGTTTGGAATCGTGGTTTAGGGTGATGTTATGGACAGCAATGGTAGGATCAATTCCTGGCATGTCAGCGTAGGACCAAGCGAAAGCTTGGTTGCGGATACGGAGAAAGGTAGTAAAGGCGGCTTGTTCTGATGCGTTAAGGGATTGTCCGATCTTCACAATGTGAGGATCTTCCTCTGTGTGGATGTTGATTTCTATAGTAGACTCATTCAACATGGTTTGAGTTTCAGATGGTAAGGCGCGTTGAATATAAGAGTCATCCACACCAAGGTAAGTGAGGATGGAGTCATCATCCTGGCACTCAACAATGTTAATTGAAGGTGAGTCCTCTTCAATCATATCTGGATATAGAAGGGGAATAGAAGAGGGGTCCTCATTATCGCGTTGATAAGTGAGAGGACCTAGGAAGATAGCATTTATGAAAAAAAAAGTTAGGAGGGATAGATTCAGGATCTATCGACTCTGTGGGTGACGAAGGCAAAATGGGTGATGATGGTTCGGTAGGGGTGACGTTGTCATCTTCCAGAAGACAACTGACACGAGGTTCCTTCGGTGTAAGTGTTCGGAAATCCGAGACCACTACGATCATTGTGTTTGCGAGTAGTTACAGGAATGATTGTATGTCGGCCTTGTTCATAAAGACCAAAACCAAAGCCTTTCCAAGCACAGCGAGTCAAGAAGGTAAGGGCGAAACGACGATTTGTCAGGTATTGAAAATCGGATTGGAAGGGAACCACGCCAAGAGGAGGTTCAGGGGTTATGGAAGATGCATCGACACCCCCATATGTTAGGTTAGTGCGGCAATGAGGTGGTCCATAGGGGATTACTTCCCCCACACGACGGTCATAGGTAGGATGTGCATGTACCTGTCCATACTCCTCTGGGTATGGAAAGAACTAATGTTATATAGGCGGTACTCCCCAGCGTAAGGCGTTGAAAAACATCTACTAAGGGGTCGGAGGTTGGGATATTATCTCTGCGGGAAAGGAAGCAATATTTGAACGGCGGTTTCATTGGTTCAAGGTGTAGTACGTTGAAGTGGATGGTGGGTTGGATGAATGGGTGTCTTGACTCGTACAAGCACATCATTAGGGCGATACAACATATTACAAGTTTTGAAGGGGGAGGATTAGATTTTACAGTGTAGAACTTCCCTCATACTCAAATTTTATGCATCTATGTAAAGTGGAGGGAACGCATCCCATAGCCCGAGATCCAAGGGTGGCCTAACAACATATTGTATTGGAACTCTCCCTCAAGGACATAGAAGAGTTCAGGTAAAGTGCGTGGTCCTACACGAATGTTAAGGATCACGGTGCCTAAGGTAGAAGTAATAGCATCATTGAATGACCGTAACATGATGGGGTTGGCACACATGCAACTAGAAGGGATATTCATTTGTTGGAAGGCTTTTGAAGAGATGATGTTTAGGCTAGCACCCCGTCAATCATAACACGACGTACCCGAATATCCCGAACGTACGCTGAGATGAAAAGAGCAGGGTCAGGATCTTCGGCACCGAAGTCAATAATTTCATCTTCGGAGAAACTGACAGCAGCGGCTTGCTGTACAGAGACAGATGTGGTTGGGGAGATAGATTGTTTGGTGAGTGAAGCAACGTGATTGGGTGTTAGAATAGAGGTAACGGGCAAGGTTTCATTAGGTAAAACTTCTATCCCTTGAAGGATTTCAACGAGAGCTTGTCGATGAGATTCAGAAGTCTGAATGAGATCATACAGTGTCATTTTTACAGGCGATTGGTGAAGCTGTTTGATCATAGTTCGGTGGGCAATGCCATTAGAGATGGGATAGACGAGTTTGCGAATAACCACTTTAGGTGGTGGTGCAATCGGGATGGTGGACAGAGAAAGAGATGCCGCAGTGTGTTTTCTTTCACTTTCCCATTATTTTTCCGCCCTCGAGTAAAGCAACACTAATCATATTGATCTCGTGAATACGAGAGGAGGAAGATGGTAGGGATAGGTCATGGTTTTTGAGAGGTGGGGCTGTAATAATGATAGATCTTGGTGAGGCGGGGACAGGTGGTATAGGAGAGGGAATTGAAGCTAAAGGTCTCTCTCTTCGGAAATTTTCTTTCTTAACTTTTCTATCTGAGAGAGGTGACGGACAAAGTATGGCTTTCAATGCTTTGCATCCCTCTACGTCATGTCTTGGTGTGCGGTGGTAAGCGCAGATTTTAGACTCATCGTAACCTATAGGTCGAGGTTTAGATGGATCATAAGGTCTAAGTGGGGGTAGGGAAATGGTCGCATTCTCTACCAACATAGCAAGGATTTTGGCGTAAGACCCTTTGAGTGGGTCAAAGTCAGAGGAAAATGAGGCTATTGACTGGGTCGATTCTGGTGATGACGTGGTGTGGTTGGTTTGTATGGGGGTGGTTTAGCCAAGGAGTTTTGATAATGGGTTTTAACTAAACGTGGCTTCTTTGACGCAGAAGCTAGGTTGGATGATGAGGCCACAGATGATGTGGTATCAGAAAACAACCACGGAGAAATAGGAGTGACAGAAAACAAATCTTTTGATGATGGAATTTGTTTAGGGTTGATAGGTGGACAGGATACGTGGGGTGACGGTGTTGCTATACCTTTGGATTTCTGTATGGGTACAGAAGGTGTAGGTCGCTTAAAAGAAAACGCAGGAGGTATGATATATTGATGTAAGGTAGAGGGATGGGGTCCCAATATGGAAGGTAGGTGTGACGACGAGGGTTTTAGTTGTGTTAACGGCCTAGATGGAGGAGATTGAGTCTGTCTCCTAATGGGATGGACGGCTTTATTTTTAGATAAATCAAGCCGCTTAGGTGGATGTGTTAGACTAGGTATGGGTGAGGTCCCAAGCGTAGGGGAAGATTTGGTTAGGTTAATAGAAGTGGATGAGGTATTTGGTAGAGATGAGGGGGGTGAAGATGAGGACATAGGCATTTTAAGCTTCTGTAAACACTTCGGGTATATGGTAGAGGCATCAGGATTGGTCATCTGCATTTGAGTAGAATATGGCATACTCAAACGTTCCCATAGGACCTGTCTATCTTCTGGGGAATGACAGTCCTCACGTGTGAATAGGAACTTTTGTATGGAAGAAAGGTGGGTTGTGATTCCGGTCCACTGTGGGTGTGATACAAGGGGTATATGAGGCACTGTATCAATGGGTGTTAAGAGGTCAACCGGTTGCTGAAAAGATTTAGGTGATGAAGGACTAATAGGTAGGAGGGCGTGTTTGAGAGGATCTGTCATGTTTAAAGAATGTGGTGATGTCGGTTCAAGAGGTTTCTCGTCTAAGGATGACAAAAGAAGTGGCGAGCCTTCCTCTTGACAAGCAAGAATGGTAGAAGGAGACGTTTGGGAAATAGATAAATTAGATAACATCCGCTCACAGTCTTGCAAGGATGTGGTGTAAGAAGGCTCATTTGTGAGAAGGGAACTCTAGGCGGTTAATTCCTTGATGGGTAAAGGAATGGAAAGGATTTCAGTTTGTCTCGATGGCGAGGAAGGGGGTTCAATTTCCTGCGTTAGTGAAGAGGTTTGATTCAGAATTTGTTCGATAGGGGTCTTTGGCTGGGAATCAAAGACTGCATGGATCTCATGAACACTCTCCTTAGCTAAGATATCTTGGTTTAGATTACTTTTAGAAGAATGATTCGGGAATGGTTTGTTGAATATTTTCAAATTTCGGTTAGCAGGGGTGTTAGGATTATCGAGGGCTATATCCCCCACATCAACCATTTCCTGCACTATGTTTTTCAACATCTTGCAGTTCTCATGACTGTGTCCCTTCACGCGGTGGAAGTTACAGAAGTCATTTTCTTTGTACCAAGAAGGTATGGCACGAGTGGAATCGAACCCGGAATGAGGTTTAACCGGAGGTAAGGTAATGGCTCCTGCTTTGAGCAATTTTTCCAATATCACACCATATGTTTCTCCCAAGGGAGTGTAGTTGATGGGCTCTGCTTTATACTTATAGGTGGTTTTTGGTGGGGTATTAGACGGTGGTTGGGATTTTACCATCACCGCGTGCACGGCCCCTTTTGATTTCAAAGCAGTCGATGGGTGAGGATTGGTGATGTTAGGTTTGTTGGTGGAATCTTGGGTTCGGAAAGTGGGGTTTTTGTTGCGCAACCGCAATTTCTCTTCCTCTAAGGCTCGAATCTCTAGTTTTCGAGCCATAGTAAAGGCCTCATCAAATGTACGGAAAGTTTGAATTTGGAGGGTAGGAGAGATGTGCTTAGCGCAGGCCCACGTAAATAGTTCGATAAGTTCGGTCTGAGGCAAGGCATACGTAAGTTGGTTGATAAGGCCCCACCATCGTCCAACGAAATCTGTGATAGATTCATCTTCAAATTGTCGGATGGCATAGAGGTCGGTGATAGATACTTTCTTGGAAATGTTAATGGAGAAATGATCCAAGAAAGATTGGGCTAGCTGGTTAAAAGAGAAGATTGAGTGCTAGGTTAAAGCACTATACCACTCCAAGGCGGGTCCTGATAAGGACATGGGAAAGGTGTGGAGTAGTAAAGCGTCGTCGTGAGCAATCAGATAGCAGGCATGTCTAAATGATCGCAAGTGTTGTTGAGGGTCCTCATTTGTTAAAGCGGGTAAACTTTGGTAATTCCCATTGAGGAGGATATGAATGAAGTTGGATGAAGGGTGGATGGGCTCGACAAACTTGCTCGTATGTCAAGGCGCTACGACTTCCTGAAACAGAAGCCTCCAGATTTTGCATTTTGTCCATCATTTGTTTAATTAAATCAGTAGTTGGATGAGATGATGGTGTGGTTGTGGTAAACGGAGGCAAGTTGGGCCAAGGGCCACCACTAGACAATGGTGGGGTTAAATGTTGATAAGGTATGGAGGACGAATGTGTTGAGGCAACCGAATAGGGATGTCCTATATAAGCTGTTGAGGTTACCGGATATGTGTGTGGAAATGAAAAGGTGGGCGGAGCTTGAGAAGGAAAGCTCGTGTGGATAGGTGGCAGAGAGCAAGTCATGAACGGAACAGTCTGCAAGAGAGATGAGGTAGGAGCAGTTGGCGGTAATGACATGTTGGGCCCAAGATTAACCAAAGGAAAGCCAATCTGTGCCGTATGGACCCCTGAAGCTGCTGAGGTAGGCGACGGGACTAAGGATGCGGAAGGAAAAGCGGAGTTATCAGGCGGAGAAGGGGCTAAATGAGCAGCTATACTGATAGGCATGCCAACAAGGAGTTGACCATCGGGTGTACGGTCAAGGGCATGAGACAAATAGTATTGTACAGCGCTAGGATTAGCATCCAGAAATTTGGCAAATTCTTTATCTCCCACAGGAATTTTAGGAACCTCGCTGGTGTCCGTAGGATTCCCCACAGAATGTGAAGGGGGTGATTCAGGAAAAGGAACAGAGCAAGCATGTGAAACCATGGTGGTGGCTTGCTTTCGAGTGATAACAACCATGGACAGGAGTACACAGTAGGGTTTCAATCTATCAAGAATAGAAACAGACTCAGAATGGTGAAATTGGTAAGTTCTTTGGTTTGTCGAGAAGCGTAAAAGACGAAGAATCGATATCGGTGCAGAACCGATGTCGGTTAGACTATAGCCGACGTCGGTCAGTTAACCGATGTCGGTGTAATAAGACTGGTATAAGAAAATATAAGAAGTTGCTGATTTGATTGTTAACAACGCTCAGTGCATTTATCAAATAGTTCGAGGTGTTCACTGTAAGAAGCAGTATGACACAGAAAACAGAGGCGAAAACAAGCAAGATGCACATGCAAATCAGAGACTAACCCTAGGGTTAATTTAAATTATCGTGGGCTTATGCCTTTAGACGTGGAATGATGTTAATTCTAAACAAAAGACTTAGGGGAATGTCAAGTTTGTTTTGGCTTATAAGGTTACCTCAATCTAAGCGGAGGAATACCACGGAAAAGGGGGATGTTTTGAGTGTTGTGTTAATTATGAAGTGATTCGGTATGTGTTGTGCGGTGAAAGTAAGATTAATTTCTGTCAATACCGTGGAAATCACCCCACGTGTACGACACATTACTTAGTCTATGTTCACTAGAATTGAAAACAACAAGCAAGAATGTAATGCACGTGTTTTAAACCCAAATCGAAAATTATATTCGATGAAGCAAAAGATGACTTTCACTAATGCGAAACTAGGAAAGCAAGACAAATTCTTCACTAAATATAACAAAAATAGCAACAACAAGTATGCTTCCTAAAACGAAAACAAGCAAGAGAAACAAAAACCCGAAATGTGTCCCACCAGGTGTGCCAAAATGTTTCACACGGAATGGTTTTGGCTCTGCAGAATAGACTTGCTTCTATCCTATCATTCCTTTGAGAAACAGATAAGGGTTAGGGCTAGGAGGAATACCTGTTAAATGTTGAGATGGTGTGCGCGTACTGTAGAGAAAGATCAGATCGACTGTGAAGAACTCCTTTTTGTCTTGGAAGGACTACCTGCAAGTAAGAATACAAGACCACCAGATTTTAATTAGACAATAAATGAGGGATCTGCCTTAGGCCCAGGAAATATAAAACTTCCTTTCGAAGGTGGTCAGTTCCCTTTTTAATACGATTTAACACAAATGATAACAAAGAAAGCTATTGCAAAATCACGATTTAGGTATCTCGCTACAAAGCAATAGAAACTAAATTATCAATAATAAAGCGTCACGTTGTTTGTTTGGTTACTGGTCGTTGGTACGTTCAGGTTGAGTTATAGGGATAAACCAGACTGGATCTGAGGTTGTTAGGTGGCAAATAGGTGAGAAAAGGGTTTTGGGGTATAAGTCACAGTGATCGACGCGGTCACTGGGTAACCGACCGTGGTTAGAGAACCGCTGCCGGTAGGGGATAAATGATACCGGTAGGGTCAGCAATCTAAGTGCTTCTGGATAGAGGTGGGTTGCAAGGTGATTGTGGGGTTATTAAGATTGGGGGATGGCTTAGGGGAATGACGAGAGGATAGGGAAGACTCAGAGTGTGGTAAAATGGCCTTCTGGGCAATATCAGGATGTATGGGTGAAGGTTAAGTGCAGTATGTTGCTGGTAGTAGATCTAGGAATAAACTTATGATTACTATTAATCAACAGTTCAAGAAAATGGTGCTTAGAAACATATATAAAACACTACTCACTAGTCCCTGATGCAGATGCAGGTTTCAGGACTGTGATGATGAAGACAGGACCCAAGTTGGATGATCTGACAATCCAAGATGAGTTATCTCCTCTTCTGATGCTCGGATGAGTGTTACTGGGCTCTGGTTATTCAGTTGCAGTCTTGGGCTTGATGTCCTTCTCTACAAACTCTTCCTGTTTCTTCACTTGTCTCTGCTCGGCCAAGCAAATCCGGATCCTTTCGATGATTTCTCTTTTTTCTCGATCCAATGAAAAATCCCCTTTGTTTTTGGTTGGAAGTGGTCATTTACGGGGAACCGATGGCGGTTACGCAACCGACGGCGGTCGAGTAGGAACCGGTATCGGTCAAGTCAAAGCGGGCTATTTTTGGTAAAATAGCCAGCTTTCCCTCCTTTTCTTCCGAGGGATTGGTAGCGGGCTTGGTCAAGTCATTATGAAGTTGGTTTTAGGTGCGGATGAGGAGTAATTAGTCATAGGTGTGGAATTGGACCAAGTTATAGGTCTTAATTAGGTTAGTTTAGGGTTAAGACTAGGTCATGATGAGGTGGCGACATGAGGTGGCAGGTATGGTGATGTGGATTTATTAATTATAAGGTAATTAATAAATAATTGTGTAAGGTTTAGGTGATGAGGTTAGGTTGCGAAATGAGATGCGAGGCACAGGGGGTCGTAAGACACAAATTTGGTGTCTACAATATCATTTTAGTAAAACCACAATGTTTTATTGAATGACCAATCACGAATGCCAAATTTAATAAGTTGCATTAATTAAGAGGGTAGTATATCTAGTACCCTTATCCTCTAGTTTATTTTAAGCTAACTTGAAAGGGTTCATTTCAGATATATATATATACGAATAGAAATAAGCATATCATTTCCATTCACAGAATGTACAAAAAGATCACACATCAAGTACAGATGAACCCATAATATTTTCCATTTATCAAGGTGGAATTCATCCATTACAAGTTCAAGCACTTTATAAATCTTTAGTGTCAAACAACATCAATAAACTCTATTAAAATAAAAATTTCCTTTCCAACAAATACATTTCAATAATGAATCATATTTCCTCATAAACAATCTAGTACTTTTTTGGTAAACATAAGTAACATCATAAAATATCTTGTCTCCTTTTACCACTTATGAAGTCCATCTGTAAAAATTGCTAGCACGGGTCAATTCATTGAACTGAGCATGATAATCACTAAGCATTAAAACAATGTGCTTTTAACTAACTGTTTCATAAAGAGAACTCTGGTTTTATGAAACAGTTAAAGCATTCTGAGAAAGACATATCAAAATGAAATACCAGTCATAAAAGAGAGAGAGAGAGAAATTAAGTGTTGATCCATATCATCATTAAGTAAATATCATGACATAATCATAATCAAATTTCAACTAATGATTTCATAGAAGGAATTAAAACATTAATCTAGATAAATAATAATTCACCAATCACAGACTACTTTTCATTTACATATTTTTATGATCCACATCCTATTTAATTCCATCTAACCTGAGAAGATACTAACACTAATATCTCAAAGGAACAGTCTACATTAGATGGAATAATAATACTTTTATCTCGAATTAAGTTAAATTCATCCTAAAATATAAAATTCCAAGCTCAATCAAACATTAGGATAAATTTAGGATGAACCAACAACATCTTTAGGGAAGAGTTTCTTATTTAAGAATCTATATCCTAAATTTAGAGTTAAAAACCAATCTACATTTTAGGGTCCGCATTAACATATTTGATAAGGAATGAATTCAGTTTACCATGCACTTGGAACTAATCACTCATCACCACAAGTACATCATTTCAAATGTAAATGTCAAGAGAAGAAAGGAGGGATTTAGTAATCAGCTTTAGATCCTGCAATTCTTATTTTTACTCCAAAAGAGACTTACTCGAAATTCCCAATCCAACATGAAAAAAATTTAGAGTACCTTTTTGCTTTAGCTAACATTTTCTATCACAAAAGGGTTTTATACATCAAACAAGTCCTAGTGGCGACTCAACAATATAGTTGAACAAAGTTAGTTCCCTCTTCCAGAGTGATACCGATGTAAGATGAAAAGAAAAGAGAAATTGATTTTTCATTCTCAATCCAAGAAAGAACATAATATACAAGTCTAACCTCTATTATTTTCCATTTTAAAGCCTGACAGAGGTTAAATAAGACTTGATATAGATAACTTTCCCAAATCAGAGAGAAAGAGAACAACATACATCTACCTTTAGAATTCAAAGAGGATGGTATTGGAAATACGAACTCGAAAAAAAAGAAAAGAAAAGATATCAACGAATAATGGTAAGATAAGATCTCATTACTCCTTCCTTAACAGAGGTACTCTTACCAAGATTGAAAAAGAACCAAGACATATTTGATTACCCAATGCCAAGAAAACACTTAACTCCAAACAACCATTGAAGTCCAAGGAACCATTCAAACTTACAATCAATAACATAAAATTTGCAGAGCGAAATTAATTTCTCTTAACTCACAATCAACAACAACAAATGTAGTACAAAATATATAATTGAAAATGTTATTCCTTCTAAACAATAATAGCAACATTCAAGGAGATATCCCGTTTCACAAATAAAGAAGAGAGAGAGTAATCATTTAATTAGTTTACCCCTTTTTTTTGAGTGATAATTACCTTTTCAAGGAGATACCATAATAGCTTACCCATCAATTGATGGTGAAATTTTTTTCAAGAGAAATACTTATAGTAAAAATTCCATTCAACCCAACTCGAACCATGCATATTTACCTTTGTTCAATGAAACAATCAATCTGTAACAAGAAGAATAAAACCCAACCGAGGTTAACAACTTGAGAGGGAGACAAAAATACGATGACACGACTACAAGTTCCATGCATGAAGTTGAGCTCAGAAGAAGAGATAAACCCAAAAATGTTACAATCTATTTCCTTCAAGCATCCCTCAAGTTAGACAGAGTCGAGTTACTCTACCTTTCAACCTT
This sequence comes from Taxus wallichiana var. yunnanensis, assembly GCA_018340775.1. NCBI lineage: Eukaryota > Viridiplantae > Streptophyta > Pinopsida > Cupressales > Taxaceae > Taxus > Taxus wallichiana. Next base: position 561,501,732 of record CM031234.1, read on the forward strand.
AATTCCCACAAGCTTCTATAGTATCAACTACATCTCTAAAAAGAGCAAGACATACACAACAGTCAAAAAGAATGAACCTAGACCATCCTTTCCCCAACTAGAGAAAATGTAATCAAATTCAATAAACCATTCCATAGATCGCTCAAGCAGAATTAAACTAACAACCATGCCAAAGGACATGTTGATCTCGAGGTGATCCATTCCAGTTACTATCCAGTTTTAGCACAACTCAAATAATCATACTAAATTTTCAACATGATCTCAAGTTCAATAGAAGATAAGCATGTTTCATACATTTTTCCAATAAAGGAACAAAAACCCAATCATAATAGTGAATCCTACTATCCATTTTAGCATAGTTCAAACAGACGTACACAAGATTCAACAACATCTCAAGTCCAAATAGAAGTTAAACATGTTTCATACCTTTTTCCAACAAAGGAAACAAACCCAAATCGTATTTACATCTAACAATGACTCCAAGCAAAAGCATACAGTGAAAAATACAAGCATCGAATGCAAGATAAACATCACATAAAAACCCATTTTTCCCCAAGAGCAGAGTTCTTTTAATGAAGACATTTAGGAAAAAGTAGAAAAACTTAATGGGTAGAGCCTATCATGCCTGATAGAGCTTCTTCTTGATTTGTAGAAGATTTCCTAGCCAAGCCTCAACAACCTCTTTTTCTCCACACAACGTCCACCTCCTCAACTCTTCCACTTCTTCTTATACTTCCACAAAGTCCAAAATAGCTCAAGAATGTGAAAATAACAACTATATGCAAAATAGAACTATTGGTTCGAAGAACCGAAAAACTCCATGTAGAGCAAAAACTTGAAATGAACTGAAGATCAAAACAACAATACCAAAACCGACATGCATTTTCCCTAGGCGGTTTCCTCGCCAAAAATGAAATCAATTAATGTGAAGGACAACCAATTTCCTTCCTATTTCTCCATGCCACCGCCATCTATATTTGGTGATGCCTTATTTCAAAATTTTTCATGCAATTTCCATTTAGTGGTGATGCCAACTAGGCATCCACTATCTCCCAATGCCTCTACCAAAATTGGCATTCCGTAGCCATTAAAATAAAAATCAATTCTGATTAATGCCTTGAAAATTGACGCCACCGACCTTACCACTAGCCAAAGTATTCCATAGGTACCCCTTAGGTTAGCAATAGTTTAGGTTAGATTTTTATTAGGTTAGAAATCAACCTTAGTCCTTAGGTAAATATTATTTTCCTTAGGTTGTTTCCAAACTCAATAAATATAAAACATGCCAACTTAGGTTAGGGTGTCAACTTTAGTTGATATGTAAACTTCTAGTTTGGAACTCTAAAAATCACACAATTATGATGTTCTTCTTTCAACTTTGGAAAATGATAGATTTTCTTGAACAATTAGAGCTTTGTGACTGATTATCTAGTGCTATAGAAAGAAAAACTTCAACACCAACAATTTTATCCTAGAAACCTCCAATGGAGGAAAACCAGTCGGGAAGGGAAACTGCTCTTTCTTCCCACTTTTATTTGTCTAATATAGACAATTACAGATTACAATAAGTATGAAAAGAAGAAACAATGTAAACCTTCTCTCCAATTACTTGCTTGCTCTGTTTCTACACCTTGCTCCTACAATTCCATTCCAGCACTAAAGATCTTGCTCACTTCTCTCATTAAACTTTGCTTCTCGATCTCTATGGATCTTCAAAATCCCTCATTATATTTCTCCTTTCATGCATTTATAGGCCTTCCCATGTCCTCCCGTGCACTGGAGGATGTGAAATGGCATGAAAGGGGAAGAGACACTGATTGGGCACTTCAAATTTGCATCCATTTGTGTTCCATTCTTCTTTTCTATTCAAAAGTGTTAGGACCGCCGCCCAGGCGAGGATTTCAAATGTCTCAGGATCGCTGCTGCTACTGGTTGGGTGGCGGTTTTAGGACCGCTACTCCTACAGGTGGTGGTTCTTAAACCGCCACTCGCACAGAGCAAAGTGGTTCCTTCTAAAACCTCCGTTTACCTCATTTTATTCACTTTTCTTGTTTCTCCTTCTTGGTGTTGATGGAACTGATGAAGTGGTGTGTTTTTATGGATCCCTATGGATCATACCTCCCCTAATTTGGAGGATTTTTTTCCCATAAAAGCTTAGTGGGGAAGTGGTAGAGGAATCAAATCCCTCTCGTGCTCATTCAAGTACCACTGGGTCTACCTTGGTGTCTTCTCTCATCCAACTTGCCGAGACTCCTGTGGGTCTCTAGTTTGTTGCTCCAGTTCTACATCCTCCAAGTTTCCTCTAGTAAAATACTATTTGGAAGGTAAAATCTATACCTTTCCTTCTTTTTCATGCATAGATGGCGTTAGTGGATGCGAGCCCTTGCAAATTTCCATCATGTGCATCTGCATGAAGTATGGCCTAAAGATTTCTTCTCCTACTTGTTCAAGTATGGCAAAGGTCCCATATAGTAGTGATTTAGTACTTGCATGTATTTGTTTCTTAAGATGAATTGGCTGAATGCTCTCCAAGTACACTGCTGTTATAGTCACCACCGTTCCTTGTATCTCCTCTTCTTCTTGCTGCCCCACGGTCAGGTCCAGTGAATCTGTAGGTAGATACGGTGACTGCATAGTGGAAGTTTGTTTTTCTCCTTGAATGAGTAGTTCTTGTGGTGGCTTCTTCTATAAAAACTAATAAGTGCTATCCAAATTATCCATCCTTTGGTTAGAAATATCCGTGCTCTCACGTCCATTTTTCTTTTCTTCCAATGAAAGAAAACAAAACTGATGATTTACCTGAATAAGTCTTGGTGCTTGGTTGACACTTACCATAGCCTTCTTTGATTTTCTTTGGTGTGCATGGATGTTAAAATTGACTCCATCCTTGACCCATCTATACCAGTTCTCCCTCCTTGTGAACACAACATCCCTGGCATACAAGTAAGGACTTCAGAAGACAACATTAAATGCATAAAGTGGAATAATATCAACCTCTAATACATCTATGTATTGGGTATTTATCCCAAAATGAAACTTATACTTCCTTGTAACTTGTATTTCTACACCCTTCTTCACCCATCCCAGTGGGTATGGATGTGGATGCACATAAGTCTCTAGACCAAGTTGTTCTATAAATGCATCAGAAATCAAATTTGACTGAGAACCAGAATCTACTAAAGTGTTTTCCTTAGTCTTCTTCATTTGGATTCTGATTTGACATAGCTTACTCATCTCTTATTCTTTTGTTGCCCCGTACATGTTAGTGGCCATGCATCCCATCCTCTCATCCTCAATCTCCACCTCTCTTTCTGTCTTCACAGTGGCCATGGATTTCTTGGAATCCTTGGTTCGGTGCTTTGGGTGCAATTCGGATGCAACTTCCAACATGTGGCATCAGTATGTCCATTTACATCATAATTCTTACATAAATGCTTAGAATCTTTACAAGCATGAAAAGCAATAGTGGCATGTTTACCTTTCCATTTACCTCTTCTACTTGTCTTCCTTGTTCTTTGTCCCGATGTTATGTTATTTGGTCTCCCTTTGGCTCCATTTCTCCTTGCTTCTTCTCATCATCAATGTAGTATGCTTGTATAAAAGCTTCATTAATATCCTTTGGATTCGTGGAGATTACCTTCCTATGAAGGTGAGTGTGAATTCCTCCCAAATACTTGGTCAAAATGTCCTCATCCTCCAAGTCCATATTAAGAAACATGGCTTGTCTCCGAAATTGCGTAGTATAGTCTTGATATGTGTTGGGTTTTGAGAATGGAACTTGGGTTGAAACCACAGTTAGGGGATAACAATTCCCTCCTCTTTAATGGGATAGGTTCCCTTATTGAAAGTAGGAAAAACAAATGTACAGATATACAAATCTCAATGTTTAGATCCTGATATTCTGGAATGTTTTAATACTTAAAAGATTATCAATCGAAAGAATGGAAGAATAAAAATATGGGAGAAGGAAGAAAACAAAAATGCTTTTGGGAAATATAGCTAGCAGAGTATCTCCTACTCACATTGAACCAAGAAAATATAGAAAAGGATCAATTACTTCACCACCGATGCAAATCTACAAACATAAAGTTATGAAGATCACACTGAGACGAACACAAAGTTTCTATTGAATGCAAAACAAATGATCCTTGAATCAAGCCAGAGAAAGAGATATAACGAGAGGAAAATAAGAAAAGAAAGAAATTTTGTATTGAATTACTTCAGAATTTACAACCTTCCCAAAAAACAAGAATCCCCTTTTCTCATGGCCAAAACCATATATTTATAACAATTCATATACATCCATACTTTGTCCCCAAGAAAAGAATATCTGAAAGGAATAATGTTTGTTTAGATCTACTTTTGGAAAGTGACATGAAACAAACACCTCATGAAAACCGGAGGTTCAAAAAGGTGAATATTTCGTCAGTTCGAGCATGATTATTTTAGCAGGGGCATCTCATGATTTTCTTCTTCATGTGGTCCTACCATTTCCACCTTTTAACCACTTTCATAGCACTCAAGTGCTTATTGGTAAGTTTTCTCCCTTTTTATCGCGTATGCCCAATAAACTCCATTTTTTGATAACCAAACTTTACATCCCTTTAAACTTATTGATTTGGCTCCATAATAAACCAAAAATGCATCTCATGGAGAAATGAAAAGAATACAGAGAAAATAATGAAGAATGATCCATTTTTGCATTTTGTAGAGCTCTGGTTCATTAATGGCGTTAAAAACTAGATGAGTGCATTTGGCTATCTTTTCCCCTTTTTACCTTCAAATTTGGACCCTACACGTGGCAAGATCCAAGCAACGACGACCCTAGGGGAGAAATCTACATTTCCTGACATTTGGGAGAAAAAGTGTGATTTCTCATTTTGCTCCGCCCCCACAGCTTCCGCAAAGGCCGGACACATGGTGCCATCTGAGTGGCTAAGGAAATGTGGTTCAAATATGCCATTTAAACTCTTTTTAACAAAAAGCTCAAATTCTCAAAAACCTTCGCCAACCCGCTTTGAATTTTCAACGTGGACGTGTGGCACACCTTGATTGGAAAAGGGGTCATAGCTCAATTTGCAACATTTTAACCCTTTGGTGAAAAAGGCTCAAATTCTCAATTTCCTTTGTGGGCCCGCTATTCCGATTTCATCCTTCAACACGTGGCATCACCTGACTGGTTGTGGGGATGTGATTTAGTTTTATACTTTATCTACTTTTGAAAAGGGGAAAAATTCCAAATTTTCCCCGAAAATCTGTGTCCCTGCCGTTGAATTTTCAACGTTGGCCATGTGTCCCTTTCTAATTTTCTGCAGGCCTCAACGTATAAATTTTCCCTTTACATGACTGGGGTCATGGGCCATTTTAGAACTTTTCGCCCTTTTTGGAAAAAAGGCTGAAATTCCTCAATTCCTCCGCCGGTCCGCCAAAGCGCTTTGTGAACCGAAAAACAACCATGTGTCCCTTTCGATTCTTTAACACATGGCATCACTTGATTGGTTATGGGGATGCGCTTTGATTTTTATTTGTTTTGAAAAGGGAAATATTCCAACCTTTCCCCAAAAGTCCATGCTTCGTCATTGAATTTTCAACGTGAACACTTGTCCCTTTCGATTTTGCAGACTTCAACTCTCGAATTTATCCTTTCGCTTAGGCGAAATTTGCAGTCATTTTAGAACTTTTGCCCTTTCACCATAATGCCTTAAAGAATAAAATGGATTCGTTGCACCAAACTTACGCCCAAGCTGCTCCAGACCTAATCGGGGACCGATGGGGATGCGGGGCAAATCGACATTTGTTCCAAAATCATTAAAAGTGATAAGTTCAAAAAGGAACCCACCTGGCCGCATCTAATGGGAAAAAAATGCATAACTTCACCTTTTCGAGCAAGAATTTGAAAGGGAAAAGAATGTAGGAAGTTGCAGGAAACAAGAAAATGCCATTTTTGCTCCCGATGAAGAATTTATTTCTCTGCAAAAGGTTAAAAAGAAAAATGCAAGGTCCCACGCATTCCAAATGCATAAAATAAGAACTAAAATCACTTCCCATCCATTTAAAATAGGTAAAACGTTTTAACGGCAATAGATCGAGGAAATTTTGATTAAAGCCTCGTGGGAAATGAAAGCGAGCATCCGAGGAGTTTAAAACACAACTTTCTTCTATGGGGGGCTCCAATTTTCACAAAATTAGATTCAAAAGTGTGGGGAAAATTGAGAGGACAAAAATACACTATTCAATGTTTTATTACTAACAAGAAGACCCAACAAGTTACATCATGCATAGATGGCGTTAGTATGGATCATTATTAGTTTTAGTAATAGGTCCAAGGTCCTTATATGCTATTCAACATTTTATTACTAACAAGAAGACCGGGCCTATCACTTACAAATTTTTCAAAGCAAGGATCCCTGAAGAAGGGTCCTTCATATTTATACGTAAAACAAGGCTCAGTCTAACTTCACCTTTCTATTTCCAAATGCCACGTCAACAAGATGAACAGGTAAGAAGAACTAAAGCATACCTTGGATCAATGGAATTGATCCAAGGTTTTGTTGTTAACATCAAATAAGTTAGGATAACAACAATACAAGTTCATAATCTTAAAAAAAAAAAAAGAGAATTTACGCTGTACATAGAGATGAATGGCCTCATTTTCAAGTAAGCAAAAATCACAACAAAATGAACCTTTTCAACCAATAATGAATTATCCATTGCAAACATGATTTCCAAAAGTCATAAGAGTACTCCTTCCTAAGACAAATCACATGTCAACATTTGCAATGTCAAGAGTGGAAGTCATCATAGTAACAACCATGTTAAAGATGTTACATACCTCCCTCCTAAAAAGAATCATCATCCCGATGATTAACTTAGTCAAATAATTTAATTCTAGGATAAAATCAAATTATCATCCTTCCATTCATATGTTCATAACAAAACTAGATTTGAGAAATTCAAATTTCATAATCAACATTAAAATAGTTATCTAATATTAAATAGTTTAGTATCTGTCCAAGTCTGGTAGATTTATTGACATAACATGAATAAAATCTTAAAATTTTATCAGTCAACAGAATCAATTCTATTCAAATAAATATGGAAAAGCAGTTTTCATATCTTCAAGATTTTCCCAGGTTGCACTTTCTTCGTTAAACTGATCCCATTGGACCTTGCATTGACTTATTTCATGATTTCTTAAGTGCAACCGATAAGTTTATGACACTCGAATGGGTTTAACCACGATTATTCCTGGGTCTTGGACCTGTAAGGAATTCCAATTTAACACATGTGATAAATCTAAAACGTATTTCTTAAGTAGAGAAATATGGAAAACATCATGCATTCGTGATAAAGTAGGAGGTAAAGCTAAACGATAAGCTACAGGGTTGATTACTTCAACAATTTCAAAGGGTCCCACATAACGAGGTGATAACTTGGTAGCCTTGCCAAAAGTTATAGAACTCTTTTTTGGTTTAACCCGTAGAAAGACCTTCTCACCAAGTTCAAATTTCTTATCAACCCACTTTAAGTCTACATAACTCTTTTTCCTATCTACTGCTTCTTTCAAGCATTCACGAATCATTTTAACTTGTTGTTCCATTTTTGTAAGGATTTCAGGTCCAATTACCTCTCTATCCTCTATGCTATCCCAACTAATAGGAGTTCTACATTTCCTTCCATATAATGCTTCGAAAGGTGCCATTTTTAGAGAGGCATGATACGTGTTATTATAAGAAAACTTAACTAATGGAAGTTACTCTTCCCATTTATATTGCTGATCCATGCAATAAATTTGTAACATATCCTCTAAAACTTGATTAACTCTTTCAGTCTATCCATCCATTTCGGATGATATGCAAAACTAAAATTTAGCTTAGTCCCTAGGGCTGCATTAAGTGTTTTCCAAAATCTAGATGTCATTCTTGGATCTCTATCCGATATGATCAATTCAGGTACTCCATGTAATCTGAAAATTTCATGCACAAATATTTTTGCTAAAACAGGAATCATCCTTAATATTACCAACAATAAAATGTGCTACTTTTGTTAGTTTATCAATAACAACTAGAATAACATCATGTTTATTTCTTGACATAGGAAACCCTTGTACAAAATCCATGCTTATTACTTGCCATTTATATTGCGGTATGTTGTGAGGATATAGTAAACCAGTTGGATGCATATGTTCAACTTTAACATGCTGACATTCTAAGTAGTGTGTCACAAAATCAATCATGTCCTTTTTCATCCATTTTAAAAATATTGTTGTTTTATATCAGCAAGCATTTTTGTAATGCCAGGGTGTCCAGAAAAAGGTGAATTATGAAATTTAGCTAACAATTTCTTTCTTAATTCATTTAATAAAGGTATGTATACCTTATTTTAAAACCTTAATATTCCTTCATTGTCAAAGTGAAAACATTTATATCTCACATCATTTGGATCTGTAACAAGTGCTATCTTTACTTGTTGAAAATAAGAATCAGATTCCATGACACTTTTAACTTCATCTTTAAACTGAGTTCTCAACGTTATAAGCGTAGAAATGTGCTTCCTACGACTTAGAGCATCTCGCAACTCTATTTTATCTTTCTTTAATATAACTTATGTCAAAATCATACTGAGATAGAAATTCTAACCATATTCATTGTCTTGCATTTAGATTTGGCTAAGTAAAAATATAATTCAACCCAATGATCAATTTTTAGTTCAAAAGGTCTACAAGAAGATAATGCCTCCATACAAGTGCATGAACAATGAAAACAATCTATAGGTCATGTGGAGCATAATTCAGATTGATGTAACTTGAGTTTTCAACTTTCATAAGCTATAACATGATCATTTTGCAACAAAATACCTCCGAGACCTTCCCGAGTCTCCATTAGGATCAGAGTACAACCAAAATAGGTGCTGATGTCAACCGATCCTTCAAAGTCTTAAATGTAGATTGACATTTTTCATTCTATACAAATTTCTTATATTTCTTCGCAACAAAGTTATTGGTGCAACAACCTTAGAAAGCTCGACATATTTAGATCTGAATAGCATAACAAAATAATATATTGATCTTCATTATATTGACATACACAATACATGGCTATTATATAGCCAAACAAATAGCTAAAACAACCTCCTATAATTTAGGAGTAGTTACAAACAATAAACTATATACGTGAAGTTGTTTTAACAACTTCACATATAATACCAATTAATTATGAGTTGTCTCTCAACAACTCATAATAAAATGTTTACACTATATTAATATTCCTAAAATTCACCCCCTTAGTGTGAGCATGGGGAAAAGTGTAATTGAAACCAGAATCATATGCCTATGCATATTTTTAGGTCTGCATACTATTCCTCTCCTCTGGACACCAGCTGCCCTCCTATACAACTATTTCACTGACTAACACCTTCCACGCCACATCACAACACTTCAAGAGAACATATAGGAATTCTCGCATGTACCAAGCAAACATACACAAACTGTTTCTCTTTATTCTGCACACTAGATAAAATAAACACACAACTGGAAATAAATATGTCACCACCACAAAATGTGACCTCGTCATTGGTGACTGATGAGAGGTGCTGATCACCCTCCATCCTCCATTTCCTCCTGCCTCCAGTGTTTAGTTATTTTAGTAGAGATAATCTTCATCACTAGGGAAAGAAAGTTCTTCATCAGTTGCATAATCTTCCCAGTTAGTTTCTTCTTCAACAATATAAGCCTTTTGATCAAGCTTATCATCAAGGAGATCTTGTGCCCATTTCTTACAATTTAGTATGACATGTCCTACTTCTTTACAATAATAACATTTGATTTTTCCTTTTGTAGGAACGTGCTTTGAATTATACCTTCCCCTTTTTGATGATGTACTAGCTTTAGTGTGTACATATAAGACTTCTTCCTCTGGTTCTAAAGGTTCATTCTGATCAAGAAGAGTAGAAACTACTCCTTCTAAACCAATTTTAATCTTGCTCAAAGTAAAAACCATATGAGACATTTTTTAGGCAAACTATTCAAAAGAATTGCTTTGGCATCATCATCATTTACCTTCTCATTAATACCTGCAAGATGATTGAAAAGAGAGCGGAAATTTCTGACGTGTTCTACCATTTTTGCACTTTCATCCATATTTAATCCATAAAGTCTCTCGTCAGAGTTGTCTTAGCACTATCTGCTTCAGATCTGAATAGTTTATTAAATGTCTCCCAAATTTCCTTTATCAACTTTGTGAAATCTACATGGTGTAGGTAGGATTTTGACAAACCGAGACCAATAGTTCCCAAGGCCTTTTGATCCTTGATATTCCATTTTGAAATATCTGTTGGATTTGTTGGTGTTGTCATATTTGGTTTAAACACATCCTATAGACACTAAAATTAGGTCACACTCCCCTTTTGTCCCTTGACATATAAGCACCCTTTATTACATTTACCTAGCCATAACCCCTTTCACCCCACTAATATTAATTTAATTAAATTAATGCTTTATCCTCACTATATTTATTATTTAAATATCTTATTTAAATAATATCTACACATATAGTTCACTTAGACACCTCACCAAGCTAACTCAACCTAAGGCCTATTCTTAGCAAGTTTCTCATAACTAACTAAGACTTACCCAAACCCTAAAAATCAATGCCTACATTCCCTCTAACCACATTCCCGCATGTTCACAAGAGGCTCCAAGTCTATTCCACAAGATAATGAAATGAGATCTAAGGAAATCATGAGGATCTCCCTATTTTAGTAAACCTAGGAAATCCCACCTTGACCGACGCGTGTTACCCCTAATCGTTCTTGCGGTTAAGATAGATGCCATCGATTACCCCTTTTAACCCAAAACAACCTTATTCTCAAGGTTGGAACTTGGAAGTTGGAACTTGGAAGAAATAAAGTTGACGAGCAAGAACAAATCTCAGAGAGATAACACATCTTCAGAGAGCCAATTCCAGTGAAAACTCACATCCAAGGAAGGAGATTGAGCATCTTCTCCTGCACAGCCATCCCAACCACGATCTGATCTATCTAAGCAAAGAGGAGTGTGCATGCAGCCCATGTAGAAGCTTTTCTTCAGTTGGTGATCACTTTCAGCCTTCAAAACCATCATTAGCACCTCCATCCTTCACACACAGACCTTCAGGAATGAAATCCAAGTAAGTATAATGTCATACTTCTCTGGTTTATTTCATTTCATCATTATTTTATCACCCATTGTTTATCTTGCTCCATATTGACCTTCTCCAACATTTTCACCTCTATAGACCCATTAAAACCTCACAAAAGCCTACTCCAGTCACCCAATACCTCATCCCGACTAACCAAAATCCTTTGTGTAATCACAAAGGAGACCAAAACCCTATTCTGTGACATTTCCAGATCTCACAACTCAAGACCGGTTATACATTGCGGTGGTCGGCCACCCCCGACCGACACCGGTCTTTGTGTTTTCCCACACAACCTTAAACAGAGACCTACCCACCTAATTTTACCTCACCCTCATTCACTTGTGACCTACCCGAGACCTTTATTAGACCTACAGAGACCCAAAACCAATCATTTGACCTTTGGATTCTATTCTAGCTTAGCCTGTTAGATTAGATCTATTTTCTTATTGTGTTTTAAGTGAGATACCTAAATCATTTCAAAATAACAATAGGATTTACTTTGTTTACAACATTAATTTGTTTAAAATAGTGGATTGACAACCATCTAGGAAGTATCATACTTCCGGATCTAGCTTACGCTAGGTAGTTCACTGCCCATATTGTTTAATTTCTTCTGGTGGTCTTGTTTTCATTACAGGTAGTTCCTCCTAGCCAAAAGGAATCTCTCATGATTAGATGTGGATTCGGAAGTCATACACATGCAAAAACCCATCAACCGACAGTTGAACATGTATTCCTCCTACGCCCGTTACCCTATCTGTTTAATCCAACACTTCAAAGAAACAATATAAGAAAAATGTGAAACACATCCCACAAATCTTTCTTAATCAAGTTCGATTTGCATTTGGATTCTCCATGTATGAAAGTCACATCCTTCGAACTTATCAACAAGACTCAATTTCTCCATTTTCACAACTATTGTATTATAATTGATGGTAATAATATTGATAAATCCCTATTTAAAAATTAATAAAGGGAAATTACTTTTTCAATACTCTAAACATTTTAAAAAAAAACTGCAACCCATAAACTCACGTATATAGTTTATTATATATCAAATCCAAACATTTTACTATATCAATGAATACTTTTATTCGTGTATGTTTCGTAAGTTTGTGTGGCAAGTGGCGATTGCTTTAGATAAACTGTGGACTATTTTAGATACCATGAGAATGCGATTATTATCCACTGTTATTCACGGGACCGTGGCTACGGGGCACACTTTTTACATCCTCTAATCTGTGTGGACACGACACTCCATACTACATATCCTGCATTCTCCAATGACACGACACTCCAAACTGCACAGCCTGCGTATTCTCTCAAACATGCACTGCCATCACATGGGGCAAGAGATCATCGACTGACCCTTCAAAATTATTCTCTTATAGATCAACCTTGTACATATCAACCTTGCTCGCTACCAAATGATGATTTTGAATCGAATAGCATAACAAAATAATATATTGATCTTCGTTATATTGACATACACAATACATGGCTATTATATAGCCAAAAAAATAGCTAAAACAACCTCCTATAATTTAGGAGTAGTTACAAACAATAAACTATATATGTGAATTTGTTTTAATGACTTCACATATAATACCAAGTAATTATGATTTGTCTCTCAACAAATCATAATACAATGTTTACACTATATTAATATTCCTAATGAAATGTCTTTAACAAACTTCCTATAAGTAAATCGACAAGACCCATGAAGCTTCTAACTTCATGTATATTCTTAGGTGCGAGCCACTCGATTATTGCAGTTTTTTTGAGGGATCTACTACTATTCCATATGTTGTTATATAATGACCCAAATAGTGCACTTCCGTATCATAGAAAGAACATTTGGACAACTTACCATACAACCTTCTCTTTCTTAAGATTTCTAGAACTATTTTCAAATGCTCATGATGTTCTTCAATGATTTTAGAGTATATGAGAATATTGTCCAAGAATACAAGCACAAATTTGTCCAAGTATTCTTGAAAAATATTATTCATTAAATTCATAAAAGTTGTAGGTGCATTCGTTAATCCAAATGGTAAAACTATGAATTCATAATGTTTGTACCTTGTTCTAAAAGTTGTTTTATGAATATCTTCATCCTTTATTCTTAATTGATGATATCTAGATCGAAGATCTATTTTAGAATACACTGATGCACCATGCATCTGATCAAACAAATCATCAATTATAGGAAGTGGATATCTATTTTTAATTGTTTCCTTGTTTAACATCCTATAATCAATGCACAATCTAAGTGTTCCATCTTTCTTTTTCAAAAAAATTACCGGTGCTCCCCAAGGTGAGACACTCGGTCTTATCAAACCTTTAGAAAAAAGTTCTTACAATTGTGCCTTAATTTCTACCAATTCAATGGTATTCATTCTATATGGTGCCTTGGAAATAGGTTTGGTTCCTGGTTTGATCTCAATCGTGAAGTTAAGCTCCCATTTGGGTGGAAGACCAAGTAACTCTTCCGGAAACACATAACTGAAATTTTGTAACAATGGATATATTTCAATGAAGTCACTACTTTCTTTGGTTGTTTTAGAAATTTTTATTGCATAAAAGGTGTAAAATTTGTTTTTGGCCTTTTTAAGTTGCATAGTTGACAATTTCAGAATCGAGATCTCTCGTTTTACTCCTTGAATGTCTCTGCTATTTTCTCAGGTCATCCAAACAAATAATATGTTTTTCAAAAGCATTCAACCTTTGTCTTATGCTCAGCTTAGATTACCACCTATGATTACATCATAAGACCCTAAAGGAGAAACATAAAGGTCAACTTCAGGTGGAAAAACTAGGCAAGTCAAGGACTACTGCAAAAAGACACATACTAACTGTGTAGACAACATTATTTCCATAATGTACAACCCATGATTTATCCATTTTTCAATTTTTTTTTTAAATTTTGATGCTAATTTAGTAGAAATAAAACATTGATAGTTCCAAAGTATCAAAAATTATAGTTACAGGTATACCAAATAACTTACCTGGAACTTTTATGAGTGTGACTTACTTTTCACTTTTGTCAACTACATGCAACATGTATCTTATCTTTGTTGATTGTGGTCATCCTTATTCAAAGGAATATGATTTGTGTAATGATCCTTTCCAAAATTGTAAAAACCTCCTACAAGTCCCTTCGTAGGCTCAAATTTATTTCCATCCTTAAAGTTATCATTCTGACCCCTATAGGACTTATGTCCGTTATTATTATTCTTGACAAAGTTATTTCACACATTAGCAGTAGGTTTATTTGCTACTGATTTCCTATTATTATCAGTAATAAATTATTTTTCATACCAAACTTTTTCCATGGTCCCTTTTTGGGTGCAAGAGACGAAGAAGAGTTTGGAACTTTCTTTCTAATTTCCTCCTTATGGGCAGATATCACTTTTAATTTCTGCTCTTGCCTTATGGATTTTTTTACAACCCCTTCCATAGTGGTTGGGCTGTGAACATCCACTTCTCCACCTATAATGGGATTTAATCCCATGATAAATTTTTGTATCCTAAACTTATCATCAGTTTGATACTGAGGCATGTAATTAAGGAGTTTAGTAAACCTCTCCTAGTACTTTGTTACAATTAGTTTTCCCTGAGCTAAGTTATGAAATTCAGTCATTTTCTAATCATAGTAAAGTTGTGGCAGCCATTGTTGCCTAAAATAATTTTTAAATTGATCCCAAGTAATATTTGTTTCATCAATGTTTAACTCATCCTTATGGCTGTCCCACCATGAAGATGCTTCATGGGAAAGTTGATAATCTCCCCATATTACTTTTGTTTCTTCCGAGAAGTTCCTTATTGCAAAGTACTTCTCCATTTTTTTGAGCAGTTCTCAGCTCCATCTCCTAATGTAGTGCCATCAAAATTGGGTGGACTTATCCTTTTTATATCATTAGTGAGTTCAGCTTCCAATCTTGCCTTTTTATTTTTAGGTTGATCAGGTGCATTAGCATTAGTTGCATTATTGTTATTAACGCCAAAATTTCCAACATTGGCATTGTCCACAGGAGGTGGGTGATTTTATTACCAACATCTTCTTCCTCCTCCTCATTTCCCATTACTTGCTGTTCAAGTATAACTAAACGATCTCTTGTGTCCAACAGGGAAGAAAGGATCTCATCAAGTTTTTGGGTAGTAGCTACTTCTCCACCGGGTGGTGGGTTGTTTGCAACATTTCCTCTTGTTCTAACCATTTTCTATTAACAAGAAAATTTAAGTTTTATCAAATTATGGACACAATAGGTCCAAGAGTTGCAACCTTCAGCTCTGATACCAAGATGTAACATTCCCATTTTAAGACTTTAGAAACAAGGGATTTTTTTTTGAATAATGTTCTTTGTTCTAAATAATCATAATTTAGAACACACATTTCCATGCCAATCAATCTCATAACAAATAACCATATGCGGTTATAACAGCTCGGAGAAACATTGATCTCTCATTTCATGACTCGGTATCATACTGATATCTTATGTTAAATCAATGAATTGTATACTAGGTATATTTGGTTCTCTTACCCTTTTCGGGGTATTAAGTGTTCTGTTTAAGAGGAGTATTTGAATAAATGTTACCAATATTCATCTGAAATATTGTTTCTTAATATAGGTGACATAAGACAACACAACCAACATTTTGCGATACTTTGGCAAAATATTTTCAACATACTGCCCATGTTAATATTCCTAGACAACATAATCATCAAATAGAATACATCCTTCACCCCACTTCATCTGTTATCTAGAATGGTCTTCACTGAATCCTATCAGTCCACTTGTTCAAGGTTTATCCCTAGCCAAGGTTAGCAACATAGTTTAGTGAAAAGACTACTCACGGTGATTAAGGGTACATAGACATACTCAATCGACCTAAGTCGATTGCGTGTGTCTAGTTATCCTAAGTCATCGTGAGTTACCCCGACACTAGATCATGCTTCTAACCTAAACTAGGGTATAACTAAGATCAAGTCCAACTTTATGTAAATCTAGATGATTCAACTCGAGAAGGGTGTTGTCACATGTCAACTGCAACACAATATCCTCATGAAGACCGGAGTCTTCACGAAGGTCTTGTATTGTAATTGGTGAGTGCCAACATCCGAATGAGTCATCCCATCTGGATGTACATACCCAAGAAATAAGTTAATTATCTAATTATTTTCCTTAATTAAAGTTTAATTAAAGCAGCCCTGTTGAATCCCTAGTTTCATTAACCATTAGGGTTGCAAGCAATAAATGAATTGTAATTGCTTTGCAAGATACATCTACCTCCCAACCCCTTTCCGAAGATTTGTTTTTCATTCATTAACTTCCTAATTTAAGATTCAATTTTACAAACAGAATCAACATACTAATAGTGAGGTTAACTTATTTAACTTATCCAAGTCTTAGCTTGTTTAAGTTCTGAATCATATTCTTTTATAATAGAATTCATTAAGATGAAGTCTACTTATTGTATATATATTATTTTCATTTGTTTTACTTATATTGATGAATTAAACAAGAGGAAGCACACCTTCCTCTTTCCATAATGAAATTTGGATTTGATTCCAAAAGGTCTTAACAAACTGCTTAATATTGTAGAATATTTGCCTTTCCTTTTTACTTATTAAGAGTTAGGGTTCATTTGGAACCTCATAACATTTTACAAGTTTTCATCATGATTCCATTTACCCATTAACATCATTTTAGTAAAACCATAGTGATTTATTGAATGACCAATCACGAATGCCAACTTTAATAAGTTGCATTAATTAAGAGGGTAGTATATCTAGTACCCTTATCCTCTAGTTTATTTTAAGCCAACCTGAAAGGGTTCATTTCAGATATATATATATATATATATATATATATATATATATATATATATATATAAGAATAGAGATAAGCATATCATTTCCATTCACAAAATGTACAAAAAGATGACACATCAAGTACAGATAAACCCACAATATTTTCCATTTATCAAGGTGGAATTCATACATTGCAAGTTCAAACACTTTAGACATATTTAGTGTCAAACAACAACAATAAGCTCTATTAAAATACAACTTTCCTTTCCAAAAATACATTTCAATAATGAATCATATTTCCTCATAAAAGATCCAGTCTTTTGGTAAACAAAAGTAACATCATAAAATATCTTGTCTCCTTTTACCACTTACGAAGTCCATCTGCAAAAATTGCTAGCACGGGTCAGTTCATTGAGCATGATAAGCACTAATCATTAAAACCATGTGCTTTTAACTAACTATTTCATAAAGAGAACTATGCTTTTATGAAATAGTTAAAGCATTACAGAAAGACATATCAAAATGAAATATTAGTCATAAAAGAGAGAGAAATCAAGTGTTGATCCATATAATTATTAAGTAAAGATCATGACATAATCAAAATCATCTTTCAACCAATGATTTCATACAAGGAATTAAGACATTAATCCAGATACATGATAATTCACCAATCACAGAATGCTTTTCATTTATAGATTTTTATGATCCAAATCCTATTTAATTCCATCTACAAACATTAGGATAAATTTAGGATGAACCAACAACACCTTTAGGAAAGAGTTTCTTATTTAAGAATCTATATCCTAAATTAGAGTCAAAAACCAATCTAAGTTTTAGGATCCACATCAAACAGATTTGACAAGGAATGAATTCAGTTTTCCATGCACTTGGAACTAATCACTCATCACTACAAGTACATCATTTCAAATGTAAACATCAAGAGAAGAAAGGAGGGATTTAGTAATCAGCTAAAAATCCTGCAATTCTTATTTTTACTCCAAAAGAGACTTACTCAGAAATTCCCAATCTAACATGAAAAAACTTTAGAGTACCTTTTTGCTTTAGCTAACATTTTCTATCAAAAAAGTGTTTTATACATCAAGAAAGTCCTAGTGGTGACACAACGATATAGCTAAACATGTTAGATCCCTCTTCCCAGTGCTATCGATGTAAGATGAAAAGAAAAGAGAAAGATATTGTTCATTCTCAATCCAAGAAAGAACATAATATACACGTCTCAGCCTCTACTATTTTCCATTTTAAAGCCCGACAGAGGTTAAATCAGACTTGGTATAGATAACTTTCCCAAATCAGAGAGAAAGAGAACAACATACATCTACCTTCAGAATTCAAAGAGGAAGGTATTGGAAATACCGAACTCGAAAAAAAAGAAAGGATATCAACGAATAATGGTAAGATAAGATCTCATTGCTCCTTCCTTAACAGAGGTACTCTTACCAAGATTGAAAAAGAACCGAGATAGATTTAATTAGCCAATGCCAAGAAAACACTTAACTCCAAACAACCATTGAATTCCAAGGATCCATTCAAACTTACAATCAATAACATAAACCATAACATAAAAGCTGTAGACCGAAATTGATTTCTCCTAACTCACAATTGACAACAACAACTATAGCACAAAAGCTACAACTAAAAATGTTATTCCTTCTAAACAATAATAGCAATAGTTCAAGGAGATATCCCAATTTCACAAACAAAGAAGAGAGAGAGTAATCATTTAAGTAATTTATCTCTTTTTTGAGTGATGATTACCTTTTCAAGGAGATAACACAATAGATTACCCATCAATTTATGGTGAACGAAAAGTTGAGAGAAATACTTATAGTCAAAACTTCCATTCAACCCAACTCAGAACCATGCATCTTTACACTGTTCAATGAAACAATCAATTGGAACAGGAAGAATAAAACCCAACCCAGGTTCACAACTTTAGAGGGAGACAAACAATATGACGACACGACTATAAGTTCCATGCACGAAGTCAAGCTCAGAAGAAGAGATAAACCCAAAAACGTTACAATCTATTTCCTTCAAGCATCCCTCAAGTTAGACAGAGTCGAGTTACTCTACCCTCCAACCTTAATTCCCACAAGCTTCTACAATATCAACTACATCTTTGAAAAGAGAAAGACATACACAATAGGTTGAAAAGAATGATCCTAGACCATCCTCTCCCCAACCAGAGAAAATGTAGTCAAATTCAATGAACCATTCAAGTAGAATTAAACTAACAACCATGCCAAAGGACATGTTGATATCGAGGTGATCTATTCAAGTTACTATCTAGTTTTAGCACAGCTAAAATAGTCATACTAAAGTTTCAACATGATCTCAAGTTCAATAAAAGATAAGCATGTTTCATACATTTTTCCGATAAAGGAACCATTAACCAAAATAAGCTCCCTCTTATTTTGGGTTAACTAGCTTCCTTTTGTGCCTCAGTCAAATTTTTACACATTTCAGGCACTCAAAAATTTCTAGGTATTGCTTCATCAAATAGGATTTTTCTTCCCCTTTCCAGAAAGGTAAAGAATTCCTCCTAAATCCTTGTATTTTTTGAGTTATGGTTGAACGGAGTTTGGAGGGAAATTTTGCCAAGGCGGACCATGCAGGAATTTTTTTGGCACTTAACCCTTTTGGGAAAATAATTCAAATGAAACATTCGGCCTGAAAGCCCACAAAGGAGAATGAGGAAAATAAATTTTTGAGGCCCGCAAGTAATCAGGATGCACCACGTGTCAAGGTAGAGCAAAGGGAAGGACTTTAAAGTTTTGGATTTTTGTCAAAATTTCTCAAAGGGAAAATAGAAGCGCATTTACGCAAGCAATCAAAAGGCACCACGTGTCCATTCATCGGTGTAGATCAAGGCGTTAGGAGGGTTTTGGAATTTTTTCCAAAGTGGTGAAAAACATAAAAGTGAAAAATGAAACTGCATTCCCGCTAAGCAATCAAAAGATGCCACATGTTTTGGAGTGACGGGGCCGTGGAGGATTTTTGGAAAATTTTCCAATTTCGCGAAAAGGGGAAAATGATTGTTTTGAAGCCGCAGATCAACCGAGAAGATGTTACGTGTTAGCGGAGGAGCATGACATGGAGATTTTTTGGGAAATTTTTCCAATTTGAAAAAAAGAGGGAAAAAGTTTGAATTTTGGCCCGCAAACCCGAATTTTGCTCTAATTTTGCCTTTTGCCCTAAATCTTCAGAAGGGCATATCTTTCGATCTAGAGCTCGGATTTTCACATTTTTGGTATCAATGAAAAGATGTTGAAATCCTCTACACTATGATGCCCATTAAAACAACCCACTTGAGACCCAAGAAACAACCTAGGGTTAGTTAGAAAATTATGGAATATTTTTTTGATTAGAAGTGTCCACAACCAAGTTACAAGACAACAGTTGACCCTATTAGGTTCCAAAACAAATCTAAATTACTAGAAAATATTTTTCCTTCATTAAAAATATCAAGTTCATAGGGTTCAATTTTTAGGGTTATAAGTTTCAGTTAGGTTCAGGGAGTAATTTACCCCATACCCACTCTCTAATAGGATCAAAGTTTCAACTTGATTTTTCTCACACTTAAAGCTTCAAAAATTTCCCTAAATCATTCCCATTGGATAGAAAATTTTCTCACCTTTTCGGTGATATAAAGAAGTCCTCCTAACTCCTTTAGAAACTCAAGATATGGGCAAGCGGACTTTAGAGGTCAAATTTTCCCCAAGGGGACACGTGTGGCCAGGGGTGAAAGAAGAAAATTTTAGGTTGGCGGGTCGCAGTGGCGGCGTTTTGAACTTTTCCTTGCACGGGAGAAAATTCCTAGTTGTTCCCATGCCTCCATGGGTCCTTTAGGAAAATTTTGTGGCCTCGAGTCATCACCAGAAAAGAAAAGGGAAGGGCGGAGCGGCGGGAGTCTTGTGGCAATTTTGCCAAAGGGGAAGAAAAGCCAATTTGGCGCCCACGCACCCACGGGTCCAGGGGACACATGGTGATCCATAATTCACCATGGGGATAAGGGTGAGGGAGATAGGTAGAGCAGTGGGGAGATTTGGTGAATTTTTCCAAAGGGAGATAAGTGAAGGGTTGGATGCACGGTCGCGCGCCGCGGATGGAATCCCAAAGGCGAGGGCGGGAGTGTAGGGCTGCGGGAGAAAATAAAAATATTTTCCAAATCAAAATTTTCAAAAGGAAAAGGGGTCATGAGGGTTCCACCCCCTCCGCAAGCACCCAAAGCTTCCACGTGGCAGCCTGTGATAGGCCGCGGGCTGGCGGGGAGAAATGGAAAAATTTTCCAATTTTTTAAAAAGGTCTAAGGGCTAAATAGATGCGGCGCCTCCACCGCTGCCTTATGAGGGCTTGTGGTAGCCTTTGATTAGCTACGGGTCTGGCAGAGGAAAATCAAAATTTTTCCCAAACCAAATTTTAAAATTTTTCTAAGGATCTTAACGGGAATTTTTTGGGCTGCATGGGCCCGCCAGGGAAAATTTTCCCAAATTTTCCTGCCAAGGCAGAAAAAATTCAAAGGGCCATAAATTTTCTAGAAAGCTCAGTTTTGGGAAAATAAGGACTTTCTGGAAATCTCTCGATGCCCTCTTTGTACAAGAAACATAAATTTTATATTTTGATAAATTTTAAGTGGTCAATTTTACAAAAAGATCTGTAAGCTTTTAAAAAAATCAACTGGTAATTTCCAACTTCCAATTTTTATTAAATTGGATCTCCATCTTCACTCAACATGCCAAACAAACATGGAGGATTTCTCTAGGGAGGGTTTAAATTTTTTAGGGAAGATAAATTTACTTGTTTGAGTTTCAATATACATTTTTCCATCAAATGATAAAAACGGTTGTGGAAGAGATTTGGCTCATTTTAACAATGTTTAAAATTGTTTTCTTAAGTGTTCTTAGTAAATTTGAGTACCTTGATGTCTCAACATACTAAAATATATCATTTTCAAGTTGATTATTAAGTGCAGGTCTGAACTGTACATTTTGATTAAATTTGCCAGTTTTAAAATATTTACAAGAGATCAAATCTAAAGAGATCCATCTAACTTTTCAATATGCAAGATTTCATTTCTAAACTAATCTAATACATTCATTTGTTTTTAAACAAACCATTCTGAATCCAAAGAAAATGCTAAATTTCATTTATACACATTCCCAAAATACAAAAATACAACATTGTTTCACATACATTTTCTCTTTCCAAATAGAGATCTAACTATCTCTTTTGTCATACAATGAAACATTGAATTCAATCCAACAATGCATATGAAAAAAGGTCTTTCAACTCTTTATTGACTTCAATTATAAATCTTTACATCTTTCCATGTTGAATGCAATAACAGACTTGTTTCTTTCCAATAAATAGAACATGATATAAATGTCTTTCACAATTCAAATATATAACTTCATAATCAAATTACATACATCTTTCTTCACAAAATACATATTACAATTTCATCCACAACAAGTGGGAAGGGATTACAAATGAATATGTTTTCACAAGGGACTGTCAAACTACATTTTTCCTTTGCTCCAGGACAACAACATGCACATTTTCTCTTTCTCCAAGTTGATCACAACAAAATAGGGGGAAAGGCAATGCTCTCCACCCAACCAAGACATCCAATGAAAGGAGAAGCCTTCCTTCATCATTGGCCCCTGAGCCCCAACCAAGATACAATAAAAGGTGTGATTCAACCCATGGCAAAACTGGCTTCCACAACACACAACATTCTTTCAAACATGCACAATTCAATATAAAACATAGTTCAACACAAAACAATAGTTACAACTGTAATTGAAAACATTCAAATCAAAACTCAGATTTGCTCATGCAAGCCAAAGGAGCAAGGTCTATGGGGGAAGCTACTTATGCCTCCCAATTGGTAATTGGGCATCCACCAGAACAACCCACCAAAATAATTCATCCCACACACATCCTTATGCCCCCCAAAATTCCTCCTTATGCCCCCCATAGATTTCCTTATGCCCCCACAAAGTAAGAAATGCAAGCTATTTCTTTTCCATGGTGGATCCCAAACCCAAACTCCCTCCACAAAATTCTAATGCCAATGGCATTCCCTTATGCCCCCCCACATGGATTCCCCATAGCCTTCTCCTACACCATCCCTATGGCAGTCTACCCAACCAACCAATAAATAAAACAAAACATGCACCATTCACACAACACAATAAAAGAAGGAAAAAACACCTACCTTTCCATGGTAGCTTTGGTTTCAAACAACACTTCAAGGCTCAAAACACAGTCCAAAACAACAACCTCCGAAGCATGCAAAGATTTCTCCAAACTTCCTCCAAAACAAGAGCTCCAACACAAGAAAATGCGCCCCAAGGAAGTTGCAAAATGATTCAACAACCCCAAAACAAGAAGAGAGTTTGAATTATATAGAATAGGGAAGAGAAGAGGATGATGTGGATCCATGTAGGATGCCACATCACACATCCTCAAATTCAAACACAAAAAAAAATCCATTCACCCAAGCACAATAAAGAGGTGGGTGAAAATATGACAAATTACTTGCACACTCCAAAAAGCCCACACCTCAAGGGACAACAAAATAAATAAAATGTAAGAGAGTGAAACTCAAAACAAACAACATGATTAATAAAATTCATTAGAAAAGTCACAAATCACTTCTCCAACCATAAGTATGGTTGGTAAAATAAATTTAGAGGCATGGGACAATTTTTATTTGTCCCACAAGCTTCCAAAAAGAGCCCCCAAGGAAAAATTCGAATTTGTCATGGAGGTGGAGTATTTCATACTCCAAAACTGACTTACACACTCTTACACACACCTTACATATTTAATACAATCAACTAACAACTTCCATTATTACTTTCCCAAATCCCAATTTGATTTATTTAAATTCTAACCATATGTTTCCTCACATTAATCTATCCAAATTTAATTAAATAAAGGAACACATCACTAATAAAATACATACAACAATAAATAAAATTAACCACATTAATAAAATACATAATACCCATGGTCACATGTAAAGGTAATACCCCACATGAGAATCCCTAACAAAACAACACACAACACAATAAAATGAGTTGCCATGGTGACTTTGTCAAATTCACCTAGAATTCCATTTTGGTTGGTCTCCAATCTCCCAATGCTTGTTGTGATATTTAACCTGCAAAACAAAAATACCTCCTTCGGCCTCGTGGCCATATCAGAACATCCAACATGATATAAATAAAATCACAAAATCATCTAAGTATGTAAATCACAACAACATCAAGGAAGTTTAACACTATAACATACAATTCATCCCAACAACTATATCATCATCACAAAATATCCAAAATCATATGTCTGAACAACATCCATGAAACATAATATATCATCATCCACATATAAGGTGTCTCTAATAATCATCATGCATCATAACCAAATCAAGATAAAAAATAATCCATGATCAAATGTCTAACAACATACTAAATCAAAACATAATAATGTCCATAATGTGATCAATTGTATTAGAATAAGTATCAGTAGGTGTGAAAGGGAAGTGGGAATTACATCCCCCTCCCCTTAGACTGATCAAACAAGTCATCAATACAAGGAAGAGGATAATAATTCTTGATCATTACCTTGTTAATTTGGCGGTAATCAATACACAAGCGCAAGGATCCATCCTTCTTCTTCAAAATATCACTTTGGTGCACCCCAAGGGGATACACTAGGATAGATGAGGCCTTTCTCCAAAAGGCCCTCAAGCTACAACTTGAGCTCATAGAGCTCTGAGGTGGTTATTCGATAAGGTACTTGTGAGATGGGATCTTCTCCAGAACTAGATCTATATGAAAATAAATCTCATGTGGGGGTGGTAACCTCGATAGCTCCCCTAGGAAGACATCAGAAAACTCTATCAAAATGGGATGATCATCTAGTGATGGTCAACTAGACCCATCCTCTAATCATCACTGACTGTAACATCATAGATCGACAACTACATCTCACACCTTTCGCTTAAGCTGCATAACAGAGATGGTGTGAATGAAAATGAGTCTCCCGACCCCGAAATCATCGAGTCAACTCCCAAATCATCTCGCACAAGATATAGTCTTGGGATAATAATCCATCCTGGCCATGTGTGCAGATAACCAATCCATACCCAAAATGACTCCATACGAGCCCAAAGGAAGGATACAAAGATCTGAGGTAGTGGTGAAAGGTCCCAAATCCACTACACACTCCTTAACTAAGGAGTCTACAGAGATCTTGGCTCCAGAAGCCATCTTGACATCCCAACTAAGACCCTGCCTAACTGCCACCAGCCTGCATCGCTCTACTAAATATGGTGTAATGAAAGAATCAGAAGAACTAGAATCAAACAATACAGAGGTAGGAATACCACCAATGCTACCTGTGGTCTCAATGACTGTGCTCTGATGCTCTGCCTGGCGGTTCTCAACCATTGCATAAATCCTGTGGCTACATCCCATGTCACCAACAGTCAGCTCTAAAATATATGCCTTACCCTTGTTGTTAGGGTTATGTGGGAAATATCTCAAAAATTTCTAATAACTCCACAACCAAAACATCCTCCCCAATGAGTAGCACCTTCACTAGGTGCCCTAGAAGTTTGTGGTGTGGATCCGATGATCCGACTATGGTTTCTTGAGGTCTCGCCTTTGGTGAGCTCCCATTGAATAAGCTCTAGGTCCACATTGTGTCCTATTAGGACCCCTAAGAGGAGGCCCCATACTCTAACCTCTCTATACATCAGCTCTCTGTGGAGGTCATGAGGTGGATGAGACAAGCAACTGCTATGGCCTAAAGGATGACTGTTTTGTACCCTAGCCACCACGAGGAAGGGGTACTGACCCCCTCGATCTAACATCTTGCATCTGCTGTATGTGGCTCTAGAATCGAGTCTCTAGCCTGTCTGGGACTTTCCCAAGTCTCCTTTGAAATATAGGCCTTCTCGACGGCCTCAGCTAAAGTCTATGGGTAGTGGATCTGCACTACACCTGCAATATCTAAATTAAGGACCGGATGAACCTATGAATCTACACCTACTCATGCTGCATATACTTAACATACTAGAGTAGATCAAAAAATCTAATCTCATACTCTGCTACAGAAAGAGATGCCTGTCGGAGGTCATGGAACTCGTTGATCCTTTGCTGTATGAACCTCTGTGACAAATACCTACTCTTGAATCTCTCCTCAAATAGCTCCTAGTCACCTTTGTCTTTGAATTTACATGGAGCTTCTACTCCTATGTCATCCACAATACTCCTACTCCATCCCTCGGTAGATGGATCGCAACAAGAGCTTTTGTGTTGGCAGCAAAGCTCAAGCTCACTAGCCTTGAGCCTCTACCCGAAATCCACCCATGTCACCGAGTAATGTTATATCCAAAGCTTTAGGATCTCCTTGATGTGATCTATAGCTATGTAGTGCAGTAGCCTCTAGGTCTCTCTGCACGCTCATCCCTAAGCCTAGGGCTCGAGACCTCTCTCATGCTCTGGAACTCTGTCACCCGGTCTCTCAGGTGGTAACTCGATCTGGTTGACCTTTGCATAGGAGTTATCTCCTCTATGCTCCTTGCTGGGTCGAGGAGATACCTAGCCCTCAATGGAAGGGGATTTGTCATGGATAGCTGCATGTCCTCATCCTAATCCTCTGCGTAGAGTGGCATTAATATCCTAAAGGGTTTGTAGAATGCGAGGTAGTATAACCGCTACACCCGATCCAGTGGTGGTGGTGGTGGTGATAATTCTAAGTCTTTGTGAAGGTTCCTCTCGTCCGTCCGAACCTCCCCTGAGACCAAATTGAGAGTTAGTTTATTTTGCTAAATTTTACACAACTTCCATGTTTACTAAAATATACAAATTCTAGCTAAGTTGTTTTCTAGGTTTAAAAGTGTGCTAGGTTTAAGTTTCATGTCCCAAGTTTTCTAGTGTGCCTAATGGTCCAATCCTTTGAACCACTGCTCTGATACCAAGTGTGATGCCCGGTTAAAACAACCCACTTGAGACCCAAGAAACAACCTAGGGTTAGTTAGAAAATTATGGAATAATTATTTTTTGATTAGAAGTGTCCACAACCAAGTTGCAAGACAACAGTTGACCCTATTAGGTTAGGAACAAATATAAATTACCAAAACATATGTTTCCACCATTAACAATAATCAAGTTCACATGGTTCAATTTTTAGGGTTAGAAGTTTTAGTTAGGTTTAGGGAGTAATTTACCCCCATACCCACTCTCTAACAAAGCTTAGAGTTTCAACTTGATTTTTCTCACACTTAAAGCTTCCAAAATTTCCCTAAATCATTCCCATTAGATAGAAATTTTCTCACCTTTCTGGTGATATAAATAAGTCCTCCTAACTCCTTCAGAAACTCAAGATATGGGCAAGCGGACTTTAGAGGTCAAATTTTCCCCAAGGGGACACGTGTCAAGTAGGGGTGAAGAGAAAATTTTGGGTTGGCGGGTCGCGGGGCAGCGTTTGGACTTTTTCCTTGCATGGGAGAAAATTCCCATTTGTGCCCACACTTTTGTGGGTCCTCTAGGGACACATGGTGGCCTTAGAGTCATCACTTAGGAAAAGAAAAGGGAAGGACGGAGCGATGATAGTCTTGTGGCAATTTCACCAAAGGGGAAGAAAAGAAATCAAAAGATGCCACGTGTCTCGGAGTGGTGGGTCTGCGGAGGATATTTGGAAAATTTTCCAATTTTACGAAAAGGGGCAAATGTTTTTTTGAAGCCACAGATCAACCAAAAGATGCCACATGTAAGCGGTGGAGCAGGCGCAGAGATTTTTTGGGAATTTTTCCTAATTTGAAAAAAAAGAGGAAAATTTTCAAATTTCGCCCATGAACCTTAATTTTGCCCTAATTTTGCCAAAATTTCCCTAAATCTTGAGAAGGGCATATCTTTTGATCTAGAGCTTGGATTTTCACATTTTTGGTATCAATGGAAAGTGTTGAGTAACACCCTTAACTGTTGTTATTTTCCTCCTTTGTATTCAAGTGTTGTTATGTGATTTTCCTTATGAGGATATGTCCTTTTGATTATGGGAAATCATGCTTGATATGGTTATGTCTTTTCTACTCTTGAGATCTTTGATTGAACTGGAATATGCTGGATTCATTTTCTTTCATTTCTCGTGGATGAGTGCAATCTGATTTCAGGAGGATTGTAAGCTTATCTATCTCTATGACTCATCCTTGGATCAATTACAGTGATCCAAGGAATGTTTTAAATATATTTAGGATGAATAACCATGAATTGGCATTCTATGAATTATTAGTTTTGGACTGAACTTAGAATATATATGTTCTTTGATTCTCCTTAATATGAAAATATACCGCGGCGAGTCATTATAGTCACAATTTGGTTTTGATCCATTTATGGCATTAGAGAGAACCTGGACCTTAAGCCAGGTAAGATATGTGAGTTTTCCTATCTAAGCTTTTATACTTAATGCGAATTCAGAATCCATCCTGAAACATCTTGGTTTGATTGATTTGTCGAAATGTGATTTCAATCTAACCTAAGTTTGATTCGAACAAAATCTAGAAAGGAATTACAGGACATTAATCTAAACTAGAACCTATTACTACAATGTTATGATCAATCTAACCTAGTTCCTAAACTATGTATTTTGGATACTACCTAAGGGTTTATCTAAACCTATTGCTAAGGTAAGTGACTAGTGTTATATCCTAAGGTGTTAAATTTAAATTACCTAAGATCTAACCTAAGTCATTAACCTATCCTAAACTAATTGCTATGAATGGGAACCTAAGGGTCGCAAGTGTTGGGTGGTGGTTTCTATGGCATTTAAGATGGTGATAAGGTTGTAAGGACATTGGGTAGGACATTGGGTACTACCAACTTTGGCAAAGGTTAATTTGGCTAGTAGAGGCCTAGGTGGCAGTACCTCTAGAAATGGAAACACTTGTTTATTTTGATTTAGAACTTGCCAGATTTGGCGGGCGGTGGCAAGGAAGATTGGGCGGGAGATATGGAATTAATGCAATTAATGTGCATGGTTTCGCATGAGCCCAGATTGCTTTGGGAGGCATGCAAGTGGATTTTTGTTTGGTTGTTTCATTTTTCATGCACTCCGTTTTTCTCTCTACATGCACACTGGTCTTTCGAACCAACATTTTATACTTCATTACATGGCTATTTTGAGGGTTTCAAATCTATTTCTGTTTCATGGAGAATATATGAGGCATGGTGGAAGTAGTATTTTGTTGTTTGACCTTTCGTGGAGAAGAAGAGAAAGAGCGGGCTCAGCCAGAGGTCTTCTTCGATTTTACAGCGACACTATCAGGCATGATAGGCCCTAACTGCTAAAATATTTGCTTTCCTCTAAGTGTTTTATTAAAAGAACTTTGTTCTGATGAGCCTGTGTATTTATGCTTGTCTGGTAAAAAAATGATTTTATGGGTTTTGTGTAAGCTTGTGTTTCTGGGTTGAATCGGGAGTTTTCTTGATTCTTTTAGAACTTGTTTACATTACTTTTCTTTCGCAGTGGATTTGTGAACATATGAGAAATACTAGTAACTTTATAGGGCTCTCAGTGGTTGAAATTGTTTATTGATTTCAACTTCTTTAGAAGTCTTTATTGTTGCAATAGATCCACCTGTATTCGTTAAGTTTGGAGTTGTGGAATTGTGATTTTTAACCTCTAGAAACACTTAAACTGGGTTGAATCTCATTAGTTAAAAACTTGTTTCGGTGGACGGAGCAAAGTGTTGTTTTTATGTTTACTTGCTTATGATATTCACGTTTTATCTCATGGTTATTTGGTCTGTGAATAACTTCGTGGATGGTTTGTTTGGTATCACCCTGTGAAACTTTGACTGTTATAAAGTTGCGTATTTTGGAAACATTGTATATGGCTTAGTCTGCACTTCTCTTGTGAAAGGGGATTGACTATTTTTAAGTTCGCGGGCACTGTGGATAAGTCAGTATATGGTTAGTTGCTTTATTCTTGCGTGAAACCTTGAATGTTAGTAACACTGGCATGCATAGGAGGAATAGTATATGGATGAGTTTGTGTTCTACCTGCGAAATCTTGGTTGTTTTTGGAAAAGTATTAAAAGAAAATTGTGTCTATTATTTTGGGAAAACAAGACTGTAACTTGTAGTCTTTTTGACATGGCTTGTGAAATCTAGTTCTTATGACCATGTTAATGGTGGTGGAAACTCTTTTCAAACCCGACTTAAAATTTGACAAGTTTTAACGATGTCCAGTTTAATACATTTTTTTGAAGTTAGAAATAGGGTTGAAATGTTTTGGATGCAAATGGAAGACCTATTTTTATTCTGGACTATTAATGTGTAATTCATTACAATGGTTTGAATATTACGGCTTTTGGGTATTTTTGAAATTATGATTCGAATATGGTAAATCAATACTGTATATTCAATTTGGCTTTAGTGTTTCATATTAAAATAGCAACCGAACGATGTATTGGTTCAACTAATTCAGTCTCTGATTACTTTGTAATTAAGGGAAATGTGAAGTTACCCTAACTTGATTTTTAAACTTGAATGGTTTGAGTATTTGAGGAAATGTAGTCTATTTCATTTGGATCGGGATTATATTCTGAGTCTTGATCGGTTCAGTAACGATTTATGTTAAATATTGATCTTGACTTTTATTGGATGCACAGTTTGTAGATCCTGTAGGGATGTAATGGTAAACCAATGAGATGGCTCTACCTTGCCCAAACTATTGGGTGAACTTAAGTGCTAGAACTACTCAGCTTCTCATTCCTTGTTGGTCTAATGAATGTTTATTATGTCTTGGAAGCTTGATTTTGTTCTAAACTTGATTGCAATAGTGTTTTGATCGTCACAGTTTCTCTCAGAGATAAAAGGGAAAGAAGTAAAAGGGTTTAAAAAGGAAGTCTGTTATTTTAATACTCTTTTCCTTGAATGGTTATTGTGCTCATTCCTTAGAAATTTGTAATGAACTCAAACTGTATGGTTATGAGAAGGCAGAACTGTCTTAATAATTGAAAGAAATAATTGGGATGGGGGATCCTAATCTGGTAAGACTCCTTTCATCGTATAGCTGGGATAAGGTCTTTGTTTTTAAACCTCCTGATTGTTATTCTTATTGTAAAAAGGAAATCAGTGTTTATTTGTCTTGTATACTTTTCATTGATTGAAAATTAAGAAGACTAAGGTAGAAGATAGGTTGGCAGAAGAAATTGAAGGTGGCAGTTAATCCATCACTTCATTTGAATTTATTTTGTATGATCCTGTTTTGGATGAATACCTTAAATGGTTTAGTTTTTAAATAGAAGATATTTTAAGAATCTGTTTAAATCATGATATAAACTATTTCAACTTTTCAGATGGATATGTACTTGGTAAATGGAATGTTTCTTCCTTCCTTACATAAAAGTGAGATGAATCATCCAAAAAATATTATGTTGAAATTACTTCTGTAACTTAGGTTATGATATGAGTGGTATTATAATTGTTAGGAAGAAAAAAATCAGTGTTATATTATGTTATTGATCGTGAATGTAATTGCTAGAATCAATTATACTTTAAAATTTTAGGGCAAGTAATATAGAATATATCCTGTCCACTTTGTTTAAACAGTGTACTATGACTCTTCTTATATTGATATTACTTAAAGCTTAGAGAGTATGAAGTAATTGTTATCATTATAACAGGGTTGTTTTATTGAAACAATTATTGGAATGCACTTGTTTTAAGGATTAGTGCTTATCATGCTCAGTTCATTGAACTGACCCATGCTAGCAATTTTTACAGATGGACTTCGTAAGTGGTAAAAGAAGGCAAAAACTTAAATGATGCATTGACTGCTCTAAGTTGATTCTAGTGAAGAATTCTGATTTGATTTCTGAATTGTATTGTAAAAAGAAAATTTTTTCTCTTTTGAATGAAGGCTGATGTCTTAAAGCATGCCTAAAAAGCATAAGTTGTAATTGTATAAGTTTGGAAATGAATTGAAGAGTGAGAATTTACTTATATAGATTGTGTAAATTATCTTGTTGAGGATAATCTTCTTGTTATCTATATGATTGGATGTGTATTCTTAAAGAGTGATTTAAAAAGGGAACTTAGATAAATTCCCTAAGAAAATTGAAATTAAATAGGTGGCTGAATACAACATTCTTATCTAAGTTTTTCATTATATCTTGTGATGTGAAATAAAACTATAATAAAGATTATTGTAACTTTAAATGACATGGTAGGGTGTGGCAAGCCCTAAAAATGCAACTATGAAGAGGAAGACCCTTCCTCTCTAGTAAGGCACTAAATAAAAAAGGAAGATATGATTGTGAATCATTAAGACTTAATTACAATAAGTCTGATATGTTTCAGCCTAATGGGTTGTTACACTTCCTTAAATGGTTAAGTTATTTAATTTAAGGGAATATAAGTTGTTGCTGTCCTGCTCTTGGGTAACGAGATGATAGGTCAAAACTATCAATTCAGGAAGCAATCCTAAGTTAATTAAGTTCTTGAATTAAATGAATCTCAACTTTAAAAAGGGAACTTAAAGGAATGTTGGACTCGGGGTTTGGTGGGCTGCCGATATAGGTAGTCTTTAAACCCAAATTTAACTTAACGTAAGTAAACTCTTGGAGGTATGTACATCTTTATGAGGTCTGTGCCGTAGGATGTTGACACACATCAACTACAAGGTTGTACCTTCGAGAAGATTAGGATCTTCTCGAGGATACAATAGTGCAGATGACATGTGGCAACACCCTTCCGCATTGATCGTTGAGATCTACACACTTTTGAACTTGTTCAAGATTCCTCTCCAGGACTGGTTAGTACCATAATCAGGATATGAAGTAGCCCTTTAGGACTCAGGGTACCTTGGCACACGGGGTTAACCTAGGTTGACCTAGTATGCCAATTTACCCTAAGTTTTCAAGAGCCTCGTCATATCATGACCTATGTTGTTAACCTGAGCTAGAGTTAAACCTTGGGCAAGGGGACTGACAGAAGTTAGTGTAAGACATTCGAGATAACAATGGAGTGGGGTGAAGGACGTATTCAGATTGACGAGTATGCCATCAAGGAATAAGTAATACGAACAATATGTTATAAATCTTTGGCCAAAGTATCGCAAGTTACTAATTGCGTTGTCCTATGTCACCAGTCTAAGGTTCATGATGCTGATGAATATTGGTAACAATTATTTAGTTAGGTTCCTTGGACAGGTCACTCAGAACCCAATATAGGGTGAGAGAACCAAGAATATGAAGTATTTAGTAGAATACTCCAAACTCAATGTTACACATGAATGGATTGGTAGTTAACCGAGTCATGGAATGAATAGATCGGTTGTACACTAAGTCATTATAGCTGCATATGGTTATCTTTTATAAGAATGATTGTTATGAAATGTGTGTTCTAAATTAAATATTTAGAATAGAGAACATTACTCATGCAAAAAAATAAAATTTCCTTGTTTCTAAAGTCTTAAAATGGGAATGTTACATGTTGAAATCCTCTACACGATGGACCCTTCGATATTGAATTTTGATGGAGTTTTGTGGGAGAAAAATGGAAAAATTTCTCTCGGTAAGGGAAAAAATGCGACCCTGACCCCTAACCACCAATATTGATGAAGTATGGCGTCTGTTTCTTCTCCAACATGGCCAAATGCATTGAAAAATGGATTTGTGAGGGTGCCCCTACTTGTTTTAATGAATCTTGTTAGTGGTTGGAGATATCGAATCATTTGCCCACGTTTTTCACCTTCCTTCATTCTGTTTGAGTGATAAAAGCTAGTTTTGGCTCATTTGTAAAAAGTTGTTCATCCTTCTTCTCTACCTCTCCCTTCTTTTCTTCCCTAGGGTCAAAAATGGAGTTTGAACCTCCTCCCCTGCTTTGTAATGGAATTTTTTCCTCTTACTGTGAAATGATGATTTTGTGTAAACTTTTGGAGCAATAAAAATGTGTTTTGTGATGCATTTGTCCATCCTTTCTCATTTTTTGGTTGTTTTCTTCTTACCTCTCTTCATTACAGGTATTTGTGCATGTTTGGATGTTCATTGCAGGTTTTGGAGCTATGTTCATGGAGTTTTGGAACATTTTTGTGTGAAATCGATCTTTGTCCGTAATGCACTTGTCCATCCCTTCTATTGATCACCTCTTCTTGTTCCATGGTAGTTTTGATAGATGTTCAACACTTTCTTTCTCGGTGTATGACCATTTTAGTGTAGGATCTATTTTTTCTAGTTTCTTTCTCTCCCTATCTCTTTGGAAGTTAGATTAGGATTAGATTAGCTTGATTTGCACTTTGGAATAGCTTGTGGCATGTAGTTTAGGAAGAGGAACACACCTTCTTTGGAGAGATTTACCCATTTTTAAAGGTCCCACACTTTGGGAAAGATCAATTTTGTGCATTCACACCAAATGATTTTTCCTTAGAAAAGTAGATCCATAACTCATTTGGGGGTCGTTGTGAATTTGCACTAACAGTTTTGGCACATCCGGTGGGACACTGGGGTTAGATATTTCATCTTCTCTTAGTGTCTCATGAAAAAACAACAAATCCAACACCACGATGTGCCACTAACAGTTTAGCATGCCCGGTGGGACCTTAGAGGTCTTCCAATTGATCTTTTGTAGGTTGGTGTGTTCCTGTGAAGATTTCAGCCTTTGGAGTCAATTACAAACACATCTAGCGACTCCATCTAGTCAAAAACCCATCTCAGAAGTTGTAGACCCTCTTTTCATTAATTTTTCATCCATTCTTCCTTCTATCTCTTCCATCTTATTTCCACTCTATGAAGTTGTGCAATCATGACTTCATTTCCCCATGGAATCTACAATTGCAACAAAGCAAGCAATGTTTCCCACCTCTAACATGTTTTTCAAATCCTCTAGATCAACATTTTGGTCAAATTCAAAACCATTATGCATATCCATATGAGAAATGCCAAAATCAGTTTGGCTATAAAGCATATCAAGCACAAGAATACACATATGATGAGGGAAGTCAAGAAGAAAATGCAGATTTTGTGGAGAAGATCCAAAAGATGAAGGTAAAATGGTGCAATCAAGAGCTGCAGCTCAAATGGAGGCTTTCAGAATTGGTTTCAGGGCACCTTGTCCATGGGTTGGCCCTTTTCCAAGACACTTCAGCCCTCAGGAGAAGCTGGACTTCATGGTGGAGATGCTGCCCCAACTTGCACAATGGACAATAGAGATAGGGGCCTATGAATTTGGTGCTAAGCAACCTTGTCAATGGGTAAGTTCTACACCATCATCTGGTTTTTCTCTTTCCATTCCTCAAGCAACACCATCTCATTTTGAATGCCAAATTCCAAATCCAAACCATGCTACCCCAAGTGTTGATTTCATTTCTCCATCCCCTAGTCTTCCACCTCATCTCAATTCTTCTGTCCTTTTCCCTTCCAAACAGTCATCCCCTCCAAAAAAACAAGAAGTTCTACCTCCTCCACCACCAAAAATAATTGCAAAACCAGTTGAGTCACAACCCACCCCTCCTCTTGCATTCCCAAATCCATGTTGGGAAGATAAAAATCAGAAAATCAGTCAAGGATAGAAAGAAGAGGAGCCCAACAAAAAGAAATGACAGACAATCTGAAGATTTGGGCTGCCAAATTTGGGATTACAAAGATCCCCTTGATGGTTAAGCCTACAGAGGAGGTAAATGTTGAAGAACCAGTGGTGTCTGAGGCCAAGTTTGCAGCAGAAGAAGAGCCAAACAAAGAAGAAAAAATCAGAAGTTTGGTAAGCTTGGCTCTCAAATTTGGGATAACAAAGATCCCCTTGATAGTTAAGCCTTGAGGAGGATATTAATGTTAAAGAACAAGTGGTGGCCAAGGTTGATTTTATAGCAGCAGAGAAGAAATAAGATCAGTCATCAAGTTACTCAGAGTGTAGTGTGTATGTTGGCACTCTGTTGGAAGAAGATGCTGATCCAATAGAAGTTGTACAATCAACCATGGAAGAGAAAATCTCTAAAAGAGATCTTGCAGCCCCAACTTGTCCTCTAGAGCAGCAGATTGAAGAGTTTGATTTGACAAAATTCATGCTAGAGGAAGAGTTATATCAAGAGCAAGATGGTCTTCAAGTAGTAGAGGAAGGAGAAGCTGCTCCAAATCCAAAAGAAGAGGAGCACATTCCAGTTGTGGAGGAGAAAAGTGCAGATCCAAGAGCTTTGAACACAAAACAGGCTATAGAAGAACCTTCAGTTCTTCCTTCCACTTCATCTCCCTCGAGCTCTAATGTTG
This sequence comes from Taxus wallichiana var. yunnanensis, assembly GCA_018340775.1. Classification (NCBI taxonomy): domain Eukaryota; kingdom Viridiplantae; phylum Streptophyta; class Pinopsida; order Cupressales; family Taxaceae; genus Taxus; species Taxus wallichiana. The sequence goes on from CM031234.1 coordinate 561,538,021, forward strand.
ATGAGGAGTTTGATATTTCAAACTTCATGTTTGAGGATGAGTAGAAACATGGTGAACAAGTTGCTGATCAAGAGAACACCATGGAGGAAGTTGAACATTTGTAGCAGGACAACAAGGAGGTAGTTTATCTGTCAGATTTGGAGGACTGTTTTGATGGAGAGGAACCAGTTGAAATCACATTGTTTTCTCCTTCATCATCCATCTTCCAAACACAAGAACTTGTTGTCATGAAGGAGAGCATTCATTTACAACATCCTACATTTTATAACAGCTCTTTGGAATCAAGGTTGGAAGATATTAATCTTCCATGTTCTTCATTAGAAGAGGAAGGAAAAGAGCAGAAAAGTTCCACCATTTCTTCCACACCATCCATCCAAGAAGGTCCACAAGAAGACTCCATTTTTAGAGAATAATTTTAGAGCTATGGGCATATCAAATGGATCAGACCTTGCCTAATAAGGTATTTGGCTTCATTGAAGCCAAAGGAGGAGCCAAAACCAGTCATGCTTACTCTTGAGCATGAGGATGATATGAAAAGTACCAAGAATCGATGTCATGCCTCTTCAATCCAAATGCAGAGCAACTAAAAGAGGTATTTGATTTGTCTCTAGCTGATACCTTGTTGATTTGGGTGGAATGTCAGATTGTAGTTAGTTTTTCACTCATCCAACCAGCCATGTTCAATGCCAAATCAATTACATGGCTGCCATTTTTGAGGAAAGGAAGCTATTTTGCACAACCAGTTGCAGGTTTTGTTTGAGTTCCCTTTGCTCTTGGTTAGAGTAGAGTAGGTAGGTTTGCTTTGATAGAAGTGCTTGTGCACACTCTGCATATCCCACTTGGGGTATGTATGACTTCCAATTTTGTACATAGTTTTTGGTGTTGTTTTGGTTGCTCTTGCATGAGTCCATTTCAGATAACTTTTGGTGAGGATCAACTCCAAGTTTGGTGGGTTTCCAAGTGGATCAGAGGTCAATTTTTCATAGTTCAGATTAGAATCGGTTATCAGGCTTGAATCCATGCCCAATGGATGAAAAAAAGGCCACCGATCTTTCATGTAGCAGGTAGATGACCCTTGAGATTCGCTAAATTGTTAACCAAAATAAGCTCCCTCTTATTTTGTGTTAACTAGTTTCCTTTTATTCCTCAAGTAAAATTTTTACACATTTAGGCACTCAAATTTTTTTGGGTATTACTTCATTAGATAATAATTTTCTTCTCCTTTCCACAAAGGTAAATAAGTCCTCCTAAGCCCTTGTATTTTTTGAGTTATGGCCCGATGGAGTTTGGAGGGAAATTTTGCCAAGGCGGACCCGCGGGAATTTTTTTGGCATTTAGCCCTTTTGGGCAAAAAACTCAAAGGAAACATTTAGCCTGAAATCCCACAAAGGAGATTGAGGAAAATAATTTTTTGAGGCCCATAAGTAATCAGGATGTGCCACGTGTCAAGGCAAAGTGGCGGAGGGTAGAAGGACTTTAAAGTTTTTGGATTTTTTGTCAAAATTTCTCAAAGGGAAAAATAGAAGCGCATTTCCACCAAGCAATCAAAAGGCACCACGTGTCCATTCATCGAGTGGAGATTCGGGTGTCAGGAGGATTTTGAAATTTTTTCCAAAGTGGTGAAAAATGTAAAAGTCTAAAATGAAACCGCATTCTCACCAAGCAATCAAAAGATGCCACGTGTCTCGAAGTGGCGGGGCCGCGGAGGATTTTTGGAAAATTTTCCAATTTCGTGAAAAGGGCAAATGTTGTTTTAAAGCCGCGGATCAACCGAGAAGATTCCACATGTCGGGGTGGAGTAGGGCATAGAGATTTTTTTGGAATTTTTCCCAATTTGAAAAAAAAGAGGAAAAATTTCTAATTTTAGCCTGCGAATCCAAATTTTCCCTAATTTTGCGTTTTGCCCTAAATCTTCGAGAAGGCATATCTTTCGATCTAGAGCTCGAATTTTCACGTTTTTAGTATCAATGGAAAGATATTGAAATAATCTACACGATGGACCCTTAAATTTTGAATTTTGATGGATTTTTGTTGGAGAAAAATGGGAAAATGTCTCGATATGGGAAAAATGCGAAGCCGACCCCCAACCACCAAAATTAATGAAGTGTGGTGTTCGTTTCTTCTCCAGCATGGCCGAATGCATTGAAAAATGGATTTGTGAGGGTGAAATTTCTATTTTAATGAATATTATTGGTGATTGGAGATCTCAAATCATTTGCTCACATTTTTCACCTTCCTTCATTCATTCGAGCGATAAAAGCCAATTTTGGCCCATTTGTAAAAAGTTGTTCATCCTTCTTCTCTACCTCTCCTTCTTTTCTTCCCAAGGGGAAAAATGGATTTTAAACCTCCTGCCTTGCTATGTAATGGAATTTTTTTCCTCTTACTTGTGAAATGATGATTCTATGCAAACTTTTGGAGCAATATAAAACTAGTTTTATGATGCATTTGTCCGTCCTTTCTCATTTTTTGGTTGTTTTCTTCTTACCTCTCTTCATTGTAGGTATTTGTGCATGTTTGGATGTTCATTTCAGGTTTTGGAGCTGTGTTCATGGAGTTTTGGAACATTTTTTGTGTGAAATCGATCTTTGGTCTATGATGCACTTGTGCATCCCTTCCATTGCTCACCTCTTCTTGTTCCATGGCAGTTTTGATAGATGTTCAACATTTTCCTTCTCTGGTGTATCACCGTTTTAGTGTAGGCTCTATTTTTTCAGTTTCTTTCTCTTCCTATCTCCTTGGAAGTTAGATTAGGATTAGATTAGCTTGCCTGCACTAGAATAGCTTGTGGCAAGTAGTTTAGGAAGAGGAACCAACCTTCTCTGGAGAGCTTTCCCCATTTGCAAAGGTCCCACAATTTGGGAAAGCTCAATGTTGTGCATTCACACCAAATGATTTTGCCTTAGAAAAGAAGATCCATAACTCATTTGGGGGTGTTGTGAATTTTCGCTAACATGAACAAAAACCCAAAACATATATCTATCATAATGGTGAATCCTACTATCCATTTTAACACGGTTCAAACAGACGTACACAAGATTCGACAACATCGCATGTCCAATTTTTTTAAAAAATGTTTCATACATTTTTCCAACAAAGGAAACAAACTACGATCGTATTTACATCTAACAATGACTCCAAGTAGAAGGATACGATGTGAAAATACAAGCATCAAATGCAAGATAAACATGACATAAAAACCCATTTGTTCCCTAAGAATAGAGTTCTTTAAATGAATACATTTAGGAAAAAGTAGAACAACTTAATGGGTAGAGCTTATCATGCCTAATAGAGATTCTTCTCAATTTGTAGAAGATTTCCTAGCCAATCCTCAACAACCTCTTTTTCTCCACGCAACATCCACCTCCTCAACTCTTCCACTTCTTCTTATACTTCTAAAGAGTCCAAAATAGCTCAAGAATGTAAAAATAACAAAGCTAGATGCAAAATAGAACTACTGGTTTGAAGAATCGAAAAACTCCATCTTTGAGCAAAAACTCAAAATAAACTGAAGATCAAAACAACAATACCAAAACACACCATACATTTTCCCTAGGTGGTTTCCTCACCAAAAATGAAATCAATTAATATAAAGGACAACCAATTTCCCTCCTATTTCTCCATGCCACCGCCATCTATATTTGGCGATGCCTTAATTCAAAATTTTGCATGCAATTTCCATTTAGTGGTGATGCCAACTAGGCATCCACTATCTCCCAATGCCTTTACCAAAATTGGCAGTCTGTAGCCATTAAAACCAAAATGAATTCTAATTAATGCCTTGAAAACGACACCACCGACCTTACCACTAGCCAAGTAGTCCACATGCACCCTTAGGTTAACAATAGTTTAGGTTAGATTTTTATTAGGTTAGAAATCAACCTTATTCCTTAGGTAAATATTATTTTCCTTAGGTTGTTCATTTTTTCAAACTCAATAAATATAAAACATGCCAACTTAGGTTAGGGTGTCAAATTTAGTAGTTTTAGAAATAGGTCAAAGGTCCTTATATGCTATTCAATATTTTATTACTAACAAGAAGACCTAGTCCCTTCATTTTACTGACTTGTTGCAAAGCAAGGATCCACGAAGAAGGGACCTTCATATTTATACACAAAACAAGGCTCGGTCCAACTTCACCATTCCATTTGTGAATGCCAAGTCAACAAAGGCGAACATGTAAGAAGAAGTGAAGCATACCTTGGATCAATCATATTGATCCAAGGTTTTGCTATCAACATCAAATAAGTTACGATAGTAACAATACAAGTTCATAATCTTCTATTTTTTAAAAGAGAATTTAAGCTATACATAGATGTACTCATTTTCAAGTAAGCATAAATCATAACGAAACAAACATTTTCAACTAATAATGAATTATTCATTGCATACATGATTTCCAAAAGTCATAAGAGTACTCCTTCCTAAGACAAATCACATGTCAACATTTGTAATGTCAAGAGTGGTCATCACAATAACAACCATGTCAAAGATGTTACATGCGATGAAGATGATGAAGAAATTCATGAGGAAGAAGTCACTATACCACAAAAATTTAGAACTTTAGTCAAAAATTAGCTTTACTAACATCTCATGTATAAAAAAACAAACAAAAATATACATCGAGAGAAACCTAAGGAAACAAGCGGTGAATCTGTTGGGAATTTAGGATGCGTAATAGTGCTATGATTTAATAAAAAAAAATCATGCACACGGGATCTAAACAATTCCCCAAAATCTACAGTAGTGGAAGTATAACCTAGAATAATCAAAATTAAGACAAAGTACACACACATAACACAACATATACCATGGTTCACCCAATGTGGGATACGTCCACCAAAGATAGAGATCGCATATATAATACAACAAGAGTACAAACCAACTCTTCAATACAAGAGTATAATGCATCTCTCCAAGAGTATCTCCTCTCCTCCAAATCTCTAAATGGATCTCCATGAGTGCACTACAACTGTGCCTCCAAACACCACTAGTAGATCTCACATAACCAAGAACTACTGCATCTCTAAACTACTACCAAGTTCTTTGTGGATCTGCAAACAAGACCTCTCACATGGGTCTACCATATGTGCAACTATGACTGTGCACCAAGAAGTAAGTTTGTCTCTCCATCACTACATAACCTATGCAAACATGAAGACAACCTCCTCTACAATATCTAGATCTACATGGATCTAGAATACAAGATCTCACAACAACTTGTGGATAAATAATATAAGACTAGATCTACATGGATCAATAATACATCATGAATCCATGGATCTACAATACAAGATCTCACCAACATGTGGATCTACAAGAAGAGACTCTATGTGCTTTAGATATTATATGCAAGCCATTACAATAAGATAATAACTATACAAAGGAAATATAGTAGAAGATGTTACCCTCTTCTCACCATTCAGATGTGCCTGCTATTTCCTTTTGTCCAGCTCCTCTCCATGGAGACTCTATCTTCATGTAACCGTTCTTTCTTTCTCTTCTTCTTCTTCATCCTCTCAATCTAGGAGAATCAAGGATCTAATTCAATCCTTCTCTTTATTCTACTTCTAAACCCTAGATTTCATGCTTATATAGGCGTATATAAACTTAGGGAACTTTGCCATGCAATTGCATCCAATAAATCTACTTTAATGCTAAAAATAGATTTAATTCCCGAGAGTTAATTAAAACATCATCACATAGGTAACCGACACCAGTTAGCCTTAACCGTGGCCAATTCCTACTTTCTCTGACTAATGTTAGTCCTGGGTGACCGATCAGTTCCCCCTTGACCGATGATGGTTGTTGTATTTTCCAACAACTTTGTAACGCATGCTCCAGTGAATATATTTATCTCCACAACCTAACAATCTCCCACTTGGAGATAAATAGCTGAACCTCTCGCACCTATACCGTACATCACCATCCTCTTCATGAGGCTACAACTGATTTGTGATAACCAAGCCACAAATTCCGACTAAATCGTAACACCATATCAATTGTTGGTATTAGGCAATCAAGCCAACCAAGCTCCACATACAACCAAGCCATCATGAATAACATACTGCAAGATATCCCACTAAAACTAAAACACAAAGCTTCAACTACAACCATAGCCATACTTGTAAAACCAACCATGTTCTCCATCCATCTATCCATGTCTCCATGCAATCACCAATGCAATTGACCATAGACAAGTCAAACTGGAATATGTGTAAGTAAAATGAGATTCTGGCCAAGACAACCCAAATGAGTTCTACATGTAACCCTTGGTTAATTACTCCACAACACACTGCACAAATCAAAGAATCATAATACTACATTCTCGTAAATCCAACCCTACATAAAAACTAGCATGTCTAAGACATTCATCTATAGATAACATATCTATCAAGGAGTAACATAGTAATCAAGAGGAAATACATACATCCCCTACTCATGCTCAAGGAAACTGAACCGTGCTCATAGGCATCCATGTGTAAATCAAACATTTACATCATCATAGACTCACAAAATTGAATCTATCCACATGTATAAACTCACCTATACATCCATCCATATTATCAGCTCTCCAGAAGTTCTAACTCTGTCACTGAATAACTCCAAAAGCTGAATATAAATCCTGTGCTCATCAATGTCAATAACAAATAACCGTGCTAGACCATGCTACTAATAAATAGTGTAAATACCATAAAACATTTCATCAACATACTCTGCACAATCAACCAAGATGAAATCAAAACAAGGGAACCATCTAAAAATGGTTAATAAACACTGCCAAATCAAACAGTAACCAAACCGACCACGGTTTCCCCTAGACACCGGTCACTACCTAACCGACCATAGTTAATCCTAACCGACACTGGTCTCTATAACTAGCATATTTTCTCTTTTAACCTTTAAAAACTCTGAAAAATTACACTATCATCTTCACCCAACTGAATCTAACCATCAATTGTAATCCTATATGAATATCTAGGCACCATAAAATAAACCAAAAGTGACATCACAAAGCAATAAACTCAATATACCTGTAAAACCGTGACTATCCTCCAAAACCAACTAGTTCCTCTGCCACTCTGAATAGTAGCAATCTCCTCTCACTCTACATGTGCATCATGTATCCAATCCTGCAATTCCAACAACCATGGCTTGCTCCCACTGAACACGAAATCCCCTGCACTGCCTCTAATACCAAGCTCAAAAGATAATATGTCAATGAGAAATAAAACTAGATGAAAGAAAATATAAAATGATTCCCTTCTTATCAAAGAATACTCCTACATCACAGAAGTTTGGACTTCTTGTGAAGTAGGTGAATCAACTTCTTTTCATCATGTGTACTCAACATATTTCGTTACTTGCAACTGTGTCTAACCATGAATTTTGATTAAAGATCTCATCCTTAGACTAGATATCCTTTGTACTCAAGATTCCACACAACCAGGAAATAAAATTCAAACAACACTAAAAAAAATGATGTAAATTTGTGCACACTATCCAAACATAATATCAGTTACTCCAAAAGAAAGAAACAAAACATGAACCATATAGAGATACGACCCAAAGTCTTAGTTAGTTTAACCAAGCCAAATCCATCCTCTTTCGATCCAAAATATTGAAGTGATCAACATTGTTTCTACTTGTACACATTGTGCGAAACACGATTCTCCAAAAATGGGACAATAAACCAACCATGCCCTCTTCTACTGTAAGAAACCATGTGCGAAATCATTGTCACAGAGACCGACCATGGTTCGCTGACTGATACCGATTACCCTCTGTGAATAATGTTGGTTCCCTGATCAACATCGGTGCTATTGGAACTAAAAAAATGCCACAAATTAGCATAGGTCACCAAACCAAGTGCCTACTCCTACCAAAGCCGATAGTTGTGTTGATGCAATCATTTCAAGAAGCACCCAAATCTTACACAAAAACTTAACAACAATAATACATGCAATAAAACTGCATCAAGATGAAACACATCACCTTACCAACACCAAGATACTCAACCACATCTTCAACTGAAGAACATGTTTCTCTGATGGAAACCCCATCTTTGTTTTGTGCTACTGTATTCAACTTCTCTAATGAAGCCCATGCATCTAACTGCACTAAAGGATGCATAACTGCTCCTTTTCTCTCATTCTCAGATCTAGATCTATAATCCCAAAACATGCATGTGCAACCAAAATAATATAAGCACTGCAATACAAAGATAAAACCATACCTCAATAACCGGATCTGCAATCTAACCAACATGCTTGTGCCTCAAGAACTAGGGACACCTCAGAAAACAAGATACATTCCATGCATCTTCTCAATTATTCAGATCTGTGATTTTCTATTTAAAACTAGGCTACCTAATAACCGACCACGGTTACCTTGTAACCGACCACGGTCACACCCTGCCGACGTCGGTTGCCACTTAACCAACGCTGGTCTTTGTAATTTCCAACAACCTTACTTTTTGATCTCTCACTGGAGATTTGAATCTTTTCTGTGATCTTCACATCGGGAAAAAAAAATCCTTCTCACATACACTGTCAAGTAAACCACTAACAATATACTGAAGCAAAACCTTGCTCTGAAATAACCGAGCTAGCCAAGCTAACCTTGCTCTCGATACCAGTTGTTGGGAATTCAAAGCTGCATAATAGTGCTATGATTTAATAACAAACAAAATCATGCACAGGATTTAAATAATTCCCCAAAATTTATAGTAGTGGAAGTATAAACTAGAATAATCAAAATCAAGACAAATTACACACGCATAACACGACATGTACCATGGTTCACCCAATGTGGGATACGTCCACCAAAGATAGAGATCGCATATATAATACAACAAGAGTACAAACCAACTCTTCAATACAAGAGTATAATGCATCGTCCAAGAGTATCTCTCTCTCCTCCGATCTCTAAATGGATATCCATGAGTGCACTACTGTTGTGCCTCCAAACACCACCAATAGATCTTACATAACTAGGAACTCTTTGCATCTACGGCGCTACCAAGTTCTTTGTGGATCTGCAAACAAGACCTCTCACATGGGTCTACCATATGTGCAACTATGAATGTGCACCAAGAAGTAAGTTTGTCTCTCCATCACTACATAACTTGTGCAAACATGAAGACAACCTCCTCTACAATATCTAGATCTACATGGATCTAGAATACAAGATCTCAAAACAACTTGTGGATCAACAATATAAGACTAGATCTACATGGATCAATAATACATCACGAATCCATTTATCTACAATACAATATCTCACCAACATGTGGATCTATAAGAATAGAATCTATGTGCTTTACATACTATGCAAGCCATTACAATAAGACAATAAATATATAAAGGAAATACAGTAGAAGATGTTACCCTCTTCTCACCATTCGGATGTACCTACTATTTCGTTCTGTCCATCTCCTCTCCATGGAGTCTCTTTCTTCATATAACTTGTTCTTTCTTTCTCTTCTTCTTCTTCATCCTCTCAATCTAGGAGAATTAAGGATTTAATTCAATCCTTCTCTTTATTCTACTTCTAAAACCTAGATTTCATGCTTATATAGGCATTAGCTCACATTAATTGAGGGCAACCTATACACTGGAATTCATGACCAACTGATGGTTGACAAACGAATCGTAGAAAAGAACTTTTATCTTTTTCTTTCTCTACGTCTTACCAAACCACACAAAAATTCAAAATACATACATTCTTAAACAACATCCTACCTGGAAGAAGCTGTAGGTGATCACACGATCACGGAACAGTGGGCACCCAGCTCGCTACTCTATCGAGTCATACTTCAGAGTGAAGCCCACCCCCACCATAACATACCTAAAACCTCACCTTTTAGATCTCCTTATTTGTAGGAAGCCATCCTCACCAAAAACTCTATTTCACAATTCATGTGTCAGTCCCTAAATATCATAAGCTAAACAAACATAATAGAAAGGGCACTCCTAGGATCACATTTTCTTAGTGTTTCTGCTTGGCTTGTGTTTTGAGGTGAAAGATCACGTTCATCACTTTTTTGTTGTCATCCTTGCACACTCCTCATCATAGCTGGTGTATTCCAGCTTCACCTGAGTGTGCCTGGGCCATATCATCATCATTTCTAGAATTTTGGGTTTGATTCTACATCATATTTTAATTCACAACCACTTTCTTTCATCACTGTTTCAATTTCATAGTAACCGTCATCGGTTACCTCTGACCGCCATCAGTTATACCCAACCGGCATCAGTTCCAGGTCATTTTATTAACCTACTCAAAAGGACATTTTCACTTCGCTTTCTTCCACTTTCCACAGTCTCTATCATTGTCATTTTCCCATTTATGTTTTACACATCTTCAAATTTGGCATACCTGTCATATTTTACCTTCTACCTCGTTGTTTACTCACTGTCCATTTTCTATAGTGACCGGTAGTAGTTACCCCTGACCGACGTCAGTTTTCCCTAACAGAATCGGTTAGCCTGTTTCACATTCCACCCACCATTTGTTACTTCATCCATTTTTATCACTAGATTCACCTATTCCTGTTGTTCTCTGTATCATTTACAGAGAAGCAGCCCTACCTGATCAATATTGGTTCACATGGTGTTGACCTGAAGACAAGCAAGCACCCTCGTGTTCCACGCCAGTTTCCAACCACTCCCACCTAGTCCTTCACCACCTTTTATTTTATCACCAGCCATGGATCCCATCCAGCCTACTACTATCGCTATCGGAGATGAGGAGTTCGCACGAATCCTTGACCAGAACCCTACCGCCTTGTAGTTTTACCTCTCCCACTCATCCACTCGAGACACATCGAGTCAGTTGATATATGGCATGCCCATATCTATCCCCTTGGATCTCACACCCACTTCTCGCATTGGCCCCATCTAGCTCCATGCTGCCCGCATCCACCTTACCCCAGTCATTTCGCAGTTAGGTTCTATACCCGCCATGACTGCCATATCTATTATCTTTGTGGCACCCATTACATCCACCATACCCTCGATGACTACCCCAAACACAACCTCATCCACCCCTAATGTCTCACACATACCTGTAGCTACATTCCCACCTCCAGTTTCGGTGACTCCTACCCCATTTCAAAATGTGGTTCTTTCCATTCCACAATCATTAGCCCCTATTTCCACTAGGGTTACCATGACCCTTCCACCCCCATATACATACTACCAACAACCACTTGTTTCATCTATTATTCATTCTAGGTACGTACCCCCTATTTCATTGCCTTCTTCTCCACCACCTTACATGGCAGCCCCATACACTGGAATGCCACCCCCATTATATGCCCAAAACCAACCTCCTCACACTATAGGAGGCATCCAATCATCACAACCCACCAATGACCTAATTAAATTGATGTTGGACAAGATGTAGACACTAGAGGCATCGGTTTCTGGCTCGCAACACTCTCACCTACGATGAGATTTACAACAAGCCTATTCACCCATCCATTCCTATCTGTTCATACCCTATGCATTAGGAAATGCCTAAATTCAACCACTTCAATAGCAAGGAAGACCCACAACAACATTTGCGCTCATTCAAACACGGGTGTTATCTGATCGCTCATGATGATGCCCTACTTTTGAGAACCTTTCCCATGTCCCTCACTAGACCTGCATTAGATTGGTATAGTGGGTTACCTAAACACTCTATATTTTCATTCAATCAGGTAGCCCAAGCTTTCTTGGATCATTTCTCTATCAATATTGCCAAGAAGGTTACCATGACCGATCTATATTCCACATGCCAGTACGAGGATGAATCTATCACAAATTTTGTCACTCGCTGGCACAAGCATGATCAATCAACTTACCTTCCAACTGCCACAAACTGAAATCATTAAGCTATTCACACGAGCTTGCACTAGACATACTCCTAACCTTAGGTCCAAAATTTCCAAACATTGATGAGGAATTCACTATGGAACAAAAGTTAGAGATTCATGCCATCGAAGAGAAGAAAATCCAATTACAAAATAAGAATTCGACATTCAAGTCGAATGAAACCTCTTCTTCTTCCAAACCACCAACCAATTATTCAAAGGCTAAGGGTACCGCTAATGCAATGGTACTCAAGGCCGGCCTAGCTCATCCATCAATCAGGCTACACCCTCATCTAATCTATCACCTGTCCAGGCTTTTCGATTTAGATAAGAGCAGTGAAAATATACCCCAATTGGGGAACCTTACTCTTCTATCTTAGAAAAGCTTATCAAAGCTGGAGCCATCACCCTTCCACCCATAAAACCACACACTGGTTTTGACCTTGCTCGCCCCATGCCCGTGTGGTATAAAGAGCATGATTTCTATAACTATCACTGAGTGAAGGGTCATAGTGATGGAAACTACATCACTTTCAAGAATATTGTCCAAGAAATGCTTGAGAAAGGTGAGTTAACTGTGGATAATCCCAACGCCACCCCCAATCAAAATCTACAAATCTTCAAAAAACCATTTCCCAATCATGCCCCTTCATCCAATCAAACTGGTGAGACATCCACTCATGATACCCATACCCGTGAGGTTCACGAAATTTTTAACGAGGTCCCTGTCACCTCTCAATTACCTCACATCCCTTCCATAGAGGAAATCCTAGCCTGAAATCCTCCTTCCACATCTGAACCAACCTCCACCATTCCTTCACCAACAGAGGAACACCTTTCATCTCCTACATCACCTACGGAGGGGTCTTCTACTAACATTGAGACCATCTCACCCCTAGCTTCACCACTTAGAGAACCTTTACCTACCGTACCTCCTCCACCCATAGAGGAGCTCCCATTACCTCCTCCACCCACAGAGGAGCACCCATCACCTCCTCCACCTATAGAGGAGCACCTATCCATTCCTCCACTTATAGAGGAGCTCCCATCATCTCTTCCACCCATCATAGACCCAGTGGAGATATCTTTGCCTCTTGGCGAGCACTCTCCATTGGCTACCCAAAATCCAACTAGACCTATTTTTGGCTCTCTTACCCACGGAAGCTGAAGCTGGCCAATTCCCCATCTCTAAGATACATTTTACAGGAATTCCCATTAGGTCCTCACCAACTCCACCCACAGACACGAGTTATTCTCACATTTATCCGATCACTTAGATTATGTGGATACGGCTTTATTATGGGGCACCTCTCACTTCCTGTCTCAACATAGATGTAGAGATCCCTTGATGACACCTCCACTATCTACCCAAACACATTTCCACCCATCAAACCAAATATTACTATTTTCGCAACCCCTTCCACGATACCCGTTAGCACTCACACCACACCCTTACCCATAACCCGACCTATACCTAAACCCAAACCCATACCCACAACATTTACCTCCACTAAACCTATTACCACTTTAGGGGTCACCCCAACCACCAACCTTACTCATCCACCTATTAAACATGATTTAGCTACATCCTCCAACGTTAATACAACACCTAATCCAACACCCAAACCAAAGAAACAAACTCATTGACCTCATACCCCAACCGCACCAATCACACCCGCACTTGTCCTATCTACCTTAAGACCTCAGGTGCCCAACATGGTCAAGCACCCTTCACCCATCCATAAACTAATAACACAACAACCCATTCCTTCCTCACAAACCTCTAGCCTTCTTAGGCACACAACATGACTCATGCCCACACCTGTAGTCTCTTTACCACCAATACCTCCAATACATTCAGCTATCGCTTCACTACCCACTACAATTCAGTCATTGTCCCTCACACCCCAAGTATGACCTGCGTCATCTACCTTCACTGATACCCCGTTATTCTCATGGGTAACTCACCCTCTTCCTCCATTTTATTTTCCTTCTAGACCTTTACACCCACATCACCTTTACCCAAGAAGGTGCAACCCAAAAACAAAACCCCACTAACCCACAATAAGGTAGTCACAACAACCCCACACCCTCCTACCCTTCCATCTACTGTACCCCTATCCAAATGAACCCGACCGATACCTCAAACCACATAGGCACCTAAACCCATAGCTCAACCCATTCCTACTTTTCCAAAAACAATTCCCTGACAACCAACCACACCTACACCCAAACCCACATTCACTTCCCATTGTGATCCACTAGTAGGGTCCTATGCCAAACTTATAACCAACCTCCTCGAGAATTCCATTATCACATTACCACCACTCTAACCTTACGACCCCCTCAAACCCAAGCCAAAAGGGTTTTATGATACTAAAATTTGTGCATACCATCATGTGCTAGGGTACGATGTGGAGAGCTACAAGGCCTTGAAAACCATCCTTATCCAATTGTGTCCACCAAAAACCAACTTTGATGATGATGACCTTCTCGACAAGGATCTTGCTTCACCAACACCTATTCCCACACTGCCTACTCAATAACCACAACCTCTGCCCTCATAGCTCCTAGAGCCACCCTTAAGATTTGAAATTAACATGGTTTGCATCAAAGAACTAGCCACACCACCACTCAAATGTCATTTGCCCAACTAACCTCACGGGGGTTTTCTCTTAGGTAGGTTTTTTCCCTTCATGTCATTATACCACTCACCCTACACCTTCTCCATTTGCCAAATTCCCTCAAATCAACATGATACATGTCACTACATGTGTGCGAAGGGCAAAGAAAGGCAAATGACCCACCAACCAATTTTATACCCAACATACCATCTCGCACCCATACCTAAGATAACTATCCATGGCCCCACATACCCCATTTCTAATAACATCACACATTGTACTATGCTCAAACAAATACACCAATCTCCCCTCAAAATTTCCTTATACGACCTCATCCAAACCTCATAATCCCATCGTCAAGCCCTCATGGAGGTTCGCAATCTATTGAGGTTTTACCCAATGACCCTACACCCATAGACTCGATTATCAAACCTCATCATGTAACCTCTCTCACTAAATTACCACCTTCATCCTCACCTCACCTTGTTCACCAAGTGGCCTCCCTTAGCTTCTCAGAGGAGGAGATCTCGCCATACCAAAATGATGACCTAGACCTAGCCCTCTTCATCTCGTCCACATTGATGACATATGGGTACGCCATGTGATGATTGATGGAGGTGCTAGCATTAACATCATTTCATCCCATGCATTCTCTCAAATGCACATACCTGAAAATTACATGCATAAACATCTGGTCATGTTGCGTTCATTCAATGATGCTATCACTTCCACACTAGGCACTTTCATCCTTCACATTCACGTGGGCCCCGCACTGTTCCTAAATTGTTTTATGTTTTGGAGGGGGAATTCCAATATAAATTGTTGCTTGGTAGACCCTGGATCCATGTCATGGGTTGCATTCCTTCCACTTTGCATCATTGTGTGAAATTTGAACATGAGGGACACACTTATACCATTCCAGCTGACCCATCACCTTTCAAAACATGCAACATGCTTTATCGACCCAATGATGTGCTCATACCTGTCAAGCCGTCTACTTCCGCAACCAATACCACTTCACCTACACCTCCACCTACTAGTACAGCTGCTACTTTCACCACACATACCGCCTCTATTCCTACCACTGCTATAACCTCCATGGCTGACCCATTAGCTACCCAATCCATTAACTCCACCTCCGCATTGACCTCTGACACATCATCCATACCAGCTACCTACATACCAACCACTTCGATCCTTGGAAGGTGTTTTCAATGCCTCACTTAGGGGAGTACCACCTATATAGTGTCAACACATTTCTTACTCCACATGAGTATGGAATCCTTCACCAAAACCCCTTTATGATAACCATATAGGATAATGCCTCCTTTATGGTCCTCCTCATCTTTGTACTAGTCTCACCTATGGGGGACTTGATACTACCACTTACACACCTAAACCACCATCACAACCCCACCCATTTTCCGCAAACTTCTAATCACTTACCAATCACCGTTTCACCCACACCTTCTGCACATCTTGCGTGGAAGGGTTTTGGTTTTGGATTTTACGAGCAAGGCCTCCATACCATTATTCCTTATACCACCAAAAATATAATGTTTGTAGTGGTATTGGTTTCCCAAACCTCCTACCAAATAGACCCTCATTGAACTCATTGAAGACCCTAGCCCTTTTCCACCTTCATCACCACCCACACCTTTGCATAGAGTCGATGGATCCTAAATCGGCCCTCTTAACTTTTTTTTTTTTCATAAACACCATTTCCTTGGGGCCTTTGACTTATTAACGCGAAGGTGAGGCCCCTTCCACTCTCCCATTCCCGTATCTTGAGATGATCGATGATGACATATCTACCATTTAACGTCCATATCTACATTGGTACAGAAGACTCATATATTCATCGGTTGTTACCCTTTGAGACACAAACGATGTTGAATGAATCGACTATCGAAATCAACATTCATACTCAAGATGACCGCACATCCTAAAGATCAAAAATCTTTCGATGTTCTTTGAATAGGAAGCCATCACTTTTTTTCTCCGAGATCATAACCACGCTTTCACTTGGTCTTACACAGACATGCCCGGTATTGACCCCACCATAGTGGTCCACAATATTGTCACCATTCCCGATGCCAAACCTATCAAACAAAAGTTGAGGAAAATGCACCCTCGCATTACTCTTCTCGTCAAAGAAGAACTTCAGTGCCTTCTTTTCTATTTCCTTCATCTTACCAATTGATTATCCTTGTTGGATTTCTAACATTGTCCCTATTACTAAAGCAACAGGGGGACTCGCATTTACACAGACTTCCATGACCTCAACCTAGCCTACCCAAAAGATGATTTTCCCTTTCCCGGTATTGATCAATTGGTTGACCTCACCGCTGGTCATGAGATACTCTCACTCATGGATGGATTCTCAGGCTATAACAAAATTTTCTTACCCCAGGAAGATCAACAAAGACCACATTCATTACCCTTTGGGAACCTTTTACTATCGAGTCATGCCTTTTGGCCTTAAAAATGTTGGTGCTACATATCAGCATGCTATGACTTACATTTTCCATGATATCATGCATCACATATTAGAAGATTACGTGGATGATCTCTTGGCCAAATCTAAACATCACGTCGAGAACCTCACCATCCTTGAAACCATTTTTGACCGCCTCATTAAATATTGCATCCGCCTTCAACCTAAAAAGTGCGTCTTCACGGTTCTCTTAGGAAAACTCCTAGGATTTATTGTTTCCCTCCGTGGTATAGAAGTTGACCTTGCTAAAGTCAAGGCCATTCTGGAAATGCCTCTACCCACTAACCTTAAACAACTTTGTAGCCTATAAGGTAAATTATAGTCCATTCACCATTTCATTTCACAATTATTTGATCGGTGTCAACCATTTCATCATCTTCTTAGGAAGGATGTCTCCTTTAAATGGGATGATGACTATCACAAAGCTTTTGAGGCCCTAAAACAATACCTTCTCCAACCACCCGTACTCATTCCACCTAAATACAATCAACCTTTTTACCTATACATATCAGCTACCGATCATTCCTTGGGAGCCATGCTCGCTCATCGCGATGAACAACATAGGGAGTAGGTGGTTTATTACATAAGCCGTACTCTTTTAGACTATGAAACCCGATACAACCATCTAGAAAAGCTTTGCTTAGCCTTAGTTTTCATTGCCACCAAACTCTCGCCATTACCTACTCAACCACAAAACCTATGTCATGACCAACACCGATCCTTTACACTTCATGTATGCCAAACCTTATCAAAATCAGCGTGCCACATGATGGCTTATGCTTTTAGCTGATCTTGACCTTGAATTCATTCACCAAAATTCCTTTAAGGACTAGGATATCACCGAACAACGGCTGAAAAAACTATTTTGGAGACCAACCCTATAATTTTGACTTTCCAATGATTCAATTGCTACTCTTTCCCTAAACGAAACCCCCTTAAATGACACTATTCTTCCACGGTTCCAAGTGTTAGCGTGGGGTGAGGGCTGGTGTTATCCTCATTCCTCTGGATGGAGAACCCATGCCTTTGTCTTTCAAACTAGACTTTGAATGCACCAACAATATTTCCGAGTATGAAGCACTCATACTAGGTCTCTAGGCCGCATATTCCCTAGATGTCAAGTCAATCCACATATTTGGTGATTCACAATTTGTGTTAATGGTATGTGTACTAATGTTGTAACAAGATACTTCAAAAGTATAAACATCATGTAGACATACTTTTGACCACCTTTGATCATTACACCCTTCAAACCATCCCATGTTCAACCAACAAATTTGTAGATACCATGTCCTGCTTAGCTTCCCAAATACCCGCTTCCCCTGCCGATTCCAAAATATTTGTCACCATACAATGCCTCCATTCACCTTCTTATTTATGTCATGATGTTTTCTCAATCGAAAATCAAACCCTCGACCCGACCGACGTTTGGTATAAATAATACTCAACTACCTTTCCCTCTCCATCTTACCTCCTGATCTCTCCTGTAACGGAACAACGTGCCTTCCTTAAAAGGGTCTCCCATTTCATTATCCAGGGGACTCCTCTATAAGCGTGGCTTTGATGGTATTCTCTTACGATGCCTCACAAGTTCTGAAATTCCTTATACCATTAAGGAGGTTCATGATGGCATATGTGGAGGTCACTTTAGTGGCCTTACTGTTGCTAAGCGTATTCTTTGCCTAGGCTATTATTGGCCGACCCTTAACCATGATTGTTGTGACTATGTCAAACATTGCGTGAAATGTCAAAACATTCCAATCTTCATCATACACCTATTCATGCCTTACAGGTCGCTCGTGACCTTTGGCCCTTCTCTCAATGGGGTTTGGATCTTGTCGGAGAAATCAATCCTCATTCTTCCCAACACCATCAATGGATCATAACTGCTATTGAATACTACACAAAATGGGTGGAAGCCATACCACTCATTTCCATGAAAGCCGAGAAAATATGTGAGTTCATTAACCATCACATTATTTGTCGCTTTGGTGTTCCTCCTTAGCTCATTACTTGACAATGGAAAATGATTCAAAAACAAAACATTGCAAAAACTTTTGACGGCATGGCATTCAACTTAGTTTCTCATCACCTTATTACCCACAAATCAATGGCCAAGCCAAATATACTAACAAAACCCTCAAAAAATTCTCATGAAAGTGCTTGATTATTGGGAAGGATTGGCATACACACATTCCTTTTTCCCTATGGGCATACCGCACAAGTATTCACACTTCCATTCTTTCTGTTATCTTGTAAAATGACAAGGAAATTTTTGCAAGTAACCATACCAAAATTTCCATTTTGGTCCCCCTTTGAGGTCTCTTAACGTTCGGAATGACATAAAATCCCTTTCTAGAAAATATAGTTTTTAGAACTTGGTCATTTTCAACCTTTTTGGGTTGGGCGCAGTTTTCTTTCATGTTACATCAACCAAAACTGCGCCCCCTATATTCCTTTGGCGCATTCTATTAAGTGTCAACATTCCAAATGTTGTGCCTCTTAATGTTGCGCTGTCAAAGGTGCGCCAAGGCACATACACCAACTTGTTAACACTCCAAATGTTGTGCTTCTTAATGTTGCACCAAGGCACTAAAAACACAGTGTCGACACTTCAAAAGTTGCACCATGGCACAAATATTTTCATGTCAACATCTCCCTAAGTGCGCCATAGAAAAATTTAGTGGCGCATTTATTACACATTTTGCTATATATAGGCACGTCTGACATGTCATTTTCACAATTCAAAAACGTGAAAAAGTTATTCCTCTATACTTGTCAGTGTTCCTGTCAGCCCCGTGTGTTGCCATTTGTCATGTTTGTGGATCCCACATCATCTCCTTTATCATTATATATTCCTGGTAAGTGGTCCTTGCTTTTCTTGTGGCTTTGTTGTGGTTTTTCTGTTGGTTTAGGTGATTAGGATTGTTAAAAATAACAATGAACCTAAGAAGATAATGCAATCCCAACCCGTTTTGCAAATCCAAATACTCAGCTCCAAAACCGTTCTCTATCCTCCTTCCAGATCTATAAATCTAGAAGACCTCTACCACAAAACTACTCAAACTTATTCCCTACTTTGCTAGATTTTTCCCCCTTGCCATCAAAATCCGAGCCAAAGGGTGAAAAACATGAAATTTTTGCAAAAACAACCCACTATCTTTCCTTCGGAATGCAAGTTTCATTGTTGTTACATTAAACACAGTTGTGCCATAGGTGCACTGTCCCTACATGCAACATAAGCCTTCTCCACACCTTGTAATAAACTACAAAAAAATTCCTTAGGTGCGGGCGCAGCGCAAGTGCACTTACAACTACAACAACATCTAAATGTTATGCAAACCCTTCTCACGCCTGCGCAAGCTAAACCCTTGGCACACCTCACCTTAATGTTACATCTACCACATATGCACCGATGGTGCACCTTGAGACCTTGCTACACCAAATAAATTTGTGCACCCAGTTAAAACACTTCATATGGCAAGCGCACATCCATTGACACCAACATTTGAATGTTGTGTGTAGTCTTTCGTGCCCCCGCCCCTTTTGGCATTGTTTCCTCCCATGCAACACGTTCCCAAAGTGCGCCTTGCTTTTCTGAGACCCTGCAGCCTATAGTAGAGCTGTGCCTTGCACCTAGAGACTCATAAATTGCTAACTTTTCATTTTGTAAGCTTTGATGGATGACTTAACAACTAACATGGCTCTTCTATGATGGAATTCCCTGATTCTTCTTGCAGATCAACAACTGAACTTAGATTCACACATGTCTTCATTGAGTAAGAAGCCAACCAAGTCCAAGGGTAAAGCCAAGCTAACATAAGAAGAAATGAAATATAAATACCAAAGGGTCAGGATGCCTGAATCCCTTGCAGAGTGTGACCTAGATATCAGAGATTCAGAACTTGGTCACATTGACATGGAGGACTTCTGAGCCAAAACTAAGGTCACAGAAACCCATGGATGGATAAATTGGTTGGCAGTGGTCTACACTTTGTTGCAGGGATTCCCGTGAGTGCAATCAACAATGAGTTCATGATGTTGGTGGGCCATTGTTACAATAAAGACACAAGATGTGTCAAAAATGAGAAGGGCGAGGTAATAATCAACCTCACTGCCCAACATTTTGAGATCATGTTGGGTATCCCTCACCACCGACATTTTGTAGTGGTAAGCCAAGAGGACTACATGAAGACATGGAATGAAAATGAAGACAAATGCATGTAGCTGATGAATGAGGTGTACCTCAAAAACAAGAAGGTGGTAAGTAGGTGGCCACAAGTCATTCATCACAGTGACTTTTAGAGGAGCTGAGTGACACCATCACTTTCCTGAGTAGGGTGTTTGGGCTTCCCGATGCCCATTACTTTCACAAGTGGATGCTCAGATATTTAGAAACAATGAGCAAAAACGTTCCTGATCAATGTTTTGAATGGGGAGAGATTATCAACAGCACAATCTCTGAGCAACTTCAACAACTTTCAACAACTAGGAAGTTCTATATGAACTCCTACGTGGTATATGTTGCTACCTCAGAGAGGGACTACCCAACATTGAATCGGTATGGGGTATGGCCCAAGTCAAAATATACGAGTATTATCCAGAGTTAAGACTGGAAAATAGCATAGCACAATTCAACAAAATCAATGATGCCTTCTTCTACGATGTCATCTACCTCTTGAGGCCCAATATGACTCACGATTGGATGACCAAAAGCATGGTAACCACCACAGAGAAGTGGGGAGCGTTATTCACGTAATTCCCCACTTTCACCTATCTCAGAGCCACCAACTTCTTGGGAGAGCCCACCAAGTTGCCAAGGTATGTGGGACCCAAGCTGATCCTATTGGAGCTATCTAGATAGCTTATCACATACCATGAGAAGTGTTTGAAAAGAAAGAAGGGTGGAACTCCATTCCCCCTCACAGTGGGCGGTACACCTGCACTTCACAGAGAAAAGCCCGGGAAATGTTTGCAGAGCTTGAATTACTCAACTTAAAGCATAATTTCCTGGCGAGGCCAACCTTTGATCCTCGTGATTTCCTTCCAAGGGAAAAGCTCAATCCAATTCACATCCCTCAGATGAAGATATCTACATCGATCTATATCACGAAGTCAAGCTCAGATGAAAGGATCACTCCCACCTGGCCCTGGCAGAGATCATTCAATATGGTGTGGCCATTGTCCCAAAGGGCTTCCAAGTAACTGATCAAGAGGTTGATCAGGTTTATCTAGACATGGATGAGGACAATTGGCCGTTTGCTAAAATTGATAGAAACAAGGCACCTCAGAATATTGAGGAAAGGGTCAAAGGCACTCTACAGCGCACTGAGCATTGGTGCAAGAAAAATAGTCTCATCTACCTTGGAGTAGACTTTACCACATATCCCTTGGGTAATGCACCCACCAAGCCGAAGCACTTACCTAAAGGCAAAGGAAAATATAAAGAGGGAGAGCCAAGCACTTCTTAGGAGGAAATTCCTGAGAGCCCTCCTTTTGCCGCCAGGGAGTAGGTAATAAGCCTGATATCCCCAAAAGAAGAAGAAGCGGTAAGTGCTCCAATGGGCACATCCACTCAGGATGTTGCCACTACTACAATTGGTGAGGTTCCCATCATCCCCTCTCCCGCTCCTCCTTCCCCTCCTCATGTCACTCAACCAACCACTCCTTTGGTTGTGTCTTCTCCCTTATCTTCTACCATTCCCCCTCCCTCTTCCTCCATCTTCTCTTCCCTCGCGGATCTGTCCCCCAACATTTCTTCCCTCATCTCATAGATCCCTTCCACCCCCACGGTTTCCTCTCCTACAATGACTCCTACCCCTATGAGAGTTGGAGGGTTGGCTTCTTTCTCAATGCCACCATCGAGTGTCTTGATGCATTCCCGTGTCCACCGTAGTTGCTCCTTCTTCCACCCCGTTTCTTCTTCTTCCTCTTGTCCCACTTTCCTAAGCCCGAATGGATCTCCGAACACCTGAGTCAACACAAGAGGAAAATCCCTATTGCACCTATGGACTTCTCCGTTATTCTAGCTAAAGGGGCTAAGAAGCAAAAGGCTATAACCCACTTCTCTAAAAGTGCTTGGTGAAAGAGTTATGGAGATCGCATACCCTGATCCCATAAAGGAGAAAAAATATATGTCTCCTACAGATTTTACAGTGACTCAGTCACAATGGGAACATCCTCGAAAGCCTCTGCAAGGAGAGGCCTTATCCGTAGTGGATGCCCTTTGCAAAAAGCTTCAAGAAGTAAAGGAAGAGAAGAGAATATTAAAAGAACAAAACAAGCATCTTCTCCAAGCCCTGCAAAAGATGGGCAATGCACCTCCTATAGCTGCCACCAAAACTCCTAAAGCCCTTAGTCAGGAGAAGATAAATGAGTACACCAAGATTGGTGAGCAAGGTGTAGCAGTGTCCACTGGAGAGAGTAGATCCTCAAAGATAGTGAGGAAGTGATTACAAAGTTCACAGAGCTGTATCAAAATATAGATCAAGCTAACAAGGAACTCCAGGCAATAGTAGGACCTATCTCCATGAAGAGTTAGACCATGTCAGGTTACAACACGAGACATTCCAGAAGATGCTCGACTACCCAGTCAATGACTTAATGAAATTTGGCATCTTCGATCACCCGAGAGCACCCAATAAAGTCCTTACTGCTTTAGACTATCGGGTTGACCAAATGGAGTTTGTCTTGGAGAAAATAGAAAAAATCAAGGAGGAAGCCTTGGATGTAATGCATCAAATGGAGTAGATCATCTTAAGGATGTCTCTAGGTTTTCTCACCCCATCATACACCTTGAGGAAGGCAGATGACACTATTCATATTTTCAAAGGAATCGCGTCACAGGGTTTAGAGTCAGAGGCCACTTTTGATATAGAATCTATCAACAACCTTCTAGCCTACCACGACTTTGTTGGATACCTGATGGAGGTAGGTAATGAATACTTCAAACTCCTGGAAAGACTCAGAGATGAATGGGAGACTTGCAAAGTCATCGGGATCACACCAAGGGTCCTGCTCAGGATCAACTTCAAATGATGGTCAGCAAGTTCATGGAGTATCAAGCTCAATTTCACATTTCCTCTCCTGAGTAGAAGTAGGACACTCCTTTCTAGCCAAGGGATGATGATGAATAGGCTCCTCCTCCTGGGATTTATCCCATTTTTGTAAAATATTTAAAAGAATGTTGGCACAAATGATGACATCATCCATGTTACATCATGAGATGTCATCCACAAAATTGCCCCAAAGTCAACTTTTGACTTTTAAATATTTTGTAAATAGTTGTTGGCTCCTTTTTTTCTTCTTTCTCCTTCTCCTTCTATAAATACTAGATATGCTTGTTGTATTCCGGGTGAGAAAACTTGTATGAAAAATAGAGTGAAGAGAGAAAGACTTTGAGCCCTTTGTAATGTAACATTATTATAACAAAATTGAGACTTTGTGCTGAATTCTAGTGTTACGTGTTAGATCTTTCTTAAGTTAGATCTACATGCTTATTCTATTGGATTCACCTATGCTTTTGTCATTTATTTATCAGTATTGCTTTGTTTTTTTATGTGAGTAAGTTTGGCTCTATTTACTACCAACCTAAAACATAAACCCTCTGACCTTTCTACTTTGGAATTCATTTCTTTTCTCCCTTCAGATCCACCTTTCTTCCATTCCTTCTTTCATTCCTTTCTGTTCTTTGTCGGAACTATTTCCACTGGGATGAGATCCCAAACCCCTGAAGGCGAATATCGTAAGACTTCGCATGCATTCTTGCTAGTAGAATAACAATAAACTAGTTTCACTTTGCTGTCTCAAAGAGGGGCTATGCCTTGCACACTATTGGTCCGTCTATCCATAGATCTACCCACCCGATATATTTTCGGACCAACACGGACACACCCTTTTTGCTGGTGTATGGTATGGAGGCTATTCTACCTCTTGAAGTCTAGATCCCCTCACTCCACATTTCTCTCCATGACATGCTTACTGATGATGAATTTCATCAGGACCGCTTAGCACAACTAGAGTTATTAGAAAAATGGAATCTTAACACTCTAGATCACCTTCAAGTTTACCAACAACGTATCAAATGTGCTTATGAAAAATGTGTTCATGAACGAACCTTCCAAGTCGGTGACCTTGTCTTGAAAGAAAATCAACACATAACCAAAGAAGAAAAAGTAAACGGGAAAATTCACTCCTAATTGGCTTGGACCATACATCGTAACTCATACATATGGATCGGGTGCCTATTGTTTGTCCTCACTTGAGGGTAAACCTGAACTTGATCCCCTTAACATATTGCATCTTCAACCATTCTATTGTTGACTCATTGTCTTACCTCACCCTTTGTCTCTTTACAGGCTCGTCCCTTGAGTGCTATCCACTCCATACACCACCCTAATGATTAAACAAGAATCATGTGAGTACCCGTCATTTGTTATTTTCTTGAATATATGTGTACCACGACAATGCACATAGCTTGATTCTCATGGATACTTTTCATCTATCTTTAGATGAGATCCCATGGTCATTCCACCCTGCCTTTTGAACAAGAGTCCTATCCTTCATCTTGGTCTTGTCCATGATTTCAAAGACCTCTAATGAGACCAAAATCCTTGAGTCAAACTTCTAATAAAAAAAGACGACTCCCTCAAAAGGACATCTTCCTCTCGACCAAATTGCTACTATAAATAGACTACTCCCTCGAAGGACAACTATGTGAAGTTTTCAAAAAAAGAAAGAAAGAGAGAAACCAAAGCTTCCCGCATCGATCAACTTCACGAAGACCTCAAGGAGTACCATATTATTTATCCCATATAGACTTCCCGCATCGATCAGTCTATAAAAAAAAACACTTTTTAGTCATGGACTTTCCCATTGTGACCTTGGACCTCTTGCCCAAAAGACCTGTCACTCAAAACATATACAATTAACTACCTTTCACCCACCTTACCATTTCCACTCTCATTTCCTAAATTACCTCAAGGGACATCTTGGACTTTCGAAATTTGGTGATCCTATGACTACTTTCACCATAGAAGCAGTTAATTGTGCAATGCCTTTGGGGTCTTATGTTCATCATCCTCCAAGGTATGATCTACTCGATCTGATCCTACCCAATTGTTAGGAATTAGAGAACAAATATGTGGAAACAATTCCTCAAACCACATCAGTAGGAAACTATATAGTAGGATTATACTTGCAGAAATATAACAACATAAATGAATAATACACAAAAGAAGACCAGCTAAGATTTAACATGGTTCACCCAATGTGGGCTACGTCCACCAAGAACTTGCTTAGATTTTATTATCAACAAGTGTAAAACAAATCACAATAGAATTCCAAAGATGCTAAACAACATCTAAACCAAAATTTACACCCAATTGCATAACCTTGATCACTCTTGATCACCTCTTGATCATTAAGACTCAAGACCTCTTGAACACTCAAGATATCTTAAAGATACCCTAACACCTCTATTTATAGGATTATTATCCTCTTAAGAAGTCCTAAAGACCACCCTAGAAGTTTGAAAGTCACGATCTTTCAACTTCCCATAGCTGGAAAAACAGTCTTGACGTTAATAGCCAATTAATAGCATGTTAACAACAACATCGCAACAATGGTACAATGATTGCATATCAATGTCATAGAAAATGAATGCAGAATGCTCCTGAAGTCTCTAAACTTAACTATTCGAGCTCCAACACTTCAACACTGATTCAAGAAGACCAAAAAATAGGCTCCAAACCCAACAATCTCCCAATTAGAGATCTGTTTCCACCGAGAAAAGTTCTTAACCCTTCATTATAGACCATGAAGTCCAATCAAAGTTGAACACAACTTTAACATCTCCTTGTGACCACCTTGGTCATCATATCCACAAGATTCTGACTGGTATGAATCTTTTCCAGTTCAACTTATCTTCTTCCAAAGATGTCCCTGATGAAATGATATCTTAGCTGAATGTGCTTCGTCCTAGAGTGGAAAGTGGAGTTCTTTTCCAAATGAATAGCACTATGAATATCTTTGTGTAGTCTCGTAACTTCTTCGCTTATGACCCAACTCATCAAGAAACTACTACTATAGCCAAATCATCTCCTTGTTTGCCTCTGTGGCAGCAACATACTCAACCTCTATGGTCGACAAAGCCACAACATTTTGTAACCGTGAAATCCAACTCACCACTGTATCACCAACCATAAATACATAACCTATCGTGCTCCTCCTTCTGTCCAAATCTCATGTCATGTCGAATCTACATAGCCATGTAATGTAGTGTCCAATCCACCGAAACAAAATGTTGCTCCCATGGTCGCTCTTAAATACCGAAGGATCCACTTTACTGCTGTCAATGCTCTCTACCTGGATCACTCATAAACCTGCTCATTGCTCCCACTACATGGGAAATATTAGGCCTAGTGCATACCATAACATACATCAAGCTACCAATTTATGATGAGTATGGTACCCTAGACATCTGGATTCTATCCTCAGTCTTGGGACTTTGCTCCTTTGATAATTTAAAGTGACCTGCCAAAGGAGTACCAACCGGTTTAGCATCATGTATACTAAACCTCTCCAAGACCTTATTTATGTACTCTTCTTGAGATAATACCAGCTTCCTCTCCTTCCTATTCCAAGTTATTCTCATACCAAGGATTTTTTTGCTGCCCCCAAATCCTTCATAGCAAAGGAGTCACCTAGCTGCTTCTTGAGTACCTTTATTTCCTGCATGTTCTTCCCTGCAACAAGCATATCATCTACATACAGGAAAAAAATAATATAACTACCATCAAGAAACTTCTTGATGTACACGCAATGGTCTGAGTGACACCTAGAGTAACCCTGCTCCTGCATAAAATTGTCAAACTTCATGTACCACTACCGTGGAGCTTGTTTCAAGCCATACAAGCTCTTCTTCAATTTGCACACTAACCTCTCCTTCCCTTTGACATCATAACACCGTGGCTCTGCATGTATAATTCCTCATCCAAATCACCATTAATTATTTCATTCTTCACATCCAATGCTTTCTAAGTGTAGGTATTCTACTGCAACTAAACCAAGAACAGTCCTAATAGAAGTCATTTTAACAACAGGAGAAAAATTTCATCAAAGTCTATACCTTTCTTTTGTGCAAATCCCTTGACCACCAACCAGGCCTTGTATCTTTTCCTACCTCCATCTTCCTCTTTGATTCTATAACCCACGTGTTTTTGCAATGCTCTCTTTCCCTTGGGTAGCTCCACCAGATCCCAAGTTTGGTTTTCCATAAGAGATCTATGCTCTTCATCCATGGCCTGCTCCCACTTCTTCTTGGCATCCACCTGTACTACTTCCTCAAAGAACTATGGCTCTCCACTATCAGTGATAAATAAATAATTCAAAGATGGAGTAAATCATTCAGGTTCCCTTCTTACCGTAGAAGACCTTCTCACCTCAGAAGTTTGGGGTTCCTAATGAGTAGTTACTTGAATCTAATTTGGCTTTGGAACATGTTGTACTTGAATTGGCCCCTTGGACATCTTGCTTTCCACAATGTCCTCTAACAATGTGTATTATTTCTTCGATTCCTCTTTTTGTTCCCTGCAACTGATCTTTATACATGATTTTTTCATTAAATACAATATCTCTAGACCGAAATATTTTCTTTTCTTTAAGACTCCAAACACGTAAAACCAAAATCATCTTCACCATATCCAACAAAGGTGCATTTCTCAGACTTAGCCTCTAACTTGGTCCTATCATCTTTATCAATGTGAATAAATACCTCACATCCAAATACTCTAAGAAATGAGTAATCAATTTTCTTACGGACCAAGCCTCCTCAGGTATACCTCCATCCAAGGCCATAGAGGGTCCTCTGTTAATCAGATAAACAACCGTGCTTACCACTTTTGCCCAAAACATGAGTGGAAACCCCTCATGTAACCTCATGCACCTAACACGCTCCATGATTGTCTTGTTCATTCTCTCTGACACTCCATTTTCCTATGGAGTATTTGGAACTGTTCTTTGCCTGCGGATCCCATTTACCGAACAATAATCAAGAAATTCATTGCTGCAATATTCCCTCCATTATCTCGACCTAAGACATTTCAACTTGAGACCTGTTTCATTCTCAACCAAGGCTTTCCATCTTTTGAAAGTTTCAAACACATCAGATTTCTTTCTAATGCAATATACCCAAACTTTTCTAGTTGCATCATCAATGAAAGTGATGTAATAACATGAACCACCAATAGAGTTTACCTTAGCTGGCCCCCATACATATGTATGCACTAACTCCAACTTACCCTCCTTCCTGGTAGGTCCAACCTTGAGGAAACTCACTCGCTTTTGTTTCCCATAAACACACTCCTCACAAAAGTCCAAATCTAACTCCTTCTTACCCTCCTTCATGGTAGGTCCAACCTTGAGGAATCTCACTCGCTTCATTTCCTATAAACACACTCCTCACAAAAGTCCAAATCTAATTCCTTTAATCCGATCAACCTATCTTTTTAATCTACATGCCCTTATGACTCATATGATCGAGTCTCTAGTGCCACAAAGTTTCATCTCCATCTCGCATCAACCAAATTACAATAATCAGCACCACCGGTTCAATACAAAGTACCAGCTTTTCTTACCTCTTGCAACCACAAGAGCTCCTTGGTAACCTTCCAAGAATCCACTATAAAACTGACCGCACAACAATCACTACCTAGCTATCCCACTCGATATCAAGTTCCGCCTTAGCTTATGAACATGCCTCGATCTCCTTAAGTAGCCATGTGTTCCTATTCTACATTTTCACCCGAACACAACCTTTCCCTACTATGCTACATGACTCATCATCACCAAGATATACATGTCCAAAATCACCTTGAACAAAATCAATAAAGTAATGTCTATGTGGGGTGGCATGGAAAGAAGCTCTTGAATCTAACACCCAAGATTCAACAATATTTTCTAAAGAAAGAATTAAGACATCTTGAAAAACATCACCTACTACCAAATTTACCTTTTAGTTTCCTCCTTCTTGTTCTTCTTATCCTGAAGAGCCCAACAATCTTTCTTAGCATGACCAACCTTCCCATAGTGCCAAAATTCTAACTTACTCTTGGACTTTGACCTTCCGTGATCATTCGACTTCCCATGGTTACCTTTCCCTCTGTTCTTTTGTCTCCCTCTGCTCTCCACCATCAAAGCATTTCAGAAGTAGAAGAATCTCCGGTGCTCTTCCTTCGCATTTCCTCGCTTAGGATCACACCTATTACATCCTCAAACTTTAGCTTTGAGTTATTAGAGACTGAATTACTTACAACCATAACCAAGTTGTCCCAGCTATCTGGAAAGGAGCACAAAATCAACAAAGCCCTAACCTCATCATCAAAGTCAATTTTTACCGAGTTTAACATACTCACAACCGTATTAAATTCATTCAAATGATCAACAACATAACCATTCTCAGACATCTTCATATTAAATAACTTTTTCATCAAAAATATTTTATTAGAGGTAGAGGTTTTTTCATATAACTTCCCCAATGCACTCATGAGACCTTATGTGGTCTTCTCCTGCGATATATTAAAAGCACCGAAGATGTAAGGCATAAACAAATTTCCCCGAGCACCTTTCTATCTAGCAGCTCCCTATCCTCATCCGACATGGCTGTAGGTTTCTTTACTTTTCCAGCCAAAGGAACATGGAGGTCCTTCTGATATAAGTAATCCTCCATTTGCATCTTCCACAAACCAAAGTTCTACCCATTGAACTTCTCAACCCTTGATCTACCGTCATCCGCCGTATCTCCCACTCAAGCTAAACTTTCCCTGTGATTTACAACTTCAGCAAAAACCACCAAAGCTCTGATACCAATTGTTAGGAATTAGAGAACAAATATGCAGAAACAATTCCTCAAACCACAACAATAGGAAACTATATAGCAGAATTATACTTGCATAAATATAACAACATAAATGAATAATGTACAAAAGAAGACAAGACAAGATTTAACATGGTTCACCCAATGTGGGCTATGTCCACCAAGAACTTGCTCAAATTTTATTATCAACAAGAGTAAAACAACTCTCACAGTCTTCTCTCAGTTATGAATTCACAACAGAATTCTAAAGATGCTAAACCACATCTAAACCACAATTGATACCTAATTACATAACCTTGATCACTCTTGATCACCTCTTGATCATTAAGACTCAAGACCTCTTGAACACTCAAGATATCTTCAAGATACCCTAACACCTCTATTTATAGGATTACTATCCTCTTAAGAAGTCCTAAAGCTAACCCTAAAAGTTTGAAAGTCGCGATCTTTCAACTTCCCACGGATGGAAAAATAGTCCCGACATTAACATCCAATTAAAAACATGTTAACAACAACGTCGCAACAACGGCACAATGACTGCACATCAACGTCACGAAAATGACTACAGAATGCTCCTAAAGTATCCAAACTTAACCATTCGAGCTCCAACACTTCAACACTGATTCAAGAAGACCAAAAATAGGCTCCACACTTAACACCAATCAGGTGGCTTTATCGCCCCCTCTTATTTGTTAACCATCTTTGTTGAAATTTTGATTACCTTATAAAGGACTTGGTCTTTGATGCTTAAATTTGGGGTAGCCCTCCCCTTTCGCCATAACCACCTTCACCAATCTCATTTTACCTATAATATACCCACACCTATTAAACCTAAACCCACAACATGCCCAAAGAACCTACCAACTCATTCTCATATTCTTCCCTAGCTCATGGGAGAACAACATCGGCCCGAGGTCCCTTTTTGTTGGGACTATGTAGTAGCACTCGAGGGCATAGGGCCCTTAGAGATTAGCTAGACCATTCTCTACCCTAAACAATTCATCAACCATGCCTAACTCACCATTTACCCCACATTTCACTTAGTTCCCCTTTTCTAACAAAATTGGAAATTAAGCCACATACATAACAAGTTGCTTCCCATTTTATACATTTATTACACCTACCATCTCTCTATCATCACTATGCATAGGTTATAGTACATTTCACATATGACCCATAGTATCATTCATTGCCAACATAATGAATCATAACTAAACCTACTTTCAACTCAACCATGCCTATAACCTAACCCGATTCATGCCTATAACCTAACTCGATCCATGCCTAAACCAACCTGACTCCATCATGCCTAACTCACCTAATTTCCATCCATATCAAAGTAACAAATCCATATCTCATCTAACACAAGCCATAAACCCATATCTCATAAACATATTAACACATCACAAAATACCATGAATCTCATCATATAAATCAATAAATGTGTATCTCAAAATACATGCCTATCTCATCATGGCCATCATCTAAAAAATTTCAGCACGCAAGCCGATATACAATATAAAATGTCATTGGCACACAGGCTGGTCTCATATATACAAAACGAATGAATGAATCAATACAAAAACATCTTCGGCACGCAGGCAGGTATATGCTCACAATATACAAAAAAATCACTCATACATCCTCATTGTCTTTGGCACGTAGGCTAGTATGTGATAAAAATACAGCTATCTTTGGCACACAAAGTCGATATATATATATATAAAATAATCACTAATATACATCAAAATTGGGTGGCCGCATATCATACATCTCACTGGATGTCCTCCATCTCTATGTCCCCTGCACCCTCAAACTCTTGTGCCCCTTCTAGAACATCACCTCACTTTGGTCACCATGTGCTAGTGGCCTCACCCTGATCAGGCCTCAGAGCTCGCTGCCCTCCCATGCTCTCCACACTATGTGTGTGGGATCTCATCCTCTCACTAGATGCCTACTTGTGCCCTATACTCTCCATAAGAGAGGAAGTCTATCCGGCTACCATGAGATGGTACTGATAGTACTATGCCTCACCTAGGGAATCCCGTAACTTAGATATAGACATGGTCTGTGGTGGTCCCATAGGTCTCAACCCCTGTACCTTCCCTGTGCTAGCCTGTGAATTGGGACCAGCTCCTCGCGCCTATGATGGTACCCCCTATCCTCGTGCTCGTATTTGGGCCTATAAGGCCTCAATCTATGTTCGGGTTATGGCCAATCGGCCCTATAAACTTGCCACTTGAGCCTCGCAGGATGCCACCTAACCATCTCCATCTCTTCCATCTCCTCCATCCACTATCGGGCTCGTATATTGGCCACTGTACTCAGCTCGCCACCTCTCGCCTCGACCCATCCAGCCTATGTCTATAGTATACCTATCTATGTGATTAGTGTCACTACC
The DNA here is from genome assembly GCA_018340775.1 of Taxus wallichiana var. yunnanensis. NCBI lineage: Eukaryota > Viridiplantae > Streptophyta > Pinopsida > Cupressales > Taxaceae > Taxus > Taxus wallichiana. The sequence continues at coordinate 561,571,276 of CM031234.1, forward strand.
TACCCCTGTAGAGCATCTCTCTGCACTGTCACGATAGCTAAGTCTGGCTGCCCTGGTCTAGGTGGTATGGCTCATAACTGAGCTGCCCACCATTGCCTATACCTATCTGTGCATCCAACATCATCAATCTACCGATCCACTCGGCTACTCCTCTCCTCTGAAGCACCGTGGGACGTGGTAGAGGGAGAGGCCTCTCCACGTCATCTCTTTGATACTGTGGGAAGGGTGGAGGAATATCCTATACAAGCCCGAACTACCGTTAGACCCTGTCAACCGGGATCATCTCATCCTCCCTGGCGTGGTGACCCTGTATCCACCTCTCTAGCTGGAGTTTAGCTAGCTCCTCATGCATGTGCCTATATGACACATATGGCCTCCAGATAATGTCCACTCTAGACAACCCCTCCAACAACTACCGAAAATGGGCCACATCATATGTCGACCTATCCAACCTTCACTCTCCTGTAATCAGCACCCATCTCCTGTATCCCAACCATACACATCTTGGTGAGAATGCATCTACTCAGGGAATCCCTATAGGTTGAACACAGACTATGTGCTCGTAGGCCTAGCAATGTAGTATAAATGTACAACACAAGCTAAACCTGCGCAATCGCCCATACGCCCACAACTCTCTGTATAGCTACACCAAGAATGTTGGTGCCCAGGCGAAGCATGTCTCATGCACCATCATATCATGGAGCACCCCATCAGTGATTGGGGAAAACATCCACCCTCTGCATCAGGCAGTGCATAGCAGCACACTACCTACATCAATAAAACTACTAGCCTCATCTCATCAATAAGGCATGAAAGATGTGATTCAGTTCCATAAAATTTCAGCTAGCAATCTCCGCTTCTCGATACCATAAAAGAAGAAAAATTTCACCTAGCAATCTCCTACTATGATACCATAAGTTCAAGCTTTTGGTGTGATGGTAAGTTGTGTAGCTCTGATACGATAAAAGGAATGATAACCAGATTGTACCAAGCTAAGAACACATATGCTAATCAAACACCACGATCAATAAGATGAAAGCAATTCACCATAATAACTTTACACAAAACCTTTGCAAACAAATGAGCAACAATATCATATATTATTATGGAACTCAATGAAATACAATGAGAATGGGCCTTGCTTATATAGGCAAGGAATAACAATCTAAGAACCAGTCAAATTTGTAGATCAAGCCATAAATCATGGAAAGAACTAGTCATCAAAGAACTAGTCAAGTCCATAGATTTATGAGAGAACTAGACATCAAGGATCTAGTCAATACCATAGATCTAGGAAAGAACTAGTCAATACCATAGATCAAGGAAAGAACTATACCTAACAACTAGATAATATCTTCTAATATCTAAATAAATAAAAAGAAATATCCACACACATAAGTGGGTGAGGATAAATACAATAAAGGTAAATAATGTACCTAGGTGAACATGAGCTAAGGTAATTACCTACTCTAACACCCCCCTCAAGTGAAGCTAGGGGCCAAAATAGAAGTGGCATGTCCACTATGAGTCTCGACAACTAGGCCTGATGAGGTACTCATGTACAATATATCCATGAAGAAATCTCAAATCAAAAGAAGGAAAGAATCCTGCTATAAGAAAAGAGAAAGAAGAAGAAGGAAGATTTTCTCATGAACACCCCCCAAGAACAACTTCGAAACCCCAAGCATTCCACGCAACTCAAGGTAGCGAGGTGATGTAAAAGGCTTTGTAAAGATGTCTGCAACTCCGCATTGAGTCGAAAGGTACTCCAAGCAAAGAACTCCATCCTGAATGTGCTGCCAAATGAAGTGGATGTGTATCTCGATATGCTTGGTCCACTGGTGCTCAATTGGGTTACGGAAATTTCAATTGCACTTTGGTTATCACACCAAAGTATAGTCGGTGAATCCTGTGGGAATCCAAACTCTATCAATAACTGGTGAAGCCAAAGAATCTGCTGACTCACTGTAACTATTGCCTGTACTCTACCTCTGAAGATGAAAGTGCAATAGCTTGTTGCTTTTTACACGCCAAGCAATTGGAGAAGAACCAAGAAAAAAAGATAGCCAGGAAGTCGAATGTCGTCATCAATAGAAACTCCGCCAATCGAATCTGTATACCCAACCAACTGAGTAGAGCCCCTAGTGTAGTGTAGGCCAAAGTGGGAAGTGCCATACAAATAGTGCAAAATCCTTTTAGCAGCCTGCCAGTGACTACTATGAGGAGAATGTGCAAACCGAGATACAAGCCCTACTGCAAATAAAATATCAGGGTGAGTATGGGTCAAGTACATGAGACTCCCAACCAACTGCCTATATAATGTAGGATCACAAAGTGGTGTGGTACATGTGGATGTAAGAGTAACTCTAGACTGAAAAGGAGATGGACTTGGCTTGTAATCAGCCATATCAAAGTGCCTAAGAAGATCATGGGTGTACTTTTGCTGACTCAAATGAATCCCTGAATCTATCTGAGAAATCTGCAAACTAAGGAAATAATGCAATAGCCCAAGATCTGTCATGTCAAACTGTGTAGAAAGAGCCCTCTCGAATACTTTGAATGTGGGAATAAGAGCTACTAGTAAGTAACAGATCATCAACATACAAGATAAGTATCAAAATATCCTCACTAACATGCTGGAGATACATTGTATGATCAAGTGGCATTGAACAAAACCGGTCGATAGAAGAAAACAATCCATCTTCTCATAGCAAGCTCGAGGGGCTTGTTTGAGACTGTAGAGAGACCTCTGAGCCGACAAACAAGAGAAGAATCCTGAACAAATCCAACCGGCTGCTCCATATATATTTCCTCTTTTAGATCTCTATGTAAGAAGGCACTCTTCACGTCCACCTGGTATACGGGCCACCCCTGTGATGCAACAATAAAAAGTACAAGGCGTATAGAATCCATCTTGGCAACGGGTGCAAAATTATCAGAGTAATTAATACCTTTGACTTGTGAAAAATCCTTTGCAACAAGACGAGCCTTATACTTGTCAATGGACCCATCAGCTACATATTTGGTTTGGTATACCCACTTACACCTAACCATCTTTCTTCCTTTAGGAAGAGATACCAAATCCCAAGTATGATTCTTCATCAAAGAAGAATACTCAGCTGTCATCGCATCATCCCACTCCTGTATCCCATGAGCCTTTGAAAAATATTGTGGATCCTCATAAACTGCCTGACATAAAAGTCTAGAACCTGTAGAATGTGTGTGATGATGCCTAGTGGGTGGAAGATCCTCTATGAAAGGTGTTGCCTCAGAAATTGTAGTATGAGCCCACTTAGGCATAGTGACAACATCAGTGGGAATAGGATCCTCAACGACATCTATAACCTCCTCATCAATCTCCTCAAAGAAAAGATCCTCAAGATGAGATGAAGAAGAAGAAGGAATGGAAGAAGATGAAGAATCATGAGGAGTGAAATTATCATCAAACAGAACATGTGTTCGAAAACAAACATCATGTGTATCAGGATCTAAAAGATGATAAGCTCTCATGTCCTCACAATACTCTACAAAGATCAAGAGTTTACTCTTCTTATCTAAAGCTTTCCTTTTCTTCTTTGGCACAAAGGCCCAAGCATGACTCCCAAAGACTCGAAAAAATGAGACATTTGGCTTAGTGTTGGACCAAGCTTCCTCTGGAATGAAATGCTCAAGTGCTCTGTGTGGTGTGTGATTCTGAATATAGTTAGCACAATTAATCGCTTCGCCGCCCAATAGATAGGAGGTATATCTCTAGAATGCATCATATAGTTAGCCATTTCCTTCAAAGTTCTATTCTTCCTTTCTACTAATCCATTCTGGTGTGGAGTATGAGGAACAGAATGCTGGTGAATAATTCCTTAAGTTTCCAAAAATTTAGAAAACTCATTACTGAAGTACTCCCCCCCATTATCAGTGCGAAGGTTCTTTATGCTACTAGAAGATTGTTTCTCGACCAAATTCTTGAAGACTTTAAAGTGTGAAAAACCATCACTTTTGTACTTGAGAAAATAAACCCAAGTACGCCTTGAGAAATTATCAATAAATGTAAGTGCATGCTTAGCTCCATTGAAAGATGGGATAGGAAAAACCATCAAGTCACTATGCACAAGCTCAAGTGGTGAAGAATCTCTCTTAGAAACATTCTTAAGAAAAGGATCTTAGTGTTGTTTCCTAATGCACAACCATGACAAAATCCTCAAGACAAGAAACTCTAGGAAGACCATTTACCATACCATGAGTGCTCAACTCCTTCAAATATCTGTAATTGAGATGTCCAAATCTTTCATGCCAAAGCTTACTCTCTGAATCTGAATGAGAAACCAATCCTATCCCTATAGAAGAAGTGTCATCAAAACCTTCAAAGTGATATAGTCTTGAACTATGATCAACAATACCTTGAGAAACAAGTGAAAAAGGCTCCAACAAAGTTCTTACTTCTACCCCATGTGGTGTAAAAGTCACTGTTTTCCCTTGACCAAAATGACAAATTTGATATACATAAAGCAAATTTGTAGTGATGTTAGGAACATATAGTGCATCTTGGATATTTCCACCATCAAGTTGTATATCACCTTTTCCCTCAATAGAAAGAAAGGAAGAATCTCCAACCTCAATTTTGGAAGTAGAACTCAAACCTAGAGAAACAAAAAGACTCCTTGGAAGAAGTCATGTGATGAGAAGCACTAGAATCTATAACCCAATTGTCTGTAAGTGGTGACTGAGATCTTTCAACAACATTAAGTGCTTTTCCATACTTATTAGAAGGAGGTGGAGTGGAGATAGAAATTTTGTGTTTCTTGACTGCATCCTCTAAGGCTTGCATTCACTTATAACACCTATTTTCTTCATGATTACTACCCCACAAAAAGAGCATGAATGGCTAGACTTATTCTTGGATTTAGAAGACTCCTTGGGTTTTGAGTTGTTTTCTTTAGGTTTAGGAGCATTTTGAGATAGAGAAGGTGTGGATTTGGTTTTACTATTTGGTTTTCCCTTGCTCTTAGGATTAGATGCAACTAATGCCTTTTCAGAGGTGGAAGACTCAAGGTGATATAATTTGGATTCTTCCCTAGTAAGTCTTTCACAAAATGTTTTTAAGTTAGGCATTTTGAAGCTGTCACCTAAGGCATCCATGCTAGAGAAAAAAGGTAGAAGAAAAAAATTGAAATGGTCCTCTCAACTTGGATAGAATCAAGTAAACACACTCTTCATCTTTCTTATCTCTTCCACTCCCCTTCAACTGTGTCAATAAATGCTTGAAATTGGTAAGATAGGCTATAATTGTTGGAAAATCTTTAGGATTAAGAGAGGTGATCTCAATTTCAAGTTGCATAGCTCTCATATGATCCACCTTACCAAATAAATCCTCTAATTTCTCCCATATTTTGAAAGGAGAGTCACACTTTTCCAAATGAAATAAAAGACTGTCACTTACATAAGTTCCTATCAAACCCATACACTCATCAAATTTGCACTGGTACTGAAATTTCTCATATTCTCTAGTGAACACTGGTTGTTCTTTAGAAGTTAAAGCCCATAATCCTTTCTGCTTAATTATTGTTTCCATTCTTGGTTTCCATGTGTGGTAATTATGTGTTGTTAATGGCTCAACATGAGTTAATGTAGAAGTAGATGCCATTTTAAAAAAATCACCAAAAGAAATGGTAGAACCAAGTAAAGCAACAAGAGCCCCCAGATTTTGGCGCTTTATAATGAGTGCGTGTTACAATATGACACTTTATAATTATAGTGAGATTCTAAAAATAAATATTTCCAATGGAAAGAGCATAAAAAAATTATGCACTTTTGCAAAAACGACACTCAAAACCGAGTTACCGATCAAAAGATACAAGGTTTTCAATATTATGCTCTACTATTTATTTTAGTTTCTACTAAAATAGAATAAAATGCTCTTGCCTTCACCACACAAATAAAATGAAAGGGGGCTAGATTTAAGCACCTACTAGTAGGAATCACAAGCTTTAAGCCCTCATATGACCAGGGGCTAAGGATTTTGAAAGATGAGAGCCTCGTTTTACATAAAATGCACGCAACAACAAAATAACTTTACACAAAACCTTTGCAAACAAACGAGCAAAGCAATATCATATATTATTATGGAACTCAATGAAATAAAATGAGAATGGGCCTTGCTTATATAGGAAAGGAATAAAATTCTAAGAACCACCAAGGTCGTAGATCAAGCCATAAATCATGGAAAGAACTAGTCATCAAAGAACTAATCTACTCCATAGATTTATGAGAGAACTAGACATCAAGGATCTAGTCAATACCATAGATCTAGGAAAGAACTAGTCAATACCATAGATCAAGGAAAGAACTATACCTAAAAAAATAGATAATATCTCCTAATATCTAAATAAATAAAAAGAAATATCCACACACATAAGTGGGTGAGGATAAATACAATAAAGGTAAATAATGTAACTAGATGAACATGAGCTAAGGTAAATACCTACTCTAACATCCCGACCTCATCATTTACTACCTACATTTTTCCTCCTTTGGGGACTTATTATTTTACCCCTACCTCAGCCTTACCCGTGCTATGACCTAGATATTTGGACCTGGACCATCGCTAGTGACCTTTGACCTCATGTGTTCGCTATACCTTGCGACACTGTTACCTGTGTTGATTGACCCAATGACCTTACCTAGCTTATTGCCATGATTGTTTATCCTGACCCTACCTTTGGTGTACCAAAACATACCTAAATGTTCCTACACCTAACCTACGTTGTGCTTCCTGACCTTATCTTATACCTTGGATACCAGATTCACTTCAACCTTGTTTGGATAAACCTATTGCCCTTAGATGTTGTAGAGTTTTCCGGTCTTCAACCCAATAGCATGCTATAGTTTATACGTGTGCATGCATTTGAATTTTTCTACCTTTGACCCTGACCCATTACCTAGATTGCTTGAGTAGACATTTTACTTCTTTTTCCCTGTACCAACTTGCCTTTTCTTCACATTTACCTTTTATCAAACCACTCACCACTTTAGCCTGCTACCTTGTCAGTTCCTAGTTTGAGGGGGATCACCTTCACCCTCACATGGGGCAACCACATCTTATTTTTGTTAGCATCACTTACCAATACAAGCTACACAACAAAAAGGGGCAAAATGTAGACACTAAAATTAGGTCACACTCCCCTTTTGTCCCTTGACATATAAGCACCCTTTATTACATTTACCTAGCCATGACCCCCTTCACCCCACCGATATTAATTTAATTTAATGCTTTATCCTCACTATATTTATTATTTAATTATCTTATTTAAATAATATCTACAAATATAGTTCACTTAGACACCTCACCAAGCTAACTCAACCTAAGACCTATTCTTAGCAAGTTCCCATAACTAACTAAGACTTACCCAAACCCTAAAAATCAATGCCTACATTCCCTCTAACCACATTCCCGCATGCTCACAAGAGGCTCCAAGTCTAATCCATGGGATAACGACACGAGATCCAAGGAAATTAGGAGGATCTCCCTAGTTTAGTAAACCTAGGAAATCCCACCTTGACCGACGTTGGTTACCCCTAACCGTCACCGGTTAAGACGGACCGCCGGTTACCCCTTTTAACCCAAAAAAACCTTATTCTCAAGGTTGGAACTTGGAAGTTGGAACTTGGAAGCAAGAAATTTGACGAGCAATAACACATCTTTAGAGAGCCAATTCCAGCGAAAACTCACATCCAAGGAAGGAGATTGAGCATCTTCTCCTGCACAACCATCCCAACCACGATCTGATCTATCCAAGCAAAGAGGAGTGTGCATACATCCCATGCAGAAGCTTTTCTTCAGTTGGTGATCACTTGCAACCTTCAAACCCATCATCAACACCTCCATCCTTCACACACAGACCTTTAGGAATGAAATCCAAGTAAGTATAACGTCATACTTCTCTTGGTTTATTTCATTCATCATTATTTTATCACCCATTGTTTATCTTTCTCCCTATTGACCTTCTCCAACATTTTCACCTCTATAGACCCATTAAAACCTCACAAAATCCTACTCTAGTCACCTAATACCTCGTCCGACCAACTAAAATCCTTTGTCAGACAATCACAAAGGAGACCAAAACCCTATTCTGTGACATTTTCAGATCTCATAGTAATCGGCACTGGGTAAACTTGACCGACCGTCACCACCCCTGACCAACACCGGTCTCTGTGTTTTCCCACACAGCCTTAAACAGAGACCTACCCACCTAATTTTACCTCACCCTCATTCACCTGTGACTGACCCGAGACCTTTATTAGACCTGCAGAGACCCAGTAACCAATCATTTGACCTTTGGATTCTATTCTAGCTTAGCCTGTTAGATTAGATCTATTTTCTTATTGTGTTTTAAGTGAGATACCTAAATCATTTCAAAATAACAATAGGATTTACTTTGTTTACAACATTAATTTGTTTAAAATAGTGGACTGACATCCATCTAGGAAGTGTCATACTTCCCGGATCTAGCTTACGCTTAGCGCCTTCACTGCCCATATTGTTTAATTTCTTTTGGTGGTCTTATTTTCATTACAGGTAGTTCCTCCTAGCCAAAAGGAAGCTCTCATGATCAGCTGTGGATTTGGAAGTCATACGCACGCAACAACCCATCAACCAACATTTGAATAGGTATTCCTCCTACGCCCGTTACCTTATCTGTTTCATTAACACTTCCAAGAAACAATATAAGAAAAAGGTGAAACACATCCCACAAATATTTCTCAATCAAGTTCAGTTGCATCTGGATTCTCCATGTATGAAAATCACGTCCTTCGAACTTCTCAACAAGACTCAATTTCTCCATTTTCACAACTATTATATTACAATTGACGGTAATAATATTGATAAATCACTATTTTAAAAAGTAATAAAGGAAATTACTTTTTAAATACTCTAAACATTTAAAAAAAAAACTACAACCCATAAACTCATGTATATAGTTTATTATATATCAACTCCAAACATTTTAATATATCAACGAATACTTTTATTCATGCATGTTTGTTGTGGCTGCGTGGTAAGTGGCGACTGCTTTAGATAAACCTGTGACTGCTTTAGATACCATGGGACTATGACTGTTATCCACCTATTATCCATGGGACTACGGGCACTGCAGGCACACTTTTACATCCTCCAATCTGCGTGGACACGACACTCTAAACCGCAAAGCTCGCGTATTCTCTCAAACATGCACTGCCATCACATGGGGCAAGAGATCATCGACTGACCCTTCAAAATTATTCTCTTATAGATCAACCTCGTATAAATCAAACTCACTAATTTACCAAATGAAAGATTTAGATCTGAATAACATAACAAAATAATATATCGGTCTTCGTTATATTGACATACACAATACATGGCTATTATATAGCCAAACAAATAGCTAAAAAAACCTCCTATAATTTAGGAGTAGTTACAAACAATAAACTATATACGTGAAGTTGTTTTAATAACTTCACATATAATACCAAGTAATTATGAGTTGTCTCTCAACAACTCGTAATACAATGTTTAAACTATATTAATATTCCTAACAGTAAACGCCTTTAACAAACTTCCTATAAGAACCGACAAGACCCATGAAGCTTGTTGGGACCCTAATATAGCTACCAAATCTTAAAGGCAAGTAGGCACGCATGGCCGGAGGGAGTGCGCAAGTGAAGGCGCGCAAGGCAGAATTCAAAAAGGGTTCTTGGAGAGCCAAGGACATGCGCCCACAAAGCACAATTTGGGACTTAGCCATTTCTGACCTTTTGGAAAGAACACATGAAGAATGTGTTCCATTTGGATAAGGTTCCAGTTTGGCAATAGGGTGTCCTGGAAGAAATATACCTTGCGATAAGAAGATCCAAAAAGCTAATCATGACATGGAGAGGCATGCGCCTGGGGCGACCCACACCTTGACACTTAGGGCCAGATATGAGGTTGCAGAGGAGTTTGTTAGAGCTTAGATGATTATTTATACGCGCGCCCTTGGCAAAGAAAGGGAGACACAAGTGAGGTAGAGGAGCTCTATAGAATTCTTGTGAGAACTATGGGATAAAATAGGTAGATGATTCTAGGAAGGATGTAATGAGGAATGAAAATTTTGTTTTGAGAGCATACATGTATGGATCCGATATAGTGTATGACTATGGTCCGCCACTCTATGATGTTTTGGAGTAATACCGTGAATGAATATGATAAGGTTACCACCGCATTTATATTAATATCTCCTTCCTATATTATCTGCATGTTTCTACTATGCTTTTGATCTTGTATAATCATGAACCTTACTTGAATGTTAAGTCTATTTGTGGATTTACAACTTCCTAGTTCTATTAATTTTGTTGCATGCTTTGCTTTTGTTATGACTGAAGGGGTGTAGAATCCATTCTAAGCTCTATAGCTTCTTCATGTCTGTTAAATCACTAAGTCAAGATCATGAATTATTCCTTCCACTAAACTCACATAAAAGAGAGACTCGGATCCCTCTCGTGCACCTCAGGTGAGTGCCCAAAGGCCCACTAGGTGATAAAGCTAGCATGCATGAGGTTCCCTTGTTCTTGGTGGGTGCAAAAATGACTACATCTTGGTTTTGTTGCTGAGACCTCTTTTCAAAGTTGTAGTGGAACATGGCATACATCATGGTCTGTGAAAAATGGAGCTCTTAACCCTAGAAGGTGTTGAAGATTGGTTTAAAAGCACGAAGGACGAATTCACTCAGAGATTCAATACTGGACCTGGGTTTGACATGTAAAGATGGGTGGAAGACACTCTTTATCATTAGTTTAATGAAACCTTCTTCTGTTATTTCCCAGGAGAGTTATTTGAATGGCTCTCACTTATACGGATAGATTGGGGTGGTGTTATAAGTCACACCCTTAGACGCAAGAAACATATCGAACTTGCAAGATGCTGATCTAATGTGGAATTGTGCTATAGATCATTGGTGGAAGGGAGTATTGACTAGATACAATTTGGAATATGCCATTTCCATGTATTCCTATCTGGAAGTTGTTGAGTTTGAGTTTTTGCGGGAGCCCATAGGATCATTTATTCATGCTATCCCCCTGGCAATCAAAATCTTGATGGTAACCATGGGTTTAGATGCATTTCCTATGGTTGGATAAACCACTCCGAGTGCTTGGAGAGGAAGTTAGGTTGGGGAAAGATGGCTGATATAATGATTGAAAAGGAAAGGGAGGAGAGATGGCTCAAGTATAATGAAGCACGTGAAAGGGAGATCGATAGATAGTGTAGGATTACAAGTGGGTTATGGAGCCAGACATGGTGGAAAGGAGTTGAGGTTCACGCGGAGGATGTGGAACCCAAATAGTCTGTGATACCCCATCTTGGTAAGTGCGGGAGAGAAAACCTTGCGGTTTCGATGAGAGTCCATCACATAGAGAAAGAAGATTCGTTGGCACACATCTAACCCCACCTAGCGACCGAACCTTGGCACTTGGTTTGTTTGAATGAGGGAAAAGTATAGTTGATCCATTTGATATCAAGTAGAGAAGCAACCAATCGGCACCTAGAAGATACAACTTCTCGTTTGGGACTTCTATGGCTTCACACACTATTCCAGTATTTGGTGGAATGTTTGGACAAGGCACATATACAAGCTGGTTTTGGAAGTGTGTTAGGAAGTGGTGGAGGAAATATGACTAGGAGTGGCACTAGTTCACAAACTATCGGTGCACAATTCAGTGGAACGACGGGAGTGTTCAACACGACAAACACAGGCCCTGTACCTAACACAGAGGATTTGGAGGTGGAAGTGGTGGAGCTGGTGGCTCAGGATCTAGTGGGTCCAAGTGGGAGGAGGAAACACTGGAGGAAACCAAGGGACTGGATTGGGAGGACAAGGGCCTTAGCCACCTCCTCAAGTATTTTTCAAGATGTCTCTACACTTACTAGATTACAGTGGGATAGAAGATGCCGCAGAGCATGTGCATAAGTGCGAGCTGCTATGGCACACGAAGGGGATCATGACCTAGGATCGAAAGGCCAATCAATTTGTGACAACCTTGCAAGGATGCGTGCATAGTTGGTATAGAAAGTATGACCCTCATCAGACTGTTGTGGATTATACCGTGCTAAGAAATGTGTTCTTGGCAGAATTCCACATACCTAAGTTTGAACAGAAGAGCATCAACTCTCTCAAAGAAATCTAACAGGGAATGGCAGAGAGCGTGCAAGGGAATATGATGCACATTTTAAAACTCTATTGTCTAAATTGTCTTATGATATCCACCCTTCACAACATGCTCAATGGTTTGTTGGAGGGTTGATCACACCCTTTAGGAGGGCTTTGTCTCATAAAACATTCATGGACCCGCGTGAAGTGTTAGAAGCTTCTTTGCGCGTTGAGGCAGTTGGAAGTGTTGACACTGGTGTTAGCCCATTTCTAGAGGCTTAGGTCACTGCCATGGCTAAGAAATTGGAGAAATTATCTGCCAACACAGTTCCAGAGACTCATGGTGGGATGTGGTGCATGATTGTAACATAGAAGGGCACACAAAGGATAATGGTGGGATATGTACTCGGAAGGCGATACGTGCCGTATCGGTAAATTGTGAAATATGTCACAGGGGACATGATGTAAGTAGGTGCCCCCTTTTACAAAATGCGATCCGTAAAAATGTATCTTGTTATTGCAAGATATGTACTTAAACCACATATGACACCAAGGATTGTAGATTGATTGACTAGATTCATGAGGCAATTGATCTTGGTGTGCGCTAGACTGGCATTGCCAAGCAATTCCAAAGGAGATGAACATCGGTATGAAGAGTGTAGAGATGGAGGTGCGCGTGGAAGAGGGTTTTCTAGAGGATTTCATGGTCATGGTAACTGCGGGGGAAGAAGTGAGTTCCCATGTGGAACATGCTTTAATTGTGGAGCCATAGACCATTATAAGCGTGAATGTCTAGATCTTCTACAATGCTCTTGGTGTGGAAAAAACACAAGTACGAAGAGTTCCCAGAGTTATACGAACATATGAGTTAGCAAGAGTGCACTCAAGGATAAGGGTGCTGACATGGTGAGTATTAAGAAGGCTGACGTGCAATGCCTCCCATGAGTAATACGTGAATCAGAAATAGAGCCTATTATGGTAAAAAGGGTAGAGTCCCCACGTGCAAGGGAAGCACCTAGGCAGAGACCTCTATTTTCGAGGGAAGAAGTAGTACATGGGAAGTATCCAAACCGGCTCACCAGAAAGAAGTCTACCAAGAAACCATGGACGTAATTTGAAGCTTACAAGGGGAGATCCAATAATTAAAAGAGAAAGCTAGAAAAGATGAGTAAAGAAGACCAATAGAAGCACCAAAGGATGACTTAGACGAGGTTAAGGAGATGTGTAAACTATCGAGGAAAGAGAATTTTATTCCCCTCTTAGGAGCATGGTTGAGAGAAAAGGTACCACACGCCGGGGAAGAGCATGAAAGGCAGATCCTACATACAAACCTACCACCTCATAGCCTTGATTATGAAAAAGAGATCACCTTGAACGTAGTAGTGGATGGATGGTGCTTAGTAACATCCTCATTGACACAGGCGTGGAGGTTAATGTTCTCACTCTGGATGCCTAGCATCAAATGGGAAGACCTGCATTACAACCATCTTCAAATGTGTTGTATATGGAAAATAAGACAAAGGCAATGCCCATAGGTGTCTTGAAGGATGTGACCATTACCATTCAGGGACTAAGTTCACTGGGGATTTTGAAGTCTTGGTGCTTGCTGAGGCAGATAATTTCCCAGCTTTACTTGGGTGCCCATGGTGCTATAAGAATAATGCAGATCTTTGGTTTAACAAGGGGTACATAAGTTTTGAAAACAAGGAGGAGAGGGTGATTATACCGCTTGCTGATGGAAAGTCCACACCCTATACTGAACCCCTTGGAGAGGAGGTCCTTGACAAAATATATGTGCACTCCATAAGAGATCCAGAGATCATCCATCCTACAGAAGGAATCATCCAGTTTGATGATGCTCAATTTGTCAGTGATACTACCAGTATGACATGTGATAATTGGGCGCATGGGACTTATGAATTGATTGGGCGACATCTGAAAGGATCGGTAACCAGGGTAACCATGAGATGTATAGTTCAACACCGGGAGGAAAGGCAATAACCAAGTATTCTGAGGATGCATACCCCGAGGTATTTTTGAGGGAAATGGAAGCTCAATGAAGGGAGGATGAGCAAAGAGGTATGCTAGGTTATGTTTCGATAGGAAAAACATCGAGGTGGTGGGCTGCGCATAGTGAAAACTTGTTGGAGTGGCGTGAAGTTAGAATTGTGCTCACTGTCTGATTCCAAAAGAGCAATATACCCACCGCTATCAAGGATTACAATGGCAATGGACCCTCCTCTTCCCACATCCAGGCATGTGAGAGGGTCTAGGGAGAAGGTGGGAAAGAATTACCACCCTCCTTTTGGGTACAAAGGCTATATTTGACACTATAAGGTTATGCACGCACTTGGTACATCCATTCTGAAACACGCCACCAAACAGAAATTGGTAGGAATTAGTGGCTGACCTGGTTCACACATTCAAGTACCAAAGTACCATGCAACCGGTTGATGAGGCGTTGCAGACTATCAAGTGCCTCACTCTGGGGGATTGCACCATGGTGGAAGATAGATTAGTAAACTTACTTGGTGGACCTAGCTTGGAAGTGCGGTTTGAAGGGGAGGAACCAGAAGACATACAATTCGAGCGCACGTATGCTAAAAAGGAGAAAGGAAACATGGTATACGTTATCGAGGGGGAGATGGAGAGCCTGAATGTCGACCATTTGGTTGGGATGCGCAAGGTAGTTGATAGTGTGGATGCATGTGCACATGCATATCACAAACCACTCAAAACCAAGAAAGTTAACATCGGCTTGGAGAAGGAGTCCAAGGAAGCTATCATTGGGGACTACTGGTTAGACAAGGAAGTATCAAAGATCATCGATCTCTTGCGTGAATTCAAGGATTTATTCCTGCATGGATACCATGAGTTGAAAGGCATCCACCATTCATTAGGGTAAATGAGGATAAATTTGAAAGATGGTGTGCACCTGGTCAAAAAGAGGCCTTACAGGATGAATCCTAACATGCACGTAAGGGTTAAAGAAGAGCTAGACAAAATGATAACATCCGGTATCATTGAGGCTGTGGAGGAATCAGAATGGATAAGTCCAATGGTGATCAACATAAAGAAGGATGGGCGGATTAGGATATGCATGGATTACAGGGAATTGAACGCTGTTTGTATCATAGATCCTTTTCCCACCCCCTTCACTGAAGATATTTTGGAAGGAGTTGTTGGGTGTGAGGTCTATTCCTTTACGGATGGATTCTCGGGATATCACTAAGTAAGGATTGCCAAAGAAGACCAAGAAAAGAAAACTTTCGCCACCGAGTGGGGAAGCTTTGCATACACGGTCATGCCCTTTGGATTGAGGAATGCACCTTGTATTTTCACACATAGTGGTACAAGCATTTTAGGACTTCATCCACAAGTTCCTTCAAGTATATTTGGATGATTGGACAAAGTGTATGGATTGGTAAGGGATAGTTGTGATAACTTGAGATTGATGTTTGAAAGATGTCGGTAGTTGAGGATTTCCCTCAACATCAAGAAATGTGCCTTTACAACCCCTTTGGGATGTTATTGGGGCATATCATATGCAAAGAGGGCTTACTGGTGGATCCCACAAAAGTTGCAGTTATTGTGGGATTAGGGGAGCCTACCAGCCAAAGTGTTGTGTGTGGATTTCTTGGACACACTGGGTACTACAGAAAGTTCATTAAGGGATACGCCAAGATCACCGCACCTTTGGAAATATTTCTCAGACATAAGAGTGCCTTTCAGTGGGGAGATGCGCAACAGAGGGCATTTGAAACTCTAAAAGAAAGGCTTATCACCACACCTATTCTATGATTCCCATCATGGGATAAACCTTTCCATGTCCACATGGATTCCTCTAGTACAACAATGGGATCCGTTCTTGCTCAACCAAGAGAGGGGATTGTTGATCATCCCTTATGTTTTGCAAGTAGAAATTTGACACCAGCAGAACATAATTATACAATAACCGAGTGCAAGGCATTTTCAATTATCTATGTGCTCCAAAAATTTGGACAATATCTCATTGGTGACTCCTTCATATTCTACACTCGACCATATGGCCTCAAGGATCTAGTAAACAAAGCAGTGATGCAAGGGCGCATATGTCGTTGGGTACTTTTATTTCAGGAATTTGAATTCAAAGTGGTGGTAAAACCGGGAAAGAAAAATTATGGGCCGGATCATTTATAAAGGATTGATTCGAGAGAGGATGCACAAAGTATCAAGGAAACCATTGTAGACACCAAATTCGTGTCTTACGACCCCTTGTGACCCGCATCCCATTTCGCAACCTAACCTCATTACCTAAACCTTACACAATTATTTATTAATTACCTTGTAATTGATAAATCCCCATCACCTCACATGCCACCTCATCATGACCTAGCCCTAATCCTAAACTAACCTAATTAAAACCTAAAACTTGGTCTACACCTACACCCATGACTAAGGACCCCTTTCTCGCACCTAAAACCGACCTTCTAGTCACTTGACCAAGCCCGCAACTAATCTCTCGGGAGAAAAGTAGGGAAGGTGGGCTGTTTTACTAAAAATAGCCTACTTTTTCCTTACCGATGCCGTGCAGTTCCTACTCGACCGCTGTCGGTTATGTAACCGCCATCGGTTCCCTGTAAATGGCCTCCCCAAACCAAAAACAAAGGATCGAAATTTCATTTTGGATCAAAGGAAAGGATTTTTGAATCAACAGAGATCATTGGGCGCAAGGAACAGAGTCCAGATCTTCAATTGACCGAGCAGCAGAGAGACGAGTGGAAATACCGTAAGTGTTTACAAAGAAAGGAGATCAGCTTGCATCTTCACAAAACCAAGAGTCCTTCCAAGATAAAAAGGAGTTCTTCGCAGTCAGCCTGATCTTTCTCTACGGTATGCGCACACCATCTCGACATTCAAAGGTATTCCTCCTAGCCCCTAACCCTTATCTGTTTCTAAAAGGAACGAAACATTCCGAGTGAAACATTTTGGCATGCCAGGTGGGACCCATTTTGGGTTTCTGTTTCTCTTGCTTATTTTCATTTTAGGAAGCATACTTGCTGTTGCTGCTTTTGTTATATATTTCGTAAAGAATTTGTCTTGCTTTCCTAGTTTCGCATTAGTGAAAGTCATCTCTCTTGCTTCATCGAACATAATTTTCGATTTGGGTTTAAAACACGTGCATTGCATTCCTGCTTGTTTTTTTCAATTCTAGTGAACGTAGATTAAGTAATAGGTCGTACACGTGGGGGTGATATCCACGGTATTGACAGGAAATTAATCTTACATTCACTGCACAACACATACCGAATCACTTCACAATTAACACAACAGCTCAAACATCCCCCTTTTCCGCGGTATTCCTCCGCCCGATTGAGGTAACCTTATAAGCCAAAACAACTTGACATTTCCCCTAAGTCTCTTGTTTAGGATTCTGACATCATTCTACGTCTAAAGGCATAAGCCCACGATAATTAAAATTAACCCTAGGGTTAATCTCTGGATTTGCGTGTGCATCTTGCTTGTTTTTAGTTCTGTTTTCTTTCTCATACTCTATCTTCTGTGATCAATAATTGGACAAGTATACTAAACGTTGTTAAAAATAAAAGTAGCAGCCTTTTTATATCTTGTTAGCCCAGAATTCTTACACCGACATCGGTTACCTGACCGACGTCGGCTATAGTATAACCGACATCGATTCTAAGACCGATATCGGTTCTATCGTTTTTCCAATTCTCGACAAACCAAAGAACCTACCAATTTTACCATCTGAGTTTGTTTCTGCTTCCGACGATTGAAACCTTATTGTGAACTCCTGTCCATGGTTGTTATCACTCGAAAGCAAGCCGCCGCCATGGTTTCACATGCTTGCTCTGTTTATTTGCCTGAATCACCCCCTTCACATTCTGGTGGGGAATCCTACGGATACTAGCGAGGTTCCTAAAATTCCTGTGGGAGATAAGGACTTTGCCAAGTTTTTGGATGCTAATTCCAGCACTGTACAATACTATTTTTCTCATACCCCTGACCGTACGCCTGATGGTCAGCTCCTTGTGGGTATGCCTATTAGTATAGCTGCTCATTTAGCTCCCACTCCGCCTGATAACACCGCCTTGCTTCCTGCATCTCTAGCCCCGTCCCCCAATCCGACGGCTTCAGAGGTTCATACGGCTCAGATTAGCTTTCCGTTGGTTAATCTCGGACCCCACATATCATTACCGCCGATTGCCCCTACCTCATCTCTCTCTCAGGCAGATCGCTCCGTTCATGACTTGCTTCTCTCGCCACCTATCCACACGAGCTTTCCTTCTCAAGCTCCGCCTACCTTTTCATTCCCATACATGTATCCAAAGTGACCTCAACATCCTATATGGGACATCCCTATTCAGCTTCCTCAACATATTCATCCTCCACACCTTATCAACACTTAACCCCTCCGATTGTCAGCGGTGGTCCTTGGTCCAATTTGCCTCCGTTTACCATGACCACACCATCATCTCATCCAACTACCGATCTAATTAAACAAATGATGGACAAAATGCAAAATCCGGAGGCTTCTATTTCAGGAAGTCGTAGCGCCTTGACATATGAGCAAGTTTGTGGGAGCCCATTCACCCTTCTGTCCCCCTTCATTCATATCCTCCTCAATGGGAGTTGCCGAAATTTACTCGTTTTAATAGTAAAGAAGACCCTCAACAACACTTGCGATCATTTAGACATGCTTGTTATTTGATTGCCCATGATGATGCCTTGTTACTCAAGCACCTTTCCCATGTCCTTATCAGACTCGCCTTGGAGTGGTACGGTGCTTTGACCCAACACTCAATCTTCTCTTTTAACCAACTATCCCAATATTTCTTGGATCATTTCTCCATTAACATTGCAAGAAAGTATCCATCACCGACCTTTATGCCATCCGACAATTTGAAGACGAATCTATCGCAGATTTCGTTGGACGATGGTGGGGCCTTATCAACCAACTTACGTATGCCTTGCCTCAAACATAACTTATCGAATGTTTACGTGGGCTGCGCTTAAGGACATTTCTCCTACTCTTCAAATTCAAACTTTCCGCACATTTGATGAGGCCTTTACCATGGCTCTCTAAACTAGAAATTCGAGCCTTAGAAGAAGAGAAATTGCGGTTGCGTAACAAAAACCCCAATTTCTGAACTCCTGATTCTACCAATAAACCAAATACCACCACTCCTCACACGTCCACTTCTTCTAAATCAAAAGGAGCTGTCCACGCGGTGATGGTCAAATCCCAACCACCATCCAATACTCCACCAAAAACCACCTATAAGTACAAAGCCGAGCCCATCAACTACACTCCCTTGGGAGAAACCTATGGTGTCATCTTGGAAAAATTGCTCAAAGCCAGAGCTATCACCTTGCCTCCTGTTAAACCTCACTCCGGGTTTGACTCCACTCGCGCTATACCTTCCTGGTACAAAGAAAATGACTTCTGTAACTTTCACCGTGTAAAAGGACATAGTCATGAAAACTGCAAGATGTTGAAAAACATAGTGCAGGAAATGGTTGACTTGCAGGGGATATAACCCTCGATAATCCTAATGCCCTCGCCAACCGAAATTTGAAAATATTCAACAAAACATTCCCGAATCACTCGTCCATAAGTAACGTAAACTGGGATATCTTAACCGAGGAGAGTGTTCATGAGATCCATGCAGATCTTCGACTCCCAGCCAAAAGCCTCTATCGAGAAAAATTTGAATCAAGCCTCTCCACTAACACAGAGTCCGAACTTCCTTCACCACCATCAAGCCAAAGTGAAATCATTCCTTTACCCATAAAAGAGTTAATCGCCTGAGACTCCTCTTCTCATCAATGAGTCTCTTACACCACATCCCTACAAGATGCGAACGGATGTTGTCTAATTTATCTATTTCCCAGACGTCTCCTTCTACGCTCTTGCTTGCCGCACAAGAGGAGGGTACGCCACTCCTTTTGATATCCTTAGACGAGAAATATCTTGCACCGACATCACCAAATTCTTTAACCATGACAGACCCTCTTAAACATGCCCTCCTGCCTATTAGTCCTTCATCACCTAAATCTTTTCAACAACCGGTCGACCTCTTAATATCTATTGATACAGTACCTCATCTACCCCCTGTATCACACCCACAGTGGACTGGAATCACAACCCACCTTTCTTCCGTACCAAATTTACAATTCAAACCTGAAGACTGTCATTCTCCAGAAGATAGACGAATCCTATGGGAACGTTTGAGTACCCCTTATTCTACTCAAATGCAAATGACCGATCCTGAGGCCTCCACCATATACCCGAAGTGCTTACAGAAGCTTAAAATGCCCATGTTCTCACCTTCACCCCCCTCACCTCTACCAAATGCCCCGTCCACTTCTATTAACTTAGCCAAATCTTCCCCTACGCTTGGGACCTTGCCCATACCCAGTCTAACACACCCGCCTAAGTGACTAGATTTGTCCAAGAATAAAGCCGCCCCGCCACCTAGGAGACACACTCAACCCGTGCCTCTATCACAATCAAAACCATCATCGTCATACCTACCTTCCATATTGGGACCTCATCCTTCCACCTTGCACCAATATATCATACCTCCTGCATTTTCTTCAAAACGACCTATGCCTTCTGCACCCATACAGGATCAAAGGTTATATCAACATTATCACCCCACGCATCCGGTCCACCAATCAACCCTAAAAAACTCCATCATCAAAGGATTTATTCTCTCTTTACTCCCCTTTCTCCGTGGTTGTGTCCCACTACCACGTCATCTCGTAGCTTTATCATCTAACCAGCTGAATGTAGCTTCTGCGCCAAAGAAACCACATTTAGTGAAAACGCGTGTCAACACCCCTTGGCTAAACCACCACCCGCACGAACCAACCATACCCAAACATTATCGAAATCTAGACAATCAATACCCTCATCCTCTTCTGATTTTGACCCACTCAAAGGATCTTACGCCAAAATCCTTGCTATGTTAGTAGAGAATGTGACCATTTCCCTACCCCCACTTAGACCTTATGACCCGTCTAAACCTCGACCTATAGGTTATGATGAGTCTAAGATCTGCGCTTATCACCGCACACTAGGACATGATGTGGAGGGATGCAAAGCTTTAAAAACCATCCTTCGTCAGTCACCTCTCCCAGATAGAAAGGTTAAGAAAGACAACTTACGAAGGGAGAGACCTTTAGTTTCCATTCCCTCTCCTATACCATCTGTCCCCACCTCACCAAGATCTGTCATTATTACAACCCCACCTCTTGAAGACCATGATTTATCCCAATCATCTTCCTCATCTCCGGTCTACGAGATTAATATGATTAGTGTTGCTACTCGAGCACAGAAAAACAATGAGAAAGCGAAAGAAAGCACACCTGTGTCCTCTCCTTCTCTGTCCAACATCCCGATTGCACCACCACCCAAAGTGGTTATTCATGGACTCGCTTACCCCATCTCTAATGGATCTCGCCCATTGAGCCATGATTAAACAGCCTTCACCAATCACCCGTAAAAATGACACTATATGATCTCATTCGACTTCTGAATCTCATCGACAAGCTCTCGTTGAAATTCTTCAGGGGATCGAGGTATTACCTAATGAAACCCGCCCGTTGCCTCCATTCTAACACCCAATCACGTTGCCTCTCTCACCAAACAACCCACCACCCCAACCACTTCTGTCTCTGTACCACAAGCTGCTGCAGTCAGTTTCTCTGAAGATGAAATTGTTGATTTTGGTACAGAAGATCCTGACCCTGCCCTGCTTCATCTCAAACTTACGTCCGGGACATTCATGTACGTCGTGTTATGATTGACAGGGGTGCTAGCCTAAATATCATCTCTTCAAAAGCCTTCCAACAAATGAATATCCCTTCCAGTTGCATGTGTGCCAACCCCATCATGTTGCGATCATTCAATGATGCTATTACTTCCACTTTAGGCACCGTGATCCTTAACATTCATGTAGGACCACGTACTTTACCCGAACTCTTCTATGTCCTTGAGGGAGAGTTCCAATATAATATGTTGTTAGGTCGCCCTGGATCCTGCAAGCATGGGATGCGTTCCCTCAACATTACATAGATGCATAAAATTTGAGTACGAGGGGAAGTCCTACACCATAAAAGCTGATCCTCCCCCCTTTAAAACCTGCAATATGTTATACCGCCCTAACGATGTGCTTATACCAATCAAGACACCCATACATTCAACCCAACCATCCTCTTCAAATGTACCTCAACCATCCACCTCAACCGTGCCTATGCCTTCAACTGATGAAACCACCGTCGCAAAAACCACTTCCCTTCCCGCAGCTAACATCCCAACCTCCGACCCCTTAGTAGATGTTTTTCAACGCCTTACGCTGGGGGAGTACCGCCTATATAACGTTAGTTCTTTCCCTACCCCGCAGGAGTACGGACAATTACATGCACATCCCACCTACGACCGTCGCGTGGGGGAGGTAATCTCTTATGGACCACCCCATTGCCGCACCAACCTAACGTATGGGGGTGTTGACGCATCCTCCATTACCCCTGAACCTCCTCTTGGTGTGGTTCCCTTCCAATCCGATTTTCAATACCTGACAAATCGTCGCTTCGCCCTCACCTTCTTGACTCGCTGTGCTTGGAAAGGCTTTGGTTTTGGTCTTTATGAACAAGGCCGACATACGCTCATCCCCATCACCACACGCAAACATAATGATCGTAGTGGTCTCGGATTTCCGGAAACACTTACATCGACGGAACCTCGCGTCAGTTGTCTTCTAGAAGACGATGACGTCACCCCTACCAAACCATCATCACCCACTTTGCCATCATCACCCACAGAATCTATAGACCCTGAATCTATCCCTCCTAACTTTTTTTTTTCATAAATGCTATCTTCATAGGTCCTCTCACTTATCAACGTGATAATGAGGACCCATCTTCTCTTCTCCTTCTGTATCCAGACATGATTGAAGAGGATTCGCCTTTGATTAATGTTGTTGAGTGTCAGGATGACGACTCCATCCTCACATACCTTAGCGTGTATGATTCTTATATTATACGAGCCTTACCATCTCGAAACCCAAACCATCTTTGAATGAATCTACTATAGAAATCAACATCCACACGGAGGAGGATCCTCACATTGTGAAGATCGGACAATCCCTTAACGCATCAGAACAAGTCGCCTTTACTACTTTCCTCCGTGCTCGCAACCAAGCTTTCGCTTGGTCCTACGCTGACATGCCAGGAATTGATCCTACCATTGCCGTCCATAACATCACTCTAAACCCCGATTCCAAACCAGTCAAACAAAAACTGAGAAAAATGCATCCACGCATTGCCCTCTTGGTCAAAGAAGAGCTTCAACGACTTCTTTCTGTTTCCTTCATCTTGCCTATTGACTATCCTCAATGGATTTCTAACATCGTACCTGTCACTAAAGCGACGGGGGGACTTTGGATATGCATGGATTTCTGGGATCTTAACCTCGCTTGCCCTAAGGATGACTTCCCCCTCCCAAGTATTGATCAACTTGTTGATCTCACTGCGGGTCATGAAATGCTTTCTCTCATGGATGGATTTTCAGGATACAACCAAATTTTGGTTGCCCCTGCCGATCAACACAAAACTGCCTTCATAACTCCTTGGGGAACCTTCTGTTACCGTGTAATGCCATTTGGCCTTAAGAATGCTGGTGCGACCTATCAGCGGGCTATGACCTACATTTTTCATGACATTATGCACACTATCCTTGAAGATTACGTCGACGATCTTCTTGGCAAGTCTAAACATCGCAGTGAACATCTCGATGTTTTAACCATTATTTTTGATCACTGTTACAATATTCTGTCCGTCTTCAACCAAAGAAATGTGTCTTTGGTGTCCTTTCGGGAAAGCTTCTTGGTTTTATCATCTCTTTGCGTGGCATTGAGGTCGATCCATCTAAAGTCAAAGCTATCATAGAAATGCCCCCACCTACTAATCTCAAACAATTGCGTAGCTTACAAGGTAAGTTACAATCTATCCGACGTTTCATCTCCCAACTCTCGGATCGATGTCAACCTTTCCATCACCTCCTTAAAAAGGACATTGAATTTCAATGGAGTGAAGAGTGCCACCAAGCCTTTGAAGCTCTCAAAACTTATCTCTTGCAGCCACCCGTGCTTATCCCACCTCAAGACGACCACCCTTTCTACCTTTACCTTTCCGCCACTGACCATTTGTAGGGGCCATGCTTGCACATCGTGACTCTGAAAATCGAGAACAAGCCGTTTATTATATAAGTCGTACTTTGGTGGATTATGAGACTAGGTATACACATGTAGAAAAGTTGTGCCTAGCCCTATCATTCGTGGCTACCAAGCTCCGACACTACCTTCTGAATCACAAAACTTTCATCATCACCAACACAGACCCCATCCATTACATGTATGCCAAACCTCATCTAAACCAACGCATCGCCCGATGGCTCATGCTCCTCGCCGACCTCGACCTTGAGTTCGTCCACCAGAAATCAATCAAAGGACAAACCATCGCAGACCAACTTGCGGAAGCCCCTTTACCTGGGGAACAATTTACCAATTTTACATTCCCCGACGAACTCATCGCCACTCTTTCACTCAAGGAGGAGTCGTATCCAATGACTCTCTTCTTCGATGGATCCAAATGCCAACGCGGTGGAGGAGCCGGCGTTGTTCTTATTCCTCTCGACGCCGAGCCTATGCCTCTTTCATTCCGACTCGATTTCCCTTGCACTAATAATACAGCGGAATACGAGGCCCTTGTTCTGGGTCTCCAGGTTGCGCTGCACTTAGGTATCAAATCTATCAATATTTTTGGCGACTCTCAATTGGTAGTCAATCAAGTTATGGGCATCTACCAATGTAAAAATGAGGAACTTCAAAAGTACAAATACTACGTGGACTCACTTCTAGCCTTATTTACTCACTATTCTATCCAAACCATTCCCCGCTCCACTAACAAATTTGCGGATACTATGGCTTGCTTAGCCTCACAAATTCTAGCTTCATCAACTGACTCTGAATTATTCATTGTGGTCCAACAACTTTTTTCCCCATCCTACTCAACCCCGGTAGTTTGTATGATAAATAATGTGTCTGCTAATTCATAGGATACTTGGTATCACCAATTTCACAACTACCTTACAATCTCTATTCTCCCACCTGACCTTACTAGTAACGGCAAACGTGATTTTCTTAAAAGTGTTTCACGTTATGTTGTCATGGGGGGACTCCTCTATAAACGTGGCTTTGATGGTATCCTCCTTCGCTGTCTAACCGGCGCGGAGGTCACCTATACCATCCAACAAGTCCATGATGGGATTTGTGGTGGACATTTTAGTGGCCTTGCCGTGGCTAAATGAATCCTTCACCTAGGTTATTATTGGCCTACTCTCAATAATGACTGCTACGAATATGTTAAGCGTTGTGTTATGTGTCAACAACATGCTAACCTTCAACATACTCCTAGCCATCCGCTGCAGGTCGCACGAGATCTTTGGCCTTTCTCACAATGGGGTTTAGACCTTATTGGTGAGATTCACCCGTCCTCTTCACAACGTCACCGATGGATAATCACAGCCACCGAATATTACACAAAATGGGTGGAGGCTATTCCACTCATTTCAACTAAAAAGGAAAAAATTGTCGAATTCATTAACCATCACATTATCTGTCGTTTTGGTATTCCTCATCGCCTAATAACAGATAATGGTAAATCTTTTAAAAACAAGTTGTTACAAGACCTTTGTGACAACTTTGGTATCAAACTTAGTTTCTCATCGCCTTACTATCCGCAGGCCAATGGTCAGGCTGAATCTTCTAATAAAACCCTAACCAAAATCCTCATGAAAGTTGTCAATGAATCCGGAAGAAATTGGCACGATCACATTCCCTTTGCCCTTTGGGCTTATCGTACTAGCATTCGTACCTCTACTAATGCCACACCTTTTTCTTTGGTATACGGTACCGAGGCTGTTTTGCCTCTCGAAATACAAATATCATCCCTTAGAATATCTCTTTAGGATATTCTCACCAACGATGATTTTTCGCCAAGAGCGGTTAGCCCAATTGGAGCTTCTTGATGAACGTCGTCTTACAGCTCTTGATCACCTTCAAATCTATCAAAAACGCATCAAACGTGCTTATGATAAGCGACTTCATGAGCGTACCTTTAAGGTTGGTGATCTTGTCCTCAAAGAGAATCAACATGTCACCAAACTAGAAAAGAGCAAACGTGGAAAATTTGCTCCCAATTGGATTGGGCCTTATATAATCACTCACACCTATGGATCAGGAACTTATCGTTTAGCTTCGCTTAATGGTAAACCTGAGCCTGAACCCCTTAATGCCTTGCATCTTCGACCATTCTACTATTGAATTTAGTGTTATATCACTTCTTATCTACCTGCCGCTCGTCCCTTGAGCTCACATACCACCACATACACTTCGTTTCCTACACCTCATAATAAAAATCAAGCTCACATAGTTTGATTCTCACCTCACCTAAACGATGCCTTCCCCTTTTTAGTCTAGTCCATGACTTCAAAGTATTAAAATACCACCTTCTTATGGGATTTTCTTGAGTCAAACTTCCTACCAAACTAGATGCTTCACGCCAAAAGAACATCTAGCTATCTAAATTATATATAGACTGTTCCCTCGAAGGACAGCTATATGCCAAATTATTGCTGCTATTCTATATAGACTGCTCCCCCGAAGGACAGCTATGCACTAAAATCATATCTGCTACTATAAATAGACTGCTCCCTCGAAGGACAGCTATACACAGTCAGCCTTTATCAGAAGCTTCTCGCATTGATCAGCTTCGTGAAGACCTCAAGAATAGCACAATCAATATCCCTTGTAGACTTCCCGCATCGATCAGTCTATATTCAGTAAAATAAAAGCCTCATTCAAAAAGAACTTTTGGGTCATGGACTTGTCTATTTAGGGTAGGTTCTCTTTCGTCAGAACACTCACTTTGTAATAAGTTCTCTGTACCTCAGCTATATCATCCACCTCACCTCACCATTTGTTTCAACTCAAGGGACGTAACGTACACCCGATATATTGTGATCATACAACTCTTTTCACCTATGGACTTCTCGTCTATGCACGGTACCTAGGGCTTCAAGCTCGTTCTACGTTGTGTGGTTTGTTTAGCTCTTTTCACCTACGGAGCACTCTTTCCGCTTTGCCTCGCATCTAGGATTGTGTGTTGATCTTAATCAGGACATGGTTCCCTTCTACTTGGGTAGGCTAACTTTCGCTTCCCTTATACCTTTTACAACATCACCAATTCATTACCGACACCAACAACCTTACCTTACCAATATTAATATCAATATTCTTACCAACCAACCAATTGCCTAAACCGTACCAAATTGCCTGAATTCGCCTCTCCCTGATCCTAAGGGAGAACTACATCGATCGAGGCCCCTCCTTTCTTTGTGCAAAGGGCTATGTAGGCAAGCACTTCGGAGACATGGGGTCTCCCAAGGTTAGCTCGACCATCCCCTACCATAACCTATCATGTGTGGTAAATATAAATATTTTTATGTATTTCTATTTAATCGCATTCCTCTTTATCCTTTTTAAAAACACCGAAAGTCAAAACGAAAACATTCTTATTATTATAACTCAAATCAACATACATATCTCGTTTTATTTAGATGTTAAACAAATACATCTTCTCTATCATCGACACGCAGGTCGGTACTCTTATTTATTCTTATACCTTGCTAACATTTATTTAGACCCTCACGCCTCATCCCGAACTAGGTGATGATCGTGATCGTCGACCCCTCTCGCCAAGCCTCTCTGTCCTCAAAGGTACCACGGCTATTGGTACCGCCCACTGATCTGCCAATCTCTCCTGTAACATATGAATACGCCCTCTCGCATGGAGGACTCCAGCCTCTAGTCTCTCCGCCCGTGACTCTGCAACCACTAACAATCCTCTTGTCTCATTCACCTGCGTTTGGAGCTGCTGAACCAAACGCTGCAGACGATCCCTCTCTGCTGTAATCACCGCTATGTCAGGGCGATCACGTACACCTCGCAGCTCTGCTACCCACCATAACCTATAGGCCTCTGTCGTTCCTGCATCCATTACCCTGCGATCGGCTGCTACCTCTTCAGGCCCTTCTGGAGGTGTTGGCTGGGGAGGTGAGAATACTGCCTCTGCATCGATCCTCATATAGGGTCTATAAGCCTGGGGTATATCCTGCACAAATCCAAATTGCGCCGCACGTGATCTAGAGGAATCATCTCATACTCACTGGCTTTGTGCCTGCGATCCACCTCAATCGCTCTACACCCCTCAACTCCCCAGCTATATTCTCTGTTACCATATAGTTCCCGTAAGGCCACCAACAGATATCAGAAATCGTCACCCTCTCCCATACCTGCCTGTAATACTCAATGTCACCCGTCACGGCCTGAGATCTTGCCTCTTGTTCTGTCTGGACCCATCGTCTGAATCCCAACCTCTGTACTCCGGTTTCTCCTGACTGGATGGATCGGCCTACTGGTCGCACACAAACAATGTGCTCATAGGCCCAACAGTGTAATAAGTATGAACAATCCAGTGTCATTCCGCGATTTCACCTACAAGCCCATAAACCCCTGTATAGCTCCGCAAAATATGCAGGTGCCCATGCAAAAGTCACGTTCCTTTCTATCATCTCCCAGATAACACACATCAATGCCTTTGGAAATCTTCCCCCTTCTGCCCTCGGTAATGCATAATACCCTACCGCTATCATTAATATTACTGCTAACCTTGTCTCCTCAGGATGTGCTGCATACATTATCCCATACGTAAATGATAAACCTCACTGTGTCAAATCTCATGCGTATGGACCAAATACTGTTGTTATCGCTCCCCGCGCCGCGCTAGGTAATGCCTGATATACTGGTTCTCCTGTAATAGGGAGTCTCAAAATACGGAACACATCTTCCAATGTTACTGTCATCTCCCCTGTTGGAAGATAGAAGGTATTTGTCTCAGGATTCCATCTCTCAATCAACGCCTGTAACATAGCATGGTTACGTGCGATTCGTGAATAATAGCGGATTCCACTTAACCCCAAACGATTTATCAATGTCCATTCAGCTGGTGTTACATCCGCTCGGATTCGTGACAACAGCGCTGGTACACTATCATTCATCCTCAACCCTACCTCTGCCTGCATACATCCAAATAACAAACAACCATTCAATTCCTCAAATCCCCGGGTTTTTTCTCAAATTCTGGAAATTCCTACAGCAACCGGTATCGTTTATAGCTAACCGGTACCGGTTGAGTAACCGATACCGGTTATCCCTAACCGATATCGGTCACTGTTACTTTCATACACCTTTCCTAAAACAACCACCTACGACAATAAATTGCTCATTTATTCCTCTCTGTATACATAGACATACCCAAAACCCTTGATTACCTACCACGTAACACTCACCTCATTTGTAACCCTTGTTATCATGTTTTCTTTCTCATATCTACCCACCTACTCTCCCCATCTTATTCACAAAACATGCAAAAGTCAAATCACAAACAAAACGTTACCTCTTGGGTTGCAGTAGCTTGAGGTGGCCCTTGTCTTCCCTCTTGTCCCTGCCTGCTGGATGTTTCTCCTCGTCCTGCCATTATTACCACCTTTTTCAAACCTGCCTTTCTGTCTTCTGAATCTCAGATCACAATCACTTTCCCTGTCTCTTCACTTCTAATCACTCAAATCTCTCATGCAATTACATGTCCCAGTCGTTAAAACAGCATCGCATTCGCGTATTTAATATCTTGCATGGCTCTCAAAATTAGAACTTAAGTTGCCACCCTAGCTTTTTTATTTTTAGAAAAGCTCATACCTAAATAATCGGTATCGGTCATGTAACCGATATCGGTCTACTAACTACCACCGTCGGTTATCTAACCGATATCGGTTACACACCTGGCCTTTTGAAACATGGTATTTTCTTCATTTTTTTACCTAATTTTTGTCGCGCCCGCCTCTTTTCCTGCATCACAACACCATTATCCATATTTTTCCATCCACCACACATATCATTACAATTTCATTAACATCATCTATTTTACAAAAACAAACCAGCCATCAGCTAAGGATACCAAACCAAAACAAAACAAAACAAAAAACTATCTATCTATACCTCATTTGAATCCAACTCATCAGATACATATATAACAATGTCACAAAACCAGCCCAAAACATGCAACATTTCATCATATAACACATCATCCATATATCAACATGTCAATTAAACTCAAAATATATTCTATACCACAAACCATTGACGAAATACTTAAAAACATTTTCAACACTGCATATGGATCAAAACATCATCTATATATATATATATATACAAGTTTTCAAATATACATTGTGCCCTACATCGGGGCCTCTGTGATCTCATAATCCAACAAAGCTGGCGTGCAGGCCGCAATAACTATCAATAATCTCGACTCGGCTCGCAGGCCGGTCCCTCATATCAAAAATATACTCGGCTCGCAGGCCGGTACCAACTGTACAACCCGTACTCGGCTCGCAGGCCGGTATACAATAAATGAATGAATGAATAAATGAGTAATATGTAGGCACGCAGGCCTCTATAAACATAACCGGTTCGCAGACCGGTGCCCATATCCAATATACAAATACAAAAACCATGCCGGGCTCCCTCAGCTCTCCCCACCGCCCTCAGCGCCTCTCCCCGCTGGTCCCTGTGGTGCCTCTCGCCTCCTGCCTGTCACAGACACGCCGGCTGTGGCTGCACCTCCCTGAGATCTCTGGCTGTGAGAGGTCTCTGCTCTATGAGCTGCATAAGGCTGATACTCAACTCCGGTACCATCAAGAATATCCTGATAGTATCGGGCCTCCGCTCTAACCTCCATATAGCGCTCTCGAGCCACTGAAGGAGCTGGGGCTGGTCCCCTGGCACCTAATACTAGTACCCCGTGCTGTCTTTGGTGGTGCTCGTGGTTTAATGCGTGCTGCCATCTTGGCGGTGGTATCATGTACTGTGCTCGGGCGTGGTGGTTTGCGCATTTCCGGTGGTGGTGCGTGCATCTTCTGGCTGCCGCTGTCGCCTATACCTGTATTGCACTCCGCTTGGTGTTTGTGCTTGCATTAGTGGTGGTGCTACTGTGCTATGCTCCTCGAGCTGGGCTAAATTTTGCCCTGTAAGACCCCTATCTGTGCCTGCGCAGCAGCAAGCTACCCCTGTAAGAGCTGCACCTGACCCCTGAGCTGATCTCTCTCTACCGTCACAGCTGCCAAGTCTGGTTGTGCGGGCTGTGCTACCCTCGCCGCTCTCTGACCAGCCCACCACACCATGTATGCTCCTGTACAACCAGCATCATCTACTGTGTCATCTGCTGGCCTCTCAGCAACCCAATCTGGATCCAAGGGCTATGGTGCAGGTAGTGGGGCCTCTACATCATCCCTCCTGTACTGAGGGAAGGGAGGTGGCTCGTCCTGTCGCAGCCCCATCTGCCTGCGTACCCTCTCTAGGGGTATCCTCTCGTACTCTCCCGGCCTCCGTCCTGCTATCCAGAATGTGTACTGGATCAGACGCAACTGTAAGCGGGCTCCTCCGTGAGGGTGATGACCTCTGTAAGGTCTCCATACAATATCTACCGCTGTCAGGCCCTCTAATAAATGCCTGTAGTAGGCAACGTCTCTCCCCGCAAGCACTGCTCGTGGCTGCCCCACGACTCCCAACCACCTCTGAAAGCCGTATCTGTATATAACCTGTGGCCCTGGCTGCTGGGGCAGCCCTACTGGTCTGATGCATATGATGTGCTCATATGCCCAACAGTGAAGTAAAAAAGTCGAACAAATACCAAATCGCCGCATCCGGCGATAACCCCAGAGCTCTCTGTATAGCTGCACCAGATACACTGGTGCCCACGCATAGCAAGTATGCTCCTCCACCATCTCAAGCAAAGCACCCCCATCAATGCCCGTGGAAAACGGCCTCCCTCTGAGTCCGGGAGGGCGAAGCAGGTGATCCCAATCATCATCAGCACGGCCAGTCGTGTCTCGTGTCGGTGCGCACGGTACATGTCACCATACCCGATACTCACGCTGTGATAGGTAAGTAGCGTGGCTGCATCTCCAAAAACCTGCAGGATGCTGTCCATCACCGTCTCCGAATCTACCTGGAACACTGCCTCTCCCTCGATCGGCAGTCGAAGGATGCGATACACATCCTCCAATGTGATAGTCATCTCCCGGTCGGGAGATGGAACACATTGGTCGCCGGATCCCATCTCTCGATGAGGGCGACCATCAGGCTGTGATCTCTATCAATAGCTCTGTATCGCTGGACTCCACCGAGTCCCACCTCGCGCATGATCGCCCAATGAGCCGCAGATACGTGTGGCCGCATCTGCACCAACAGCGGGGGCATCCTATCCCGCATCGTCAACTGCTGACGTGCCTGCAAAACCAACCCACATCCTTAGACCTACTCTTTATCACAACATCTACTTTACCCTCTAAACCCCCTTTTATCCCCCCGACCACACCCCAACTCTATACCACCCCCCTCTAGCAACCTACCTTCAACCACCCAACCCAAAACCCACCCAACCCCAACCCATACAAATCCCATATCTACCCACAACTCAACCCACCCAAACCCCTACCCGACCCAAAGCCCAAAATCTACCCAAAACCCAACCCAACCCCAACCCATACAAATCCCATATCCATACATACCCACCCAACCCAAAACCAAACTCAACCCACCCAAACCCCTACCCAAACCAAAGCCCAAAATCTACCCCAAACTCACCCCAACACAAAACCCACCCAACCCAAAACCAAACCCACCCCACCCAAAACAAACCACACCAACACCCAACCCACCCACCCAAAACCAAACCCACCCCACCCAAAACAAACCAACCCAAAACCTAAAACCCAACTAGCCCAAAACCAAACCCACCCAACCCAAAACCAAACCCACCCCACCCAAAACAAACCACACCAACACAAAACCCACCCAGCCCAAAACCAAACCCAACCCACCCAGCCCAAAACCAAACCCACCCCACCCAAAACAAACCAACCCAAAACCCAAAACCCAACCAGCCCAAAACCAAACCCACCCCACCCAAAACAAACCCCACCCACACCCCAAAACACACCAACACAAAACCCACCCAACCCAAAACCAAACCCACCCCAAACCCAACCCACCCACCCAAAACCAAACCCACCCACCCAAAACAAACCAACCCAAAACCCAAAACCCACCACCCAAAACCAAACCCACCCCACCCAAAACAAACCCCACCCACACCCGAAAACCCACCCAACCCAAAACCAAACCCACCCCACCCAAAACCCACCCCACCCAAAACCAAACCCACCCACACAAACCCCCAATAAACCCCGGACCGGTACCGGTCCCAAACAACCGACCACGGCCCTCTTCCCACCGACGCCGGTCAACCACCGACCGACGCCGGTCAACCACACAGAACCCAGCCCCTAAAATTTTGCGACCGATGCCGGTCGCTTAGCGACCGACATCGGTCACTGTCATT
This sequence comes from Taxus wallichiana var. yunnanensis, assembly GCA_018340775.1. Lineage (NCBI taxonomy): Eukaryota > Viridiplantae > Streptophyta > Pinopsida > Cupressales > Taxaceae > Taxus > Taxus wallichiana. The sequence continues at coordinate 561,605,022 of CM031234.1, forward strand.
TCCCGGAGCCGAACCCGCGCGGCCCCCCCACCCACATTTTTGCATTTTTCTACTTATCTACCCACCCAAACACCCTAAAAACCTACCCACCCAGCCGCCTTGCCCTATTTTACCCATCTATCCTCTTCGTTTTTCAAATTACGTCCATTTACTCATTATTTTCTAAAACATGTAAATTCCTACCCAAACCCCCAATTTAGCTTAATGCCATTCAAATGCACAAAATCAAGAGTTCCGAACCTACCCGAATGACGACACGTCGTCATGGTGGGATGGGTGGTGGTGGTCCCCTGGTCCACCCCTCTTGCTCCTCCTCCCTGCCTGTGCCATAGCTCCAGTCCCGATCTCACTGGGTCCCACCCAATCAAGCTGTTGCCTCCTGCTCACTCGGGCCCGCAAACAACTCACTCCTCCAGTAAAATAGCTCCACCTCACTCAATAAAACCTCCAATCTCAACTCTCCACGTCGACAAATCAATTTGGTTTTCAAGTAACAAAAGTGACAATGACAAGCCGTATTTTTCTTTTTATAGGTTTTTCGCCATAACCGATATCAGTTTTATTTTTCCCTAATGAATCAGGTATCGGTCCCTTAACCGATATCGGTCATGTAGAATCGACATCGGTTTTTACGCCAACTTTCCCCCAATTTTTTTTTTCCCCCTATTTACCATTTGCCCCTTTTTAACCACATATCGCCTATATCCACCTTTCTTTGAACACCATTTGTTCATCTATCCGGCCCGACCCAAGGCCGCCACCCAACAATTTGGCCCGACCCAAGGCCTCGCCCTACCCATCCGGCCCGACCCAAGGCCGCCACCCAACAATTTGGCCCGACCCAAGGCCTCAACCTACCCATTTGGCCCGACCCAAGGCCTCAACCTACCTATTTGGCCCGACCCAAGGCCTCAACCTACCCATTTGGCCCGACCCAAGGCCTCACCCTACCCATCCGACCCGACCCAAAGCCGCCACCCAACAACTTGGCCCGACCCAAGGCCTCACCCTAACCATCCGGCCCGACCCAAGGCTGTAACCTAACAACTTGGCCCGACCCACGGCCGTATCACTTCAATACCATACCCACAATCAACATTTTATTTTATCCATCCATCTTGTACCTTTTGTTCAATCGAGCTCACCTGTTCGTGTTTTAGCATGATTAGGGTCCTTGACTTGATCTGTCGACCAACTTTGCCTAGACCTAGACCGTGACGTTTATCTCAACCAAACCAACCATTCGCACGCTTTGCCAAACACACCTAAACGTTTCTGTACCTTACGTTATATACCCTGGAGCTACTTCCTATGCCTTGGATACCAGGATTATACCACCCTTGTTTGGATAAACTATCGACCTTTGCCTCTGCACTGCTGGTTTGCTCGTCAAATCATGTCCCCTAGTCGTACTATGGCATTTCAACATGCGTCTGCTTCCTTGGACCTACCCCACCATCTTACCATCCTCTCTACACCATTTACCCTTTATCAACCCTATCCCTGATTTCCCGTTCACTCAATCTGTGCTAGATTTGAGGGGGATTACCTATATCCTTAACAGGAGAAACCACTTCATATTATTGTCCGCGCAGCTTTACAACACAAGCTACACGACAATAAGGGGCTAATGTAGACACCAAATTTGTGTCTTACGACCCCTTGTGACCCGCATCCCATTTCGCAACCTAACCTCATTACCTAAACCTTACACAATTATTTATTAATTACCTTGTAATTGATAAATCCCCATCACCTCACATGCCACCTCATCATGACCTAGCCCTAATCCTAAACTAACCTAATTAAAACCTAAAACTTGGTCTACACCTACACCCATGACTAAGGACCCCTTTCTCGCACCTAAAACCGACCTTCTAGTCACTTGACCAAGCCCGCAACTAATCTCTCGGGAGAAAAGCAGGGAAGGTGGGCTGTTTTACTAAAAATAGCCTACTTTTTCCTTACCGATGCCGGTTCCTACTCGACCGCCGTCGGTTACGTAACCGCCATCAGTTCCCTGTAAATGGCCTCCCAAACAAAAACAAAGGATCAAAATTTCATTTTGGATCAAAGGAAAGGATTTTTGAATCAACAGAGATCATTGGGAGCGAGGAACAGAGTCCAGATCTTCACTTGACCGAGCAGAGACGAGTGGAAATACCAGAAGTGTTTACAGCAAAGGAGATCAGCTTGCATCTTCGTCAAAACCAGTAGTCCTTCTAAGACAAAAAGGAGTTCTTCGCAGTCAGCCTGATCTTTCTCTACGGTACGCGCACACCATCTCGACATTCAACAGGTATTCCTCCTAGCCCCTAACCCTTATCTGTTTCTAAAAGGAACGAAACATTCCGAGTGAAACAACCATGTCGATGCGTAACAATTCGGGTTACGGCGTGCGCCCTCAAAATTAGAAGACATTGCTATTTTTCTCAAGGAAGGTGTGGCTCCCAAAGGGATGAATGCACTGGAAAGAAAGAGGTTAGCCATATGTGCCATGCCCTTCATGTTGATCAATGGGGATTTGTATAAAATGGGACATGATGAGGTTTTGCGCCGGTGTGTATTAGAACATGAATGAATAACTATAATAGAAGAAGCCCATGGTGGGATTTTACGGAGGACACTATGTGGGGAATGCAACCGCATGTAAGATCCTAGTCAGTTGGATTATGTGGAAGATGATTCACCAGGATTGCATTGAGTTTTGCAAGGCTTGTGACCACTGCCAATGCCTTAGTAAACCTAGAAGAAGGGATGAGATGCCCTTGCACCCCATCACCAGCGAGGAAACTTTTGAGAAATGGGTAATAGATTTTGTCGGACCATATCATTACTGTCTCGATTATCGACAAGGTGGGTAGAGGCCGTGCCCACTAAGGATTGCACCACAGCCACAATGCTAGATTTTTGTGGGAAAACATTATCAGTAGGTATAAGTGCCCATTAATTTTAACAAGTGATAGGGGAACTCACTTTTTAAATGAAACCATCAGGATTCTATTGGTAGAATTCATGGTAGCCCATCACAAGACTACTCCTTATCACCCTTAGGAAAATGGGACTGCAGAGGTATTCAACAAAATCCTTAGTCACACATTGACTAAGATATGTGATGTGGGTAGGTAGGATTGGGATGATAAGGTGTTAGAATTTATTTGGGCATACAGAACAATATATAAAATATTGAACAAGGCCACACCATTTCAATTGGTGTTTGGCGTGAAAGTAGTTTTTCTAGTCGAATTCATGCTACTATCTCTGCGTATAGCACACGCATGAGGGTTGGACAATGAGTAAGTGCTGGAAGAAAGAATAGATGAATTGATAAATTTGGATGAAAGGTACTCACTAGCAAGATGGAGACAAACAAATAAGAAGGAAAAGCAAAAGGCATGGCATGACTGCTATATTAAGAACAAATAGTTTGAGGTTGGCCAGATGGTATTGCTATATAATTCAAAATTTCTACGCCATCCTGGAAAGTTGAAGGTGCATTGGTTGGGTCCTTATGTAATTTCATACATCCTTGATTCAGGCGTGTGTCGCATTAAGCGCTAGATGGAACAAAATTACTGGACACTTCAATGGGAGTAGTGAAGCCCTACTATAAATAATGCTTTTTAGTGTTAGTAAATAAGGTAGTTTTGCAAGTTAGTTTAGAATTTCCTTTTGTGTTTTTCCTTTCTTGTATTTCCCTTTCGCATTGTTGCTTTGTTTTGTACCTTGGGTGCCGGTAAGCTTATTACTTTTTGAATTATGAATGTGCAGAGGACCGCACATTGTTTTAGTGTGGGGTGAGGTGATAAAGAGAAACTTGGAGTTATTCTGATAGGAAGATTTGGGTCGGTGGCAAAATAAGGTTACATTGGAAATCCACGTACAAGGAGAAAAAGTGCAAAAACATGAGGTAGGTGAAAGCAAGAATCAAGAGGATGGAAGAGGTGCCTTTGGCACTAGTAACACACACGCAAGAGTCTTCTGTCAAGATGGATTATTTGGCGCAAAAGGTTAGAAAATTTTTCATGAAAGGATTGGGCATGTAAGGAGAAGTGTTGAAGTCGGGTGTTGTTTGAGAACACCGCATCAAACATTATTGTATGGTGGTAGGTAACCTAGCCTTAAATGTGTAAAAGTGGAAAAATATATAAATACAAGAATGGGCAGTTCATTATTCTACTTTGCAAACACAAGAAGAGTGATTTTATTTCTAGAGCTAGGGTTTCAAGAATTGACTCGTGTGAAGGAAAATCCCAAAAACTTAAGCGCAATCAATCCGTTAGATCTACAAACTAGAGAAAAAGTGATTCATGGGTGTGAGGAACGTTGTGAAGAAGCACCATGATCGAAGGAGAAAAATTAGAGATTAGGGTTTGTGTTCTAGGGCATGGGGCGCATGAGGAAAATGTTCAAACAACTCGCAAGATAACCTGGGAATGAAAGCAAAGGGTGCAATGACGGCCACAAAACTAGTAGGTAAACCTACATAACAATCCAAGAAGGGAAAGGGTAAAGGAAAAGGAAAGAAGAAACAAGAAGAAATACCTATGGATACAAATGAGGAATGGTACTCGAAATGCAATACCGGATGGGGTTTTACTAGGGCAAGAGTGGGAGTCCCACATAAGACAAATGACCGTGATCAACTGCAATCACTAGTCAAGTACAATCGTAAAGGAAATGGTGTTGGAGTTGGTGCGCCCCACAAATAAATGAACACCTGATGGGTTGCCAATCTACAATGATATGGTCAAGGTGAAAATGGAGAAGGTAAGGCTTCTCCAAATTTTCGAGTTGCCATATTTCGGGAAGCCCGAGCGCTTGTACCAATGGTTGATGACGCGCGTACACGAAGATTTCTTCTACTTCGTAGGGTGAAAAATGTGCATAACTCCCCAACTAATTTCACACTTCATAGGCCTAAGCTGTAAAGGGGACGCACTCATAGATGACCTCCTGGATGAGGAGGCAATCAGAGAAACCATAGCATCCCAGGAATTGAAGAAGGGATCAAGGTACTACGACATCTCAGATATCAGTGATCCGGTGATGAAGATGGCTGCACACCTTATCTCCAAGCTGAATGGACAAGAAAGGTGGACCTAGGTGAGCAAGCCTTGGTTGAATGTCTGTAGGAAGGTCACGGAAGGCATCAGTATACAACATCTCCCAATACATAGCAGATGGAATCATAAGTAGCGTGGAGAAGGGAGGAAAGATCCTATTTTGAAACATTCTGTTGACAATTGTGTTCTTAGAAATCAGGGTGCCGGATGCATCCAAGTTCATGTTGGAGTACCCTGCTGAAGACCCTTATCCCATGGAGAGGTTTTAGAAATACACATGTGAATCAATGATAGGGGTACACAAGGTGTGCTTAGAAAAATGGTATACGCACCTTAGGAATGCATTTAGAGCTGAATGGCAGATCCCTGAACAACTCCCCGTGGTGACCAAAGGAGAAGCAGAGTTCTTGGTCATCCAACACTTCGCATTGGTAGGTTCATTTTGGTGGATGGTAGTTGGAGTCCATGGTGTAAAATCCCATTCTCGTTTACTGCCCAATTTTTCCAAGCGGGAGTAAACAGATACAAGGAGTCAAAGAAATTAAACCTGGAGTTGTCCACCCTTGACAAACAACACACAGAAATGAGGAAGAAGCTAGTCTACCCAAAGAAGTGCACATATGTTGAAAGGTACGCATCACATGATGTGCACATTGTAAGGCCTTTGACCTTACCTATTGTTGAGATCACTACTGCTAGGATCTACTTGTGCATAAGGCCAAAATTTGAAAAGATGCGTATGTGGAGAATGAGATATCCATCCCGGATGACCCTATTGGTAGAAAGAAGCCCACGCCAAAGCACAAGGAGAGGGAAGAGAAAGAGGAACAAAGGGTGGTGGAGAAGCAGAATGTAGATACTGTGGGGCCAAGTACCTACGTCTGGAATAAGAGGAGAATGGTGGTCAGGGAGAAGACCCTAGAACCTGTGAAGCCACCATCCCCTGAAGAACCCTCAGATGAAGAGAAGACCACATCCCTGACTCCAGAGTTTTCAGCAGAGGAAGAAGAAAAGGGGATGGAAGAACCAGAGTCTGAAGATACAGATGACCCAAACACCTATATAGGTGAAAAGGATGATGATGAAGAGGAAGAGTTAGAGGTGGACCAAGAGATGATTGATGTCCACGATTCAGAGAAGAGGAAGCAGAAGATACAAATGATGCTTTCATCTTTGTAAGGAGGAAGGGCACCTAAGGGGAGGAAGGCGTGCAAAGTGAAGAAAGGAGTGAAGGGGCAAGTACTAAGGGGCCAGATATGCCCAAGCTCACTCAGGAGGAGGTGAATGAGAAAGCAACAAGGGAGGTGGAGAAGATAATTAATACCTTGGTCGACGAGGAGTTAGAGCACAACGTAGAGCTCGTGCTCGGTGAATTCAAGGAAGAGAAAAGGGAGAAGAGTGTGGGTAGCACAAAAGGCCCAACTCTTTTAGTAACTATTCCCAAGGGCGTGCACACGGGAAGTAAACACGTGGAAGGGAAGAATAACAATGGGATATGTTGATGACCCCAACAAAGTTTTGCGTGCGTGTTTCTAGAGTATCATGCCCACCAAGGAGCTCATCGCCATGGATTCTTTTGATCCTGAGGGTGGATACCTATGCACAAGGAAGATGCTATCATGGGCATTTGACTCCCACCTCGATGAGCCCGAGTTTGAGGTTAACCAAGGAGTGATACTAGTGCTGTCTAAAGGAAAGGGGGACAACCCCATTATAAACACACAACAACTATCGGATGAGCAAGTGTGTAACACACTCAAAAAAGTCTCCATGGAAATTGAGGCTAGGCTCTTCTACAGAAATGACAAGGTTAAAGTCTTGGAGGACCTGTTGGAAAAGAGGAAGGAAGAAGTAGTTAAGCTAACAAAGGACCTCAGCCTTGAGAAACTAATCAATGCTCAACTACAAAGGAGCTTCAGGAGGAAAAGGCCAGGGTACGCAAAGTTTCCAAGAAGGTGGAGCTCATCTCCTAAGCTATTATCATGAAGCACCTGGACCTTAACCCTCCCGCGCAAAAGTATGGATCCTCCCTAGAATGTCTAGAGGACTTGACTCAGATCCTCACCATGGAAAGGCAACCTTTGGCCTTGGAGTCGGTCAGAGGAGGTAGCTGCGTGCTTGGAGAAGGAGGAAAAATTGAAAGTCATCACGCTCATGGCTGAATACAACAAGGTGCTTACTGATGTGAAGATAGCCACACAAACCGCAGGGGTCGCCTACGACCATTGCGTAGATCAAGACAAGGTGACAAACATGTTGCTTGCCAACAACGAGGTGAGTTGAAGGACTTCGTGGGGAAAATAATAAAGGAAATAGATCCAAGTGAGAAAAGATCCTAGCCAAAGTGGAAAAGAAGTCTAAAGCTATTGAGATCCTGTGAGTCTCAATCAAAACCCGGCTAAAAGAGCTCTACAAGGTCATTACAAGGAAGATGGATGCCTTGAAGATCACGCTAAGGAACTGGAGACTATGGTGGAGACCATTAACACAAAAGGGGAAGGGTTAACCTTCGACGATGTGAGGAAATTGGTTGGAAACCTCTTCATAAGAGCGCAAGATGAAGTCAGTGCATGGAATACACTGGAATCCGACCTGCGGAAAATTTTTCCCCTTCTTCTTCTTTAAGCAGTTTTCCTTCTACTCTTTCTCTCCCCCATTCTTTATTCTTTCCCTCCATTCTTTTCCAAGCCAAGGCCTTGAATTTTTGTACTACATTCTTTGAAAAGGTTCCCGAGGGTGGAGAACAGGTGAAGTGTGGGGTAATGTTGGGACCCTAATGTAGCTACCAAATCTTAAAGGTGCATAGGCATGCACGGTCGAGAGGAGAATGCAAGTGAAGGTGTGTAAGGTAGAATTCAAAAGGGTTCTTAGAGAACCAAGGATGCACGCCCATGCAAGCACAATTCAAGACTTAGCCATTTTCAGCCTTTTGGATAGAACACATGAAGAATGTGTTCCATTTGGATAAGGTTCCAACCTAGCAACAGGGTGTCCTAGAAGGAATATACCTTGCGATAAGAAGATCCAAAAATCTAATCATGACATGGAGAGGCATGCACCTGGGGTGACCCACACCTTGACACTTGGGGCCAGATCTGAGGTTGTAGAGGAGTTTGTTAGAGCTCAGATGCCTATTTATACGCATGCCCTTGGAAAAGAAAGGAGACACAAGTGAGGTAGCGGAGCTCTATAGAATTACTATGAGAACTATGGGATAAAATGGGTAGATGATTCTAGGAAGGATGTAATGAGGAAATGGGGAATGCAAATTTTTTTTTGTGAGCATACATGTATGGATCCAGATATGGTGTATGACTATGGTCTGCCACTCTGTGATGTTTTGGAGTAATACTATGAATGAATATGATAAGGTTACCACTACATTTATATTAAGATCTCCTTCTTGTATTATCTGCATGTTTCTACTATGCTTTTGATCTTGTATAATCATGAACCTTACTTGAATGTTAAGTCTATTTGTGGATTTACAACTTCCTAGTTCTATTAATTCTATTGCGTGCTTTACTTTTGTTATGACTAAAGGGGTGTAGAATCCGTTCTGAGCTCTATAGCTTCTTCATGTCTATTAAATCACTAAGTCAAGATCATGAATTATGCCTTCCACTAAACTCACATAAAAGAGAGACTCAACTCCCTCTCGTGCGCCTCGGGTGAGCACCCAACACCCGCTAGGTGATAGGTCGACGCGCATGAGGTTCCCTTGTTCTTGGTGGGTGCAAAAATGACTACAAAGCTTCTAAATTCATGTATATTCTTAGGTGCGAGCCACTCAGTTATTGCAATTTTTTTGAGGGATCTACTACTATTCCATATTTTCTTATAACATGACCCAAATAGTGCACTTCCCTATCATAGCAAGAACATTTGGAAAACTTACCATAAAACCTTCTCTTTCTCAATATTTCCGAACTATTTTCAAATGCTCATGATGTTCTTCAATGATTTTAGAGTATATGAGAATATCATCTAAGAATACAAACACAAATTTGTCCAATTATTATTGAAAATTTTTATTCATTAAATTCATAAAAGATGTAGGTGCATTCATTAATCCAAATGGTAAAACTGTGAATTCATAATGTTCGTACCTTGTTTTAAAAGCTATTTTATGAATATCTTCATCCTTTATTCTTAACTGATGATATCTAGATCGAAGGTCTATTTTATAATACACTGATGCACCATGCATCTGATCAAACAAATCATCAATTATAGGAAGTGGATATCTATTTTTAATTGTTGCTTTGTTTAACATCCTATAATTAATGCACAATCTAAGTGTTCCATCTTTCTTTTTCACAAAAATTACCATTTCTCCCCAAGGTGAGACACTCGGTCTTATCAAACCTTTAGAAAAAAATTCTTACAACTGTGCCTTAAGTTCTACCAATTCAATGGTATTCATTCTATAAGGTGCCTTGGAAATAGGTTCGGTTCCCGGTTTGATCTCAATCGTGAAGTCAAACTCCCGTTTGGGTGGAAGACCGGGTAACTCTTTCGGAAACACATCACTGAAATTTTGTAACAGCGGATATATGTCAATGAATTCACTACTTTCTTCAATTGTTTCAGAAATTTTTACTTAATCAATGTGTAACCTTTGTTTTTGGCCTTTTTAAGTTGTATAGCTAACAATTTCAGAATCGAGATCTCATGTTTTACTCTCGAATGTCTCATTGTTTTCTGCAGTCATCCAAACAACTAATATGTTTTTCAAAATAGTCAACCTTTGTCTTATGCTCAGCTAGCTTGGCTTACCACCTATGATTACATCATAAGACCCTAAAGGAGGAACATAAAGGTCAAATTCGGTGGAAAAACTAGGCAAGTCAAGGACTATTCCAAAAGACACATACTACGTGTTTGGACAACATTATTTCCATAATGTACAACCCATGATTTATCCATTTTTCTAGATTTTATTTTTAATTTTGATGCTAATTTAGTAGAAATAAAACATTTAGTAGCTCCAGTATAAAAAATTATAGTTACTAGTATACCAAATAGCTTACCCGAACTTCATGAGTGTGACTTGCTTTTCAAATTTTGTTTGTCAACTCTTTTGCATCGTGTATCTTATCTTGCTTGATTGCGGTCATCCTTATTCAAAGGACATTGATTTGTGTAATGATCCTTTCCAAAATTGTAACAACCTCCTACAAGTCCCTTCATAGGGTCAAATTTATTTCCAGCCTTAAAGTTTTCATTCGATCCCCATAGGACTTCGTCGTTATTATTGTTCTCAACAAAGTTATTTTACACATTACATGGTTTATTTTTTGCTGATTTCTGCTTTTATCAAGAATAACAAATTATTTTTCATACCAAACTTTTTCCATGGTCCCTTTTTGGGTGTAAGAGACGAAGAAGAGTTTGGAACTTTCTTTCGATTTCCTCCTTATGGGCAAGAGATCACTTTCAATCTCTCTTACGCCTTATGGTTTTTTACAACCCCTTCCATAGTGGTTGGGTGTGAACATCCACTTCTCCACCTATAATGGGATTTAATCCCATGATAAATTTTCATATCCTGAAATTCTCATCAGTTTGATACTGAGGTATGTAATTAAGGAGTTTAGTAAACCTCTCGTAGTACTTACATGCTTAGTTTTCCTTGAGCTAAGTTCTGAAATTCAGTCATTTTCTAATCATAGTAAAGTTGTGGCAGCCATCATTGCCTAAAATAATTTTTAAATTGATCCCAAGTAATATTTTTTCATCAATGTTTAACTCAACCTTACGGCTATCCCACCATGAAGATGCTTCATGGGAAAGCTGATAAGCTCCCCATATTACTTTTGTTTCTTCTGAGAAGTTCCTTATTGCAAATTACTTCTCCATTTCATTGAGCTAGTTCTCAGCTCCATATCATAATGTAGTGCCATCAAAATTGGGTGGAATTATTATTTTTATATCATTAGTGAGTTCAACTTCCAATCTTGCCTTTTTATTTTGGTGATAAGGTGCATTAACATTAGTTGCATTATTGTTATCAACGCCAAAAGTTCCAACATTGGTGTTGTCCACAAGAGGTGGGTGATTTTTATTACTAACTTATTCTTCCTCCTCATTTCCCATTACTTGTTTTTCAAGTACAACTAAGCGATTTCTTGTGTCCAACCGGGTAGAAATGATCTCATCGAGTGTTTGGGGAGTAGCTACTTCTCCACCTTTGGGTGGTGGGTTTTTGCAACATTTTCTCTTGTTCTAACCATTTTCTGTTAACAAGAAAATTTAAGTTTTATTAGATTATAGACACAATAGGTCCAAGAGCTGCAACCTTCACTCTGATACCAAGATGTATCATTCCCATTTTAAGACTTTAGAAACAAGGGAATTTTTTTTTTTGAATAATGTTCTTTGTTCTAAATAATCATAATTTAGAACACACATTTCCATGCCAATCAATCTCATAACATATAACCATATGCAGCTGTAATGACTCGGAGAAACACCGATCTCTCATTTCATGACTTGGTATCATACTGATATCTCATGTTAACTCAATGAATTTTATACTAGGTATACTTAGTTCTCTTACCCTTTTTGAGGAATTAAGTGTTCTGTTTAAGAGGCATATCTAAATATATGTTACCAATATTCATTTGAAATATTGCTTCTTAAACTAGGTGACATAGGACAACACAACCAATAGCTTGCGATACTTTGGCCAAATATTTTCAACATATCTACTCATGTTAATATTCCTAGACAACATACTCATCAAACGAAATACATCCTTCACCCCACTTCATCTGTTATCTAGAATGGTCTTCACTGACTCCTATCAGTCCACTTGTTCAAGGTTTATCCCTAACCAAGGTTAGCAACATAGTTTAGTGTAGAAGACTACTCACGGTGACTAAGGGTACATAGACATACTCAATCGACCTAAGTCGATTGCGTGTGTCTAGTTATCCTAAGTCGTTGTGAGTTTCCCGACACTAGATCATGCTTCTAACCTAACCTAGGGTATAACTAAGATCAAGTACAAGTTTATGTAGATCTAGATGATTCAACTCAGAAGGGTGTTGTCACATGTCAACTGCAACACAATATCCTCATGAAGACCCGAGTCTTCACAAAGTCTTATCAGACTACGGTTGGCGAGTGCCAACATCTCGAACGAGTCATCCCATTTGGATGTACATACCCATGAAAGAAGTTAATTATCTAATTATTTTCCTTAATTAAAGTTTAATTAAAGCAACCATGTTGAATCCCTAGTTTCATTAACCGTTAGGGTTATAAGCAATAAATGAATTGTAATTGCTTTGCAGATACATCTGTCTCCCAACCCATTTTTCGAAGATTTGTTTTTCATTAATTAACTTCTTGATTTAATATTCAATTTTACAAACATAATCCACATACTAACAGTGAGGTTAACTTATTTAACTTATCCAAGTCTTAGCTTGTTTAAGTTCTGAATCATATTATTTCATAATATAATTCATTAAGATGAAGTCTACTTATTGTATATATATTATTTTCATTTGTTTTACTTAGATTGATGAATTAAACAAGAGGGAGCACACCTTCCTCTTTCCATAATGAAATTTGGATTTGATTCCAAAAAGGTCTTAAGAAAGCGCTTAATATTGTAGAATATTTTCCTTTCCTTTTTACTTATTAAGAGTTAGGGTTCATTTGGAACCTCATAACATTTTACAAGTTTTCATCATGATTCCATTTACCCATTAACATCATTTTAGTAAAACCATAGTGGTTTATTGAATGACCAATCATGAATGCCAACTTTAATAAGTTGCATTAATTAAGAGGGTAGTATATCTAGTATCCTTATCCTCTATTTTATTTTAATCCAACCCGAAAGGGTTCATTTCAGAAATATATATAATAATAAAGATAAGCATATCATTTCCTTTCACAGAATGTACAAAAATATGACACATCAAGTACGAGATGAACCCACAATATTTTCCGTTATCAAGGTGGAATTTATACATTACAAGTTCAAACAATTGAGAAATATTTAGTGTCAAACAACATCAATAAGCTCTATTAAAATACAACTTTCCTTTACCACAAATACATTTCAATAATGAATCATATTTTCTCATAAAATATCCAGTCCTTTTTGGTAAACAAAAGTAACATCATAAAATATCTTGTCTCCTTTTATCACTTACGAAGTCCATCTGCAAAAATTGCTAGCACGGGTCAGTTCATTGAACTGAGCATGATAAGCACTAAGCATTAAAACAATGTGCTTTTAACTAATTGTTTCATAAAGAGAACTATGCTTTTATGAAATAGTTAAAGCATTACAGAAAGACATATCAAAATAAAATACCGGTCATAAAAGAGAGAGAAATCAAGTGTTGATCTATATCATTATTAAGTAAAGATCATGACATAATTAGAATCATCTTTCAACCATTATTTCATACAAGGAATTAAAACATTAATCCAGATAAATGATAATTCACCAATCATAGATCGCTTTTCATTTACAGATTTTTACGATCCACATCCTATTTAATTCCATCTAACCTGAGAAGATACTAACACTAATATCTCAAAGAGACATTCTACATTAGATGGAACAATAATACTTTTATCTCAACATTAACTTAACTTCATCCTAAAATATAAAATTCCAAGCTCAATCAAACATTAGGATAAATTTAGGATGAACCAACAACATCTTTAGGAAAGAGTTTCTTATTTAAGAATCTATATCCTAAATTCAGAGTCAAAAACCAATCAAAGTTTTAGGATCCGCATCAACATATTTGACAAGGAATGAATTCAGTTTGCCATGCACTTGGAACTAATCACTCATCACAACAAGTACATCATTTCAAATGTAAAAGTCAAGAGAAGAAAGGAGGGATTTAATAATCAGCTACAAATCCTGCAATTCTTATTTTTACTCCAAAAGAGACTTAGAAATTCCCAATCCAACATGGAAAAACTTTAGAGTACCTTTTGCCTCAGCTAACATTTTCTATCACAAAAGGGTTTTATACATCAAGCAAGTCCTAGTGGCGACACAACGATATAGTGACAGGTTAGTTCCTCTTCCAGAGTGCTACCAATGTAAGATGAAAAGAAAAGAGAAAGAGATTGTTCATTCTCAATCCAAGCAAGAACATAATAGACAAGTCTAGCCTCTACTATTTTCCATTTTAAAGCCTGACAGAGGTTAAATAAGACTTGGTATAGATAACTTTCCCAAATCAGAGAGAAAGAGAACAACATACATCTACCTTCAGAATTCAAAGAGGACATTATTGGAAATACCGAACTCTTAAAAAAGAAAGGATATTAATGAATAATGGTAAGATAAGATCTCATTACTCCTTCCTTAACAGAGGTACTCTTACCAAGATTGAAAAAGAACTGAGATAGATTTGATTACCCAATGCCAAGAAAACAATTAACTCCAAACAACCATTGAAGTCCAAGGAACCATTCAAACTTACAATCAATAACAAAAACCATAACATAAAATTTGTAGACTAAAATTGATTTCTCCTAACTCACAATCGACAACAACAATTGTAGCACAAAAGATACAACTAAAAATGTTATTCCTTCTAAACAATAATAACAACAGTTCAAGGAGATATCCCAATTTCACAAACAAAGAAGAGAGAGAGTAATCATTTAAGTAGTTTATCCCATTTTTTTAGTGGTGATTACCTTTTCAAGGAGATAACACAATAGATTACCCATCAATTTATGGTGAATGAAAAGTCGAGAGAAATACTTATAGTCAAAACTTCCATTCAACCCAACTCGAAACATGCATCTTTACACTGTTCAATGAAACAATCAACTGGAGCAGGAAGAATAAAAACCAACTAAGGTTCAAAAATTTAGAGGGAGACAAACAATATGATGACACGACTATAATTTACATGCATGAAGTCAAGCTCAAGAAGAGATAAACCCAAAAACGTTACAATCTATTTCCTTCAAGCATCCCTCAAGTTAGGAGTCGAGTTACTCTACTCTTCAACGTTAATTCCCACAAGCTTCTAAAATATCAACTACATCTCTGAAAATAGAAAGACATACACAACAGGTTGAAAAGAATGAACCTAGACCATCCTTTCCGCAACTAGAGAAAATGTGGTCGAATTCAATGAACCATTCAAGTAGAATTAAACTAACAACCATGCCAAAGGACATGTTGATATCGAGGTGATTTGTTCAAGTTACTATCTAGTTTTAGCACAAATCAAATAGTCATACTAAAGTTTTAACATGATCTCAAGTTCAATAAAAGATAAGCATGTTTCATACATTTTTCCAATAAAGGAGCTGTTAAACAAAATAACCTCCCTCTTATTTTGGATTAACTAGCTTCCTTTTTGTGCCTCGATCAAATTTTTACACATTTTAGTCACTCAAAATTTCCTAGGTATTGCTTCATCAGATATGATTTTTCTTCCCCTTTCCGAGAAAGGTAAAGAATGCCTCCTAACTCCTTGTATTTTTGAGTTATGGCTCAAAGAAAGTTTGGGGAAATTTTGCCAAGGCGGACCCGTAGGAAATTTTTTGGCACTTAGCCCTTTTGGGTAAAAACTCAAAGGAAACATTTGGCTCGAAAGCTCATAAAGGAGAATGAGGAAAATAAATTTTTGAGGCCCACAAGTAATCAAGATGTGCCACGTGTCAAGGCAGAGCGGCGAGGTGTGGAAGGACTTTAAAGTTTTTGGATTTTTTGTCAAAATTTCTCAAAGGGAAAAATAGAAGCGCATTTCTGCCAAGCAATCAAAAGGTGCCACGTGTCCATTTATCGGCAGAGATCGGGGTGTCGGGAGGATTTTGGAATTTTTTCCAAAGTGGTGAAAAATTTAAAAGTGAAAAATGAAACCGCATTTCCCGCCAAGCAATCAAAAGATGCCACGTGTTTTGGAGCGACGGGGTCGTGGAGGATTTTTGGAAAATTTTCCAATTTCGCGAAAAGGGGCAAATGTTGTTTTGAAGCCGCGGATCAACTAGAAGATGCCACATGTTAGTGGTGGAGCATGGTGTGGATATTTTTGGGAAATTTTCCCAATTTGAAAAAAGAGGGAAAAAGTTTGAATTTCGGCCCATGAGCCGAATTTTGCTCTAATTTTGCAGTTTTTCCTAAATCTTCGAAGGGCATATCTTTCGATCTAGAGCTCATATTTTCATGTTTTTGGTATCAATGGAAAGATGTTGAAATCCTCTATCTTGTGATGCCCGGTTAAAACATCCCACTTGAGACACAAGAAACAACCTAGGGTTAGTTAGAAAATTATTGAATAATTTGTTTTTTGATTAGAAGTGTCCACAACCAAGTTGCAAGACAACGGTTGACCCTATTAGGTTCCAGAACAAATATAAATTACTAGAACATATTTTTTTTCTTCATTAACAAATATCAAGTTCGTAGGGTTCAATTTTTTTTAGAGTTAGAAGTTTTAGTTAGGTTCAAGGAGTAATTTACCCCATACCCACTCTCTAACAGGCTCAAAGTTTCAACTTGATTTTTCTCCAACTTAAATCTTCCAAAATTTCCCTAAATAATTTCCATTGGATAGAAAATTTTCTCACCTTTTCGGTGATATAAAGAAGTCCTCCTAAATCCTTTAGAAACTCAAGATATGGGCAAGCAAGATTTAAAGGTCAAATTTTCCCCAAGGGGACACGTGTCAAGCAGGGGTGAAGAGCAAATTTTGGGTTGGCGGGTCGCGGGCGGCGTTTGGAATTTTCCTTGCATGGGAGAAAATTTCCATTTTCATCGTGCCTCGTGGTTCCTTTAGGGACATGTGGCGGCCTTAGAGCCATCATTTAAAAGAAAAGGGAAGGGCGAAGCGGCGGGAGTCTTATGGCAATTTCGCAAAGGGGAAGAAAATCCAATTTGGTGCCCATGCACCCATGGGTCCGCCAAGGACACATGGCACTCCAAAATTAACAATGGGGAGAAGGGAGAGGGAGACAGGTAGAGTGGTGGGGAGATTTGGTGAATTTCGCCAAAGGGGAGAAAAGGGAAGGGTTGGACGTGTAGGTCCATGCGCCGCGGATGGAATCCCCAAAGGTGAGGCGGGAGTGCGGGGCCACGGGAGGAAACACAAAAAATTTCCAAATCAAAATTTTCAAAAGGAAAAGGGGTCATGAGGGTTCCCCCTCTGCAAGCACCCAAAGCTACCACGTGGCAGCCTGTGATAGGCCGGGCCGGCGGGGAGAAATGGAAAATTTTCAATTTGTTTTAAAAAGGTCTAAGGGAAAAAAAGATGCCACGCCTCCGCCGTTTCGCCGTAAGGGAATGTGGCAGCCTCTCGATTAGCTACAGGGTGGCAGAGGAAAACTCAAAAATTTTCCCAAACCAAATTTTAAAATTTTCCTAAGGGTCTTAACAGGAATTTTTCGGGTTGCGAGGCGGTAGGGAAAATTTTCCCAAATTTTCCCACCAAGGCAGAAAAACTTCAAAGGGCCATAAATTTTGTTAGAAAGCTTAGTTTTGGGAAAATGAGGACTTTCTGGAAATCTCTTGATGCCCTCTTTGTATAGGAAACATAAATTTTAATTTTTGATAAATTTTAAGGGTCAATTTTACAAAAAGGATTTGCAGGCTTTTAAAAAAGTCAACTAGTAATTTCCAACTTTCAATTTTGATTAAATTGGATCTCCTCCTTCACTCAACATGCCAAACAGACATGGAGGATTTCTCTAGGGAGGGTTTAAAGTTTTTAGGGAAGATAAATTTACTTGTTTGAGTTTCAATATACATTTTTCCATCAAATGATAGAAAACGGTTGTGGAAGAGATTTGGCTCATTTTAACAATGTTTAAAATTGTTTTCTTAAGTTTTATTAGTAAATTTTAGTACCTTGATGTCTCAACATACTAAACTATATCATTTTCAAGTTGATTATTAAGTGCAGGTCTGAACTGTACATTTTGATTGAATTTGCCAGTTTTAAAATATTTACAAGAGATCAAATCTAAAGAGATCCATCTAACTTTTCAATATGCAAGTATGGAATTTCATTTATAAACTAATCCAATACATTCATTTGTTTTTAAACAAACCATTTTGAATCCAAAGAAAATGCTAAATTTCATTTATACACATTCCCAAAATACAAAAATACAACATTGTTTCACATACATTTTCTCTTTCCAAACAGAGATCTAACTATCTCTTTTATCATACAATGAAACATCAAATTCAATCCAAAAATGCATATAAAAAAGGTCTTTCAACTCTTTATTGACTTCAATTATAGATCTTTACATCTTTCCATGTTGAATGCAATAACAAAATTCTATTTCTTTCCAATAAACAAAACAGGATATAAATGTCTTTCACAATTCAAATATATAACTTCATAATCAAATTACATACATCTTTCTTCACAAGATACATATTACAATTTCATCCACAACAAGTGGGAAGGGATTACAAATGAATATGTTTTCACAAGGGACTATCAAACTGCATTTTTCCTTTGCTCTAGGATAGCAACATGCACATTTTCTCTTTCTCCAAGTTGATCACAACAAAAGAGGGGGAAAGGCAACACTCTCCACCCAACCAAGACATCCAATGAAAGGAGAAGCCTTCCTTCATCATTGGCCCTCGAGCCCCAACCAAGATACAATAAAAGGTGTGATTCAACCCATGGCAACAACTAGCTTCCACAACACACAAAATTATTTCAAAATGTAAAATTCAATATAAAACATATTTCAACACAAAATAGTAGTTTACAACTGCAATTGAAAACATTCAAATCAAAACTCAGGCTTGATCATGCAAGCCAAAGGAGCAAGGTCTATGGGGGAAGCTACTTATGCCTCCCAATTGGGAATTGGGCATCCACCAGAACAACCCACCAAAATAATTCATCCCACACACATCCTTATGCCCCACCACAAATTCCTCCTTATGCCTTCCCCAAGATTTCCTTATGCCCACCCCAAAGTAAGAAATGCAATCTTTTCCATGGTGGATCCCAAACCCAAACTCCCTCCACAAAATTATGATGCCAATGGCATTCCCTTATGCCCCCCACATGGATTCCCCATAGCCTTCTCCTACACCATCCCTATGGCAGTCTACCCAACCAGCCAATAAATAAAACAAAACATGCACCATTCACACAACACAACAAGAAAATCACAACAATAAAAGAAGGAACAAACGCCTACCTTTCCATGATAGCTTTGGTTTTCAAACAACACTTCAAGGCTCAAAACATAATCCAAAATAGAAATCTCCCAAGCATGTAAAGATTTTTTCCAAACTTCCTCCAAAACAAGAGCTCCAACACAAGAAAATGTGCCCCAAAGAAGTTGTAAAATGATTCAACAACCCCAAAACAAGAAGAGAGTTTGAATTATATAGAAGAGGGAAGAGAAGAGGATGATGTGGATCCATGTAGGATGCCACATCACACATCCTCAAATTCAAACACAAAATACAAAATCCATTCTCCCAAGCACAATAAAGAGGTGGGTGAAAATATGACAAGTTACTTGCACACTCCAAAAGCCCACACCTCAAGGGACAACAAAATAAATAAAATTTAAGAGAGTGCAACCCAAAAAAACAACATGATTAATAAAATTCATTATAAAAGTCACAAATCACTTCTCCAACCATAAGTATGGTTGGTAAAATAAATTTAGAGGCATGGGACAAGTTTTACTTGTCCCACAAGCCTCCAAAAATAGCCCCCAAGGACAAATTCGAATTTGTCATGGAGGTGGAGTATTTCATACTCCAAAACTGACTTACACACTCTTACACACACCTTACATATTTAATACAATCAGCCAACAACTTCCATTATTACTTTCCCATATCCCAATTTGATTTATTTAAATTTTAACCATATGTTTCCTCACATTTATCTATCTCAATTTAATTAAATAAAGGAACACATCACTAATAAAATACATACAATAATAAATAAAAATAACCACATCAATAAAATACATAATACCCATGGTCACATGTAAAGGTAATCCCCCCCATGGGAATCCCTAACAAAACAACACACAACACAATAAAACGAGTTGCCATGGTGACCTTGTCGAATTCACCTAGAATTCCATTTTGGTTGGTCTCCAATCCCCCGATGTTTGTTGTGATATTTAACCTACAAAACACAAATACCTCCTTCGGCCTCGTGGCCATATCAGAACATCCAACATGATATAAATAAAATCACAGAATCATCTAAGTATGTAAATCACAACAACATCAAGGTAGTTTAACACTATAACATACAATTCATTCCAACAATTATATCATCATAACAAAATATCCAAAATCATATGTCCGAATAACATCCATGAAACATAATATATCATCATCCACATATAAGGTGTCTCTAATAATCATCATACATCATAACCAAATAAATATCAACAATAGTCCATGATCAAATGTCTAACAACATACTAAATCAAAACATAATAATGTCCATAATGTGATAAAATATATTAGAATAAGTATCGTTGGTGTCAAAGGGAAGTGGGCACTACATCCCCCTCCCCTTAGACTCAACTTCCTCCTAGAAGTCACTAGAAAAAATGTGGAAAATAAACTCGTAATAAGGTAGCATCCTCCCATGTAGCTGCAGTCTCATCATATCTCTGTCCCCCTTTGTACCCGAACCGATTAACCTCTCTACCTCGAAGGCCTAGGGTCATGTGATCTAAGATGCAAATGAGCTCCACCATCAGCTGCCCCTGATCCTACACTTGCAATGATGTCCAATATAACACATGAGATGGATATGTAATATATCTCCTAAGAACTGAAACATGAAAAACATCATGTATGCGAGACAAGATGGGTGGCAATACTAGACGGTAGGCCAAAGGGCTGATACACTCCAAGATTGCAAAAGGAAAAATGAATCTAGGAACCTTTTCCATAATGGATAGGGCTCTTGTGTGGCTTGACACGAAGGAACACCTTCATGCCCACATCAAAACTACGGTCGATCCTATGTTGATCTGAATACTTCTTCTCGCTTATCATGTGCCTCCTACAATATCTACCTTATCAACACTACCTCTTTGCTCCATGTCCTATAGAAGATCTTGTCCAAGAGATACTCTGTCCTCTAACTGTCTCATCTAAGAGGTGTCTGCACTCTCTACCATAAAAATCACGAAAAGGAGCCATGCCTATGAAACTCTGGAAACTATTATTGTAGGCAAACTCCAATAAGTATATGTACTCCTCCCATTTAGACTCTTTGATCCATCACATACATCCCGAGCACATACTGCGGGAACATATATTTGGCCTTTGTGCATGATAAGACCATCTATCTCTAAGGAAAAACCATCAAAATTCCCCTCAAGGGGTCTCTATGACTCGATCTCTACTCAAACCGCAATGTAGAAGTTCTTTGAAGAATCCTACTCAGTAAATCTATGCTCAATGTAGTGGCCATAGCCACATGTCTCTCTTCTACTGAGAGCATCTACTACCACATTCTCTTTCCCCTTCACATGCTTGATATCCATGTCATACTCACATAGCAACTCCATCCAACGCCGTTGTGAGCATTGAGATTGGGTTGCGTGAAGAAAGGTGGCAAAGACTCAAATGATCTCGTCATCGAATGTGAATCTCGGCCAAGAAGAAAGTGTCTCCATCTAACCAAAGCATGCAAAACTACCGCAAGCTCAATATCATGGGTCGGAATATAAATATCATGATCCTTGAGTTTGCAAGACTCAAAAGCCACTAATTTACACTCTGAATCAACACACCTTCAAGGCCTGCCAACGAAGCATCCGTGAAAACAAAGAACTCACCCGTGGGTCGACACCTTTGCAAGAATAGGTGGTGTAGTGAGTCACTTCTTTAGTGTCCTTGTAGTCATTTTGTCACCTACCAAGAACAAGGGAACCTCATGCGTGTTGGCCTATCACACAACAGTTTTGGGTGCTCACCGAGGTGTGCGAGAGGGAGCCGAGTCTCTCTTTTATGTGAGTTTAGTGAAAGGCATCATCCATGATCTTGAATTAGTGATTTAAAGGACATGAAAAATCTATAGAGCTCAAAATGGCTTCTATACCCTTTCAGTCATTTCAAAAGTAAAAGTGCTTAACGAAGTAATAGAACTAGAAGTTGTAAATCCACAAATAGACTTAAGATTCAAATAAGGTTCATGAGTATACAAGAACAAAAGCATAATAGGAATATGCAGATAATATAGAGAGAATATCTTAATATAATTATCATGGTAACCTTATCATATTCATTCATAGCATTACTTATAGAATATCACAGAAGGGGAGATCGTAGTCATGTGCCATATCTGGATCCATACATGAAGACTTTCGAATTTTTTTACATTCTCCATTCCCTTATTACATCCTTCATATACTCATCTACCCATTTTATCCCATAGTTCTCACAAGTAATGTTGCGAGCTCCGCTTCCTTCCTCATGTCTCTCTCTTTGCTAAGGGCGTGCATATATATAGGCATCTGATCTTCAATAAACTCCTTTGTAACCTCAGATCTAGCCCCAAGTGTCAAGGTGTGGATCACCTCAAGCGCATGCCTCTCCATGTCATGATTAGCTTTTTGGATCTTCTTATCGCAAGGTATATTCCTTCCAGGACACCCTGTTGCCAGGCTAGAACCTTATCCAAATGGAACACATTCTTCATGTGTTCTATCCAAAAGGCTGAAAATGGCTATGTCCTAAATTTTGCTTTGTGGGCACGCGTCCTTGGTTCTCCAAGAACCCTTTTTGAATCCTACCTTGTGTGCCTTAAATTGCATGCTTCCTTTGGTTGTGCATGCCTATGCGCCTTTAAGATTTGGTAGCTACATTAGGGTCCCAACATTACCCCACACTTCACCTGTTCTCCGCCCTTGAGAACCTTTTCAAAGAATGTAGTAAAAAAAGGCAAGGCCTTGCCTTGGAAAAGAATGGAGGGAAAGAATAAAGAAATGGGGAAGAGAGAGAATAGAAGGAAAAATTCCTAAAGAAGAAGAAGGGGAAAATTCTGCCATAGGTCAGCCTCCAGTGTATTCTAGATCGACTTCATCGTGCACCCTCTTGTAAAGGTTGCCAACCAATGCACTCACCTCATCAAAGGTTAATCCTTCCCCCTGTGTGTTTATGGTTTCTACCGCCATTTCTAGTTCGTTAGCTTGATCTTCCAAGGAGTCCATCTTCCTTGTAATGACTGTGTAGAGCTTTAAGCTAGGTTTTGATTGAGACCCGAAGGATCTCAATAGCTTTAGATTTTCTTTCTACTTCGGCTAGAATCTTTTCTCACTCTGCTCTATTACCTTTATTCTTTTCCCTGAAGTCCTTCAACTCAGCCTCGTCGTTGGCAAGTAGCATGCTTGTCACCTTGTCCTAATCTGTGTAATGGTCGTATGCGACCCCAACGGTTTGTGCAACTACTTTTACATCAACAAGAACCTTGTTGTATTTAGCTATGAGTGCGATGACTTTTAACTTGTCCTCCTGCTCCAAGTGCACAGCTACATGCTCTGCCGACTCCAAAGCCAAAGGCTACCTTTCCATGGTGAGAATCGAGTCAAGTCCTCAAGACACTCCTGAGGGGGAACCATATTTTTGCGTGGGAGGGTTAAGGTCTGGGTGCTTCATGACAATAGCCTAGGAGATGAGCTCCACCTTCTTGGAAACTTCATGCACTTTAGCTTTCTCCTCTTGTAATTCTCGCTGTAGTTGAGCACTGATCAACTTTTCAAGGCTGAGTTCCTTTGTTAGCTCAACTATTTCTTCCTTCCTCTTCTCCATCAGGTCCTCCAAGACTTTAACCCTATCATTTCTATAGAAGATCCTTGCCTCTACCTCCACAGAGACTTTGTTGAGTGCATTACATACTTGCTCATCCGACAGTTGTGTGTTTATGATGGGGTTGACCCCCTTTGTCTCGGATAGCTCTAGTATCGCCCCTTGGTTAACCTCAAACTCGGGCTCATCAAGGTGGGAGTTGAACACCCACAATAGCATCTTTCTTGTGCATGGGTATCCACCCTCAGGATCAAAGGACTCCATGGCGGTGAGCTCCTTGGTGGGCACGGTACTCTAGAAGCATGCACGTAAAACTTTGCTAGGGTCATTAACATACCCCATCATTGATTTTCCTTCCTCTGCGCATTTACTTCCCATGCACATGCCCTTTGGAACAATCACTATAAGATTTGGGCCTTTTGTGCTACTCACACTCTTCTCCCTTTGCTCTTCCTTGAATTCACCGAGCACGAGCTCCGCGCTGCGCTCCAATTCCTCATCGACCAAGGTATTAATCATCTTCTCTGCCTCCCTTGTTGCTTTCTCATCCACCTCCTCTTGAGTGAGCTTGGGCATATCTGGCTCCTTGGTACTTGCCCCCTCACTCCTTTCTTCATTCTACATGCCTTCCTCCCCTTGGGCACCCTTCCTCCTTACAAAGATGAAAGCATCGTTTGCATCTTCTACTTCCTCTTCCTCTGAATCGTGGACATCAATCAACTCCTGATTTACCTCCAGCTCTTCCTCTTCATCATCATCCTTTTCACCTATATAGGCATTCGTGTCATCTGTATCCTTAGACTCTAGTTCTTCCATCCCCTCTTCTTCTTCCTTTGTTGAAAACTTCAGAGTTGGGGATGTGGTCTTCTCTTCATTTGAGGGTTCCTTAGGGGATGGTGGCTTTGCAGGTTCTAGGGTCTTCTCCTTGACCACCATCCTCTTCTTCTTCCGGATATAGGTACTTGTCCCCACGGTACCTACATCCTGCTTCTCCACCGCCCTCTATTCCTCTTTCTCTTCCCTCTCCTTACGCTTTGGTGCGGGCTTCTTCCTTCTAGTAGGGTCATCTGGGATGGATATCTCATCCTCCACATACATGCCCTTTTCAAAATTTGGCCTTATGTGTAGGTAAATCCTTGCAGCATTTCTCCCAGTAATAGGTAAGGTCAAAGGCCTTACAATATGCACATCATGCGACACATACCTTTCAACGTACACATGCTTCTCTAGGTAGACTAGCTTCTTCCTCATTTCCCTGTGCTCTTTGTCAAGGGTGGACAAGTCAAGGTTTAATTTCTTTGACTCCTTGTATTTGTTTACTCCTGCTTGGAAAAATTGGGCAGTAAACGAGAATGGGAGTTTACACCATGGACTCCAGTCTCCATCGACCAAAATGAACCTACCAATACATAAGTGCTGGTAGTCTACGAACTCTATTTCTCCTTTGGTCACCACGGGGATTTGTTCAGGGATCCGCTATTCAGCCCCGAATGCATTCCTAAGGCGTGTATACCATCTTTCTAAGCACACCTTGTGTACCCTTGTCATTGATTCACATGTGTATTTCTGAAACCTCTCCATAGGTGAAGGATCTTCAGTAGGGTACTCCCACATGAACTTGTTGGATGCATCCGACACCATGACTTCTGAGAACACAATTGTCAACAAAATGTTTCCAAATAAGATCTTCCCCCTTTCTCTGTGTTACTTATGATTCCATCTACAATATATTGGGAGAGGTTATATATGGTTCCCTTTGCGACTTTCCTGCAAACATTCAGCTAGGGCTTGCTCACCTGGGTCCACCTTTCTTGTCCATTCATCTTGGAGACTAGGTGTGCGGCCATCTTCATCACCAGATTGCTGATATCCAAGACGTTGTAGTACCTTGATCCCTTCTTCAATTCCTAGGATGATATGGTTTCTTTGATTGCCTCCTCATCCAGGAGGTCATCTTCGAGTGTGTCCCCTTTATAGTTTAGGCCTATGAAGCATGAAATTAGTTGGGGATTTATGTGCATTTTGTGCCCTATGAAGTAGAAGAAGTCTTCGTGTATGCGTGTCATCAACCACTGGTACAAGTGCTCGGGCTTCCCAAAATATGGTAACTGGAAAAGTTGGAGAAGCCCTGCCTTCTCCATTTTCACCTTGACCACGTCACTGTAGATCAACAACCTATCAGGTGTTCATTTATTTGTGGGGCGCACTAGCTCTAACACCATTTCCTTCACGATTGTACTTGACTGGTGATTGTAGTTGATCATGGTCATATTTCTTATGTGGGACTCCCACTCTTGTCCTAGCAAAACCCCATCCGGGTATTGAATCTCTGAGTACCATTCCTCATTTATATCCAAGGGTATTTCTTCTTATTTCTTCTTTCCTTTTCCTTTACCCTTTCCCTTCTTGGATTATTCTGCAGGTTTATCAACTGGTTTCGTGGCTGTCATTGCACCCTTTACTTTCATTCCCAGGTTAACTTGCGAGTTGTTTGAAATTTTTCCTCGTGCGCCCGTGCCCTAAAACACAAACCCTAATCTCATATTTTTCTCCTTTGATCACGGTGCTTCTTCACAACGTTCCTCACACCTGTGAATCACTTCTACTCTGGTTTGTAGATCCAATGGACCGATTGCGCTTAAGTTCTTGGGATTTTCCTTCACACGAGTCAATTCTTGAAACCCTAGCTCTTGAAATAAAATCACTCTTCTTGTGTTCACAAAGTGAAATAATGAAATTCCCACTCTTGTATTTATAGCTTTTCCTACTTTTACGCATTTAAGGCTAGGATACCTACCACTGTACGACAATTTTTAATGCGGTGTTTCACAAGAAAACCCGACTTCGACGCTTCTCCTTACGTACCCAATCCTTGCGTAAAACAGAAGAGTCTTGCATGCATGTTATCGGCGCCAAAGGCACTTCTTCCATCCTCATGATTCTTTCTTTTGCCTACCTCATGTTTTTGCACTTTTTCTCCTATGTACATGGATTTCGAATGTATTTTTATTTTGCCACCGACCCAAATCCTCCTAGCAGAATAACTCCAAGTTTCTCTTCATCATCTCACCCCACACTAAAACGATGCGCGGTCCTCTGCGCATTCATAAGTCAAAAATTAATAAGGTTACCGGCACCCAAAGTGCAAAACAAAACAACAACACGAAAGGGAAATACAAGAAAGGAAAAGCATAAAAGGAAATTCTAAACTAACTAGCAAAACTACCTTATTTACAAACACCAAGAAGCATTATTTATAGTAGGGCTTCAGCCTACTCCCATTGAAGTGTCCAGGTAATTTTGTTCCATCCAGCACTTGTAACTGGCATGCACCCAAATCAAGGATGTATGAAATTACATAAGGACCCAACCAATGCACCTTCAACTTTCCAGGATGGTGTAGAAATTTTGAATCATATAGCAATACCATCTGGCCAACCTCAAACTATTTGTTCTTAATATGGTGGTCATGCCATGCCTTTTTCTTTTCCTTCTCAGTTGTTTGGCTCCATCTTGCTAGTGAGCGCCTTTCATCCAACTTCATCAATTCATCTATTCTTTCTTCCAAAGACTTGCTTATCATCCAACCCTCCTGCATGCACTATACATAGAGATGGTAGCATGAATTCAAGCTGTCAAAAGTGCTTCCATGCTGAATACCAATTGAAATGGTATGGCCTTGTTCAATCTTTTATACGTTGTTACGTATGCCCAAAAGCTGCGACACCTTGTCATCCCAATCCTACCTACCCACATCACATATCTTAGTCAATGTGTGACTAAGGATTTTGTTGAATGCCTCTACAGTCCCATTTTCTTGAGGGTGATAAGGGGTAGTCTTGTGATGGGATACCATGAATTCTCGCCAATATAATCTCGATGGTTTCATTTAAAAAGTGAGTGTCCCTATCACTTGTTAAACTTAATGGGCACCCATATCTACTGATAATGTTCTCCTATAAAAATCTAGCAGCCGTGGCTGTGGTTCAATCCTTAGTGGGCACGGCCTCTGTCCACCTTGTCAGATAATTAGTACAGGTAATGATATACCGTGAGTTAGTCCTTCGCGCAACTGGTGAGATTGGTCAAAAAAATCTATTACCCATTTCTCAAAAGGTTCCACGCTGGCGATGGGGCATAAGGGCATCTCATCCCTTCTTCCAGGTTTTCCAAGGCATTGGTAGTGGTCACAAGCCTTGCAAAACTCAATGTAATCTTGGTGAATCATCTCCCACCATAGTCTAGTGACTAGGATCTTACGCACGGTTGCATTCCCCGCATAGTGTCCTCTAGCAATCCCACCATGGGCTTCTTCTATTATGGCCACATGTTCATGTTCTAATACACACCGGTGCAAAACCTCATCGTGGCCCATTTTATACAAATCCCCATTGATCAACATGAAGGGCATGGTGTGTATGGCTAACCTTTTCCTTTCCAGTGCTTTCATCCCTTTGGGTGCCACACCTTCCTTGAGAAAAACAACAATGTCTTCTAACTCTGAGGGTGCGGGCCGTAATCTGAATAGTTACGCGTCTAACATGGTTTCCTTGATACTTTGTGCATCCTCTCCCGAATCAATCCTTGATAAATGATCCGGCGTACAATTGTTCTTTCCAAGTTTTACCACCACTCAATTCAAAGCTGCTAAAATTAAAGTACCCAATGACATATGCGCCCGCAACACTTTGCTTTGTTTACTAGATACTTCAAGGCCATATGGTCAGTGTAGAATATGAAGGGAGTCACCAAGCAGATATTGTCTAAATTTTTGGAGCACATAGATCATTGATAATGCCTCGCACTCGGTCATTGTATAATTTTGTTCTGCTGGTGTCAAATTTCTACTTGCAAAACACAAGGGATGATCAACAATCCCCTCTCTGGTTGAGAAAAAATGGCTCCCATTGTTATACCAGAGGCATCCACGTGGACATGGAAATATTTATCCCATGATGGGAATCATAGAATAGGTGCGGTGATAAGCCTTTCTTTTAGAGTGTCAAATGCCCTCTGCTACGCCTCTCCCCACTGAAAGGCACTCTTATGTCTGAGCAATATTTCCAAAGGCGTGGTGATCTTGGCGTATCCCTTAATGAACTTTCTATAGTACCCAATGTGTCTAAGAAATCCGTGCATGGCACTTTGGCTGGTGGGATCCCCTAATCCCACAATAACTGCAACTTTCGTGGGATCCACCAGTAAGCCCTCTTTGCATATGATATGCCCCAAAAATGTTCTAAAAGGAGTTGCAAAGACACATTTCTTAATGTTGAGGGAAATCCTCAACTACCGAAATCTTTCAAACATCAACCTCAAGTTATCACAATGGTCCCCGACCAATCCATACCTTTGTCCAATCATCCAAATATACTTGAAGGAACTTGTGGATGAAGTCCTGAAATGCTTATACCACTATGTGTGAAAATACAGTGGGTGCATTCCTCAATCCAAAGGGCATGATTGTGTATGAAAATCTTTTCCACTCGGTGGTGAAAGTTGTCTTTTCTTGGTCTTTCTTGGCAATCCTTACTTGGTGATATCCTGAGAATCCATCTATAAAGGAATAGACCTCGCACACATGATCAACTCCTTTCAAAATCTCTTCAGTGAAAGGGGTGGGAAAAGGATCTATGATACAAACAGTGTTCAACTCCCTGTAATCCACACATATCCTAATCCGCCCATCCTTCTTTATGCTGATCACCATTAGACTTATCCATTCTGATTCCTCCACTGACCTCGGTGATACCTTGGATATTATCATTTGTTCTAACTCTTCTTTAACCCTTACACACATGTTGGGATTCATCTGTAAGGTCTCTTCGACAGTGCACACCATCGTTCAACTTTATCCTCATTTCCCCCAATGAATGGTGGATGCATTTCAAATTATGGTATCCATGTGGGAATAAATCCTCTAATTCACACAAGAGATCAATGATCTTTGATAGTTCCTTGTCCAACCGGTAGTCCCCAATGATAGCTTCCTTGGGATCCTTCTCAAGCCGATGTTAAATTTCTTGGTTTTGAGTGGTTCATGATACGTGCACACACATGCATCCATTTGTCAACTACCTCACATGTTCTAACTGAATATTTGATATTCGGGCTCTCCATCTCCTCTCCATCAATAACGTATACTATCTTCCTTTTCTCCTTTTCAAAGCACACGCGTGCTCGACTTATATGTCTTTTGGTTCCTTCTCTTGAGCTGCGCTTCCAAGCTAGGTCCACCAAGTAAGTCTACTAATCTATCTTTCACCATGGTAGAATCCCCCAGAGTGATGTGATTGATAGCCTACAACGCCTCATCAACCGGTTGCTTGGTACTTCAAGACTCGTATGTGTGAACCAGTCGCCACTAATTCCTGCCAATTTCTTGTCACGGTGGCAAGTTTTAGAATGGATGTACCAAGTGCGTGCATAACCTTGTAGTGTCGAATACAACTTGTGCACCCAATGGGAGAGTGGTAAAGCTTCCGCACCTTCTCGCTAGACCCTCTCACATGCATGGATGTGGGAAGAGATGGGTTCATTGCTATTGTAATCCTTGATAGTGGTGGGGATATTGTTCTTCGAGAATCAAACAGTGAGAAAAATTCTAACTTCACACCATTCCAACAAGTTTTCGCTATGCGCGGCCCACCACCTTGCTGTTGTTCCTAAGAAAACATAACCTAGCATACCTCTTCGCTTGTCCTCCCTCCATTGAGCTTCCATTTCTCTCAAAAATACCTCAGGGTATGCATCCCTAGAATACTTGGTTATTACCTTTCCTCCCAAGCACCAAACTATACGTGTCATGGTTACCCTGGTCATTGATCCTTTCAGATGTTGCCCAATCAATTCATAAGTCCCATGCACCCAATTATCGCATGCTATACTGGTAGTATCATTGACAGATTGAGCATCATCAAACTGGATGACTCCTTCTATAGGGTAAATGGTCTCTCGGATCTCTTATGGAGAAAACATATATTCTATCTAGGACTTCCTCTCCAATGGGTTCAGTATAGGGTTTGGAATTTCCATCAGCAAGTGGTATAATCACCCTCTCTTCCTTATTTTCAAAGCTTATGTACCCCTTGTTAAACCAGAGATCTACATTATTCTTATAGCACCACGGGCACCCAAGTAACACTGGGAAATTATCTACCTCGGAAAGTGCCAAGACTTCAAAATCCCCAGTGAACTTAGTCCCCTGAATGGTAATGGTCACATCCTTCAAGACACCTATGGGCATTGCCTTTGTCTTATTTTCCATATACAACACATTTGAAGATGGCTGTAATGTAGGTCTTCCCATTTGATGTCAGGCATCCAAAGTGAGAACATTAACCTCTGCGCTTGTGTCAATGAGGATGTTGCTAAGAAGCCATCCATCCACTACTGCGTTCAAGGTGATCTCTTTGTCATAATCAAGGTTGTGAGGTGGGAGGTTTGCATGTAAGATCTACCTTTCGTGCTCTTCCTCGGTGTGTGGTACCTTTTCTCTCAATCATGATCCTAGCAAGGAATAACATTCTCTTGCCTCAGCAGTTTACACACCTCCTTAACCTCATCCAAGTCATCCTTTGGTGCTTCTACTGGTCTTCTTTGCTCATCTTTTCTAGTTTTCTCTTTTAAGCATTGGATCTCCCCTTGTAAGCTTCAAATTACATCCATGGTTTCTTGGTAGACTTCTTTCTGGTGAGCTGGGTTTGGATACTTCCCATGTACTACTTCTCTTAAAACTAGAGGTCTCTACTTAGGTGCTTCCCTTGTGCACGCGGACTCCACCCTTGTTGTTACCATAACAGGCTCTAGTTCTGATTCACGTATTACTCGCGGGAGCCATTACACGTCAGCCTTCTTAATACTCACCATGGTAGCGCCCTTATCCTTCGGTGCTGCTGACTCATATGTTTGTATAACTCTGGGCACTCTTCGTACTTATGTTTTTTTCCACACTAGGAGCATTGTAGAATATCTGGACATTCACGCTTATAATGGTCTGTGGCTCCACAATTAAAGCATGTTCCATGTAGGAACTCACTTCTTCCCTCGCGTTTACCACGGCCATGAAATCCTCCATGAAATCCTCTCCTACGCGCACCTCCATCTCCGCGTTCTTCATACCGACAGTCATATCCCTTGGAACTACTAGTAATGCTAGTTTGGCGCACACCAAGATCAATTACCTCATGAATCTGGTTAATTAATCTACAATCCTTGGTGTCATGTGTGGTTGAGGTACATATCTTGCAATAACAAGATATGTTTTTATGGATCACGCACTGTAAAAGGGGCACCTACTTGCATCATGATCCCCGTGACATATCTCACAATTTACCACTATGGCACGTACTACCTTTCAAGTACATATCCCGCCATTATCCTTCATGTGCCCTTCTACGTCACAATGTATGTACCACATCCCATCCTTTGTGAGTCTCGGAACTATCTTGGCAAATAATTTCTCCAACTACTTAGCCATGACAATGATCCGAGCCTCCAAAAATGTGCTAACACCAGTGTCAACACTACCAACTGCCTCATCGCACAAAGCAGCTTCCAACTCTTCACGCGGGTCCATGAATGTTTTATGAGACAAAACCATCCTAAAGGGTGTGATCAACCCTTTGATAAACCACTGAGAATGTTGTGAAGGGTGGATATCATAAAATAGTTTACACAATAGAGTTTTAAAGATCGCATCATATTCCCACACGCTCTCTACCATTCCCTGCTGGATTTTCTTGAGAGAGCTGATGGTCTTCTGTTCAAACACAGGTATGTGGAATTCTACCAAGAATGCATTTTTCAAAGTGTGGTATAATCCCTGTGATCGATGAGGGTCATAGTTTATATACCAAATATACATGCGTCCTTGCAAGGTTGTTGCAAATTGAGCCTTTCGATCTCGGGTCATGATCCCCTTCGCGCACCATAGTAGCTCGCACTTATGCACATGTTCGCAACATCTTCTATCCCATGTCTGTAAGTGCAGAGACCTCTTGAAAAATACTTAAGGAGGTGGTGAGGCCCTTGTCCTCCCGACCCAGTCCCTTGATTTCCTCAGGTGTTTCCTCCTCCTTCGCTGAGACCCACCGAGATCCTATTGTGTTAGGTATGTGGCCTATGTTTGTCATGTCTAAGGTTCCCATTGTCCCACCGAATTACTGTGCTTAGCCAGGTTTGTGAACAAGTGCCACTCCTAGTTTTATTTCCTCCACCACTTCCTGACGCGCTCCCAAAACCACCTGTATATGTGCCTTGTTTAAACATTCCACAAAATACTGGAATAGTGTGTGAAGCCACATAATTCCCAAATGAGAAGTTGTATCTTTTAGGTGCCGATCGGTTGCTTCCATTGATACCAAATGGATCAATTATACTTTTCCTTCATTCAAACAAACCAAGTGCCAAGGTTCAATCACTAGGAGGGGTTAGATGTGTGCTAATGATTCCTCTTTATGCACGTGAAGGGATCTCATCGGAAGGCCGAGGGTTCTCTCTTCCACACTTGCCAAGATTGGGTAGCACAGATCGCTGTTTAGGCTCCACATCCTCCACGTGAACCTCTTATCCCAAAAATGTATGCCTCCATGGATCCATCTTAAATGCAACCTCACACCATCTCACATTCTCCCTCTCACATGCTTCACCATACTTAAGTCTGTCTCTCCTCCCTTTCCTTTTCAATCGTTATATGAACCATCCTTCCCAACTCGGCTTCCTCACCAAGTGCTCGAGTGATTTAACCGACCATTGGGAATGCCTCTAAACTCATGGTTACCATCAAGATTTTGATTGCCAGGGGGATAGCCCACAAAAATGATCCTCTGGGCTCCCACAAAAATTCAAACTCAGCAACTTCCGGACAAGAATACGTGGAAATTACATATTCCAGAGTGTAGCTAGCCAATACTCCCTTCCACCAATGATCTATAGCACGGGTCCATGTTAGATCAGCATCTTGCAAGTTCTGGTATGTTTCTTGGGTCCAAGGGTGTGATTTATAATACCACCTTGACCTAGATGCATATGCCGAGAGCCACTCAAATAACTCTACTAGGAAACAACAGAAGAAGGTTTCGTACAACTCATGATAGAGAGTGTCTTCCACCCATCTTCGCATATCAAACTCAGGTCTAGTATTGAATCTCTAAGCAAACTCATCTTCCGTGCTTTTAAACCAATTTTCAACACCTTCAAGTGTTAAGCGCTCTATCATCACTTTTTGCACAGACCATGATGTATGCCATGTTCCACTACAACTTTGAAAAGAGGTCCTGCAATGGAACCAAGATGTAGTCATTTTTACACCCACCAAGAACAAGGGAACCTCATGCGCGTTGGCCTATCACCCAATGGGCGCTGGGTGCTCACCCAAGGCACATGAGAGGGAGTTTAGTCTCTCTTTTATGTGAGTTTAGTGAAAGGCATCATCCATGATCTTGAATTAGTGATTTAAAGGACATGAAAAAGCTATAGAGCTCGAGAATGGCTTCTATACCCTTTCGGTCATTTCAAAAGTAAAAGCGCTTAATGTAAGTAATAGAACTAGGAAGTTGTAAATCCACAAATAGACTTAACATTCAAATAAGGTTCACGATTATACAAGAACAAAAGAATAATAGAAATATGCAGATAATATATAGAGAAGATCTTAATACAATTATCATGGAAACCTTAGCATATTCTTTTCATAACATTACTATAGAATATCACGAAGGGGAGACCGTAGTCATGTACCATATCGGATCCATACATGAAGACTTTTGAAAAAAATTTACATTCCCCATTCCCTTATTACATCCTTCCTATACTCATCTACCCCTTTTATCCCATAGTTCTCACATGGTAATTTTGAAAATCTCCACTTCCTTCCTTGTGTTCTCTCTCTTTGCTAAGGGTGCGCATATATATAGGCATCTCGATCTCTAACAAAATACTCTATAACCTCGGATCTAGCCCCAAGTGTCATGGTGTGGATCATCTCAAGCGCATGCCTCTCCATGTCATGATTAGATTTTGGATCTTCTTATCGCAAGGTATATTATTTCCAGGATACCCTATCCAGGGTTGGAACCTTATCTAAACAAAACATGTTCTTCATGTGTTCTGTCAAAAAGGTGAAAACGGCTAAGTCCTAAATTGTGCTTTGTGGGTGCACTTCCTTGGTTCTCCAAGAACCCTTTTTGAATCCTACCTTGCACGCCTTAACTTGCACGCTTCCTCCGGTGCATTATTACGCCTACACGCATTTAAGATTTGGTAGCTACATTAGGTCCCAACAGTCTTAAAGGCCTACTCACATCTGTCTGACCAAACAAAATTCTTCCCTTTCCTCTGAAGGGAAGTGATAGGGTGTGCAATCCGAGAGAAGTCCTGGACAAATATCTCGGTAGTAACATTGATCCCATGAAGCTATGCACCTCCATCACCTTTGTAGTAGGGTCTTGGCCAATCCATAATGGCTCTAATCTTGGAAGGATTGACATTGATACCTTCCATAGAAATGATATGATCCAAATAATGCACCTCTGCGTCTAAAAGAATGCACACTTCTCTAAGTTCTTGTAAATTTGCTACTCTCGAAGACACTAAAAAGCACGGAAAAGGTTCCCTCTTTCTCCTCACGTGTATGTGATTATATCAAAATGTCATCTAGGAAGATGAGCACAAAGTGATCTAAAAAGGTCCTGAATACCCCATTCATCAAACTCATGAACACTGCAGGGGCATTAGTTAAACCAAAAGGCATCACTGTGAACTCATAATGCCCATATCTCATGCAAAAAGTGGTCTTATGAATGTCTACCTCCGAAATCCTCAGTTGATGGTACCTTGACTTAAGATCAATCTTAGAGAAAACTGTGGCTCCCTTCATCTGATCAAACAAGTCATCAATATGAGGAAGAGGATAACGATTCTTGATCGTTACCTTGTTCAAATTGGCAGTAATCAATACACAACCGCAAGGATCCATCCTTCTTCTTCACAAAGATCACCGGTGCACCCCAAGGGGATACACTAGGATGGATAAGGCCTTTCTCCAAAAGGCCCTCAAGCTACAACTTGAGCTCACAGAGCTCTAGGGTGGTCATCCGATAAGGTGCTCATGAGATAGGATCTTCTCCAGAACTAGATCTATATGAAAATCAATCTCATGTGGGGGTGGTAACCCGGTAGCTCCCCTAGGAAGACATAAAAACTCTCTCAAAATGGGATGATCATCTAGCGATGGTCCACTAGACCCATCCTCTGATCTGTCACTGACTGTAATAACATACATATGACAACCCCATTGCACACACCACTTAAGATACATAGTGGAGATGGTGTGAATGGAAATTTGTCCCTTAACCCCTAAAATCACCGACTCAACTCCCAAATCATCTACACAAGATATAGTCTTGTGATAACAATCCATCCTAGCCCTGTGTGCAGATAACCAATCCATACCCAAAATGACTCCATACAAGCCCAAAGGAAGGATACAAAGATCTAAGGTAGTGGTGAAAGGTCCCAAATCCACTACATACTCCTTAACTAAGGAGTCTACAGAGATCTTGGCTCCAGAAGCCATCTCGACATCCCAACTAAGACCCTGCCTAACTACGGTGAGCCGCATCGCTCTACTAAAGATGGTGCAATGAAAGAATCAAGAACTAGAATCAAACAATACAGAGGTAGGAATACCACCAATGCTTGCTGTGGTCTCAATGATCGTGCTCGATGCTCGCTCGGTAGTTCTTAACCACCGCATAAATCTTGTGGCCTGCATCCCATGTCACCAAAAGTCAGCTCTGAAATCAGTGCCTTACCCTTGTTGTTAGGGTTATGTGGGAAATATCTCTAAAAAGGTCTAGAAAATCCACAACCAAAACATCCTCCCCAATGAGTAGCACCTCCAGTAGGTGCCCTAGAATTCTGTGGCATGGATCCTAATGATCCGACTATGGTTTTTTGAGGTCTCGCTAGCGAGCTCCCCCGACCGAGCTCTAGGTTCACCCTATGTCCTATTGGGACCCCTAGGAGGAGGCCTCATACTCGACCTCTCTATATATCAAATCTCTGTGGAGGTCTATGAGGTGGGTGAGATTGCTACATTACTGCTCTTGTTGTGGCCTAAAGGATGACCTGTGCTATACCACGGCCACCACGAGGAAGTACTAACCCCCTCGATCTAACATCCTACATCTACCGTATGTGGCTCTCGAATCAGTCTCTATCCTGTTGGGTCTTTCCTCGAGTCTCCTCCGAAATATATGCCTTCTCGATGGCCTCATCTAAAGTCTATGGGCGGTGGATCTGCACTACACCTCTAATATCTAAATTTTAGACCAGAGATGAACCCGTGAATCCACACCGCTCATCTTGCATATACTTAACATACTTGGGGTAGATAAAAAATCTAATCTCATACTCTGCTACAGAAAGAGATGCCTATCGGAGGTCATGGAACTCGTCGATCCTCTGTTATATGAACCTTCATGACAAATACTTGCTCCTAAATCTCTCCTCAAATAGCTCCTAGGTCACTATCTCTAAATTTACATGGAGCTTCTACTCCAATGTCCTCCACCATACTCCTGCTCCATCCCTCAGTAGATGGATCACAACATGAGCTTTCGTGTTGCTAGTAAAAGGAAAAATCTTGAAGCAACCGTTCAAGCTCACTAGCTAGGCCTCTGCCTAAAATCCACCCATATCACCTAAGTAATGTGATGGCCAAAGCTTCAAGATCTCCTTGATGTGATCGTACAGCTGTGGTATGGCGGCCTCTAGGTCTCTCTGCATGCTCATCCTTAAGCCTAGGGCTCTAATACCTATCTCTATGCTCTAGAACTCTATCACCCGGTCTCCTAGTGGTGACTCTACTCGGCTGAAAATGTAAGGGAGTTCTCTCCTCTATGCTCCTCGTTGGGTTGAGGAGATACTTGACCCTCAATGGAAGGGGCTTTGTCATGGCTAGCTGCATGTCCTCCTCCTAATCCTCCGCATAGAGTGGCGTTAACATCCGAAGGGTCTCAGAGAATCGAGGTAGTATAACCGCTACACCCGAGATCCGGTGGTGGTGGTGGTGGTAAGTCTGAGTCTCTGTGAAGGTTCCTCTCACTCTGTCTGAGCCTCCTGCATAGACCAAAGTGAGAGTTAGTTTATTTTTCTAAGTTTTACACAACTTCCATGTTTACTAAAATATACAAATTCTAGCTAAGTTGTTTTCTAGGTTTAAAAGTGTG
Source organism: Taxus wallichiana var. yunnanensis (assembly GCA_018340775.1). Classification (NCBI taxonomy): domain Eukaryota; kingdom Viridiplantae; phylum Streptophyta; class Pinopsida; order Cupressales; family Taxaceae; genus Taxus; species Taxus wallichiana. Next base: position 561,643,103 of record CM031234.1, read on the forward strand.
CTAGGTTTAAGTTTCATGTCCCAAGTTTTCTAGTGTGCCCAATGGTCCAAGCCTTTGAACCACTTCTCTGATACCAAGTGTGATTCTGGTTAAAACAACCACTTGAGACCCAAGAAACAACCTAGGGTTAGTTAGAAAATTATGGAATAATTTTTTTTTGATTAGAAGTGTCCACAACCAAGTTGCAAGACAACAGTTGACCCTATTAGGTTTCGAGAACAAATCTAAATTACTAGAACATATTTTTCCTTCATTAACAAATATCAAGTTCACATGGTTCATTTTTTAGGGTTAGAAGTTTCAGTTAGGTTTAGGGAGTAATTTACCCCCATACCCACTCTCTAACAGGCTCAGAGTTTCAACTTGATTTTCTCACACTTAAAACTTCCAAAATTTCCTAAATCATTTCCATTAGATAGGAAATTTTCTCACCTTTCCTAGGTGATATAAATAAGTCCTCCTAACTCCTTCAGAAACTCAAGATATGGGAAAGCGGACTTTAGAGGTCAAATTTTCCCCAAGGGGACACGTGTCAAGCAGGGGTGAAGAGAAAATTTTGGGTTGGCAGGTTGCGGGGTGGCATTTGGAATTTTTGCTTGCATGGGAGAAAATTCCCATTTACACCCACACCTCTGCAGGTCCTCCAGGGACACATGGATGGAGGCCTTAGAGTCATCACTAGAAAAGAAAAGGGAAGGGTGGAGTATACTGGGAGTCTTGTGGCAATTTAACCAAAGGGGAAGAAAATAAATCAAAAGATGCCAAGTGTCTCTTGAGAGGCGGGTTTGTGGAGGATTTTTGGAAAATTTTCTAGTTTCATGAAAAGGGGAAAATGTTTTTCCTAAGCTGCGGATCAACCAAAAGATGCCACGTGTTAGCAGTGGAGCATGGCACGGAGTTTTTTTGGAAAATTTTCCCAATTTGAAAAAAAGAGGGAAAAAGTTCAAATTTCAGCCCACGAACCTAAATTTTTCCCTAATTTTGCCGCTTTGCCCTAAATCTTTAGAAGGGCATATCTTTCGATCTAGAACTTGGAGTTTCATGCTTTTGGTATAAATGGAAAGTGTTGAAATCCGCTACACGATGGACCCTTCAATATTGAATTTTGATCGAGTTTTGTGGGAGAAAAATGGAAAACTATCTTTCGCATGGGAAAAATGCGTAACCAACCCCAACCACCAAAATTGATGAAGTATGGCATCTGTTTCTTCTCCAGCATGGTTGAATGCATTGAAAAATGGATTTGTGAGGGTGCCCTTGTTGTTTTAATGAATCTTGTTTGTGGTTGGAGATATCGAATCATTTACCCGCATTTTTTCCCCTTCATTCTGTTTGAGTGATAAAAGCTAGTTTTGGCTCATTTGTAAAAAGTTGTTCATCCTTCTTCTCTGCCTCTCCCTTATTTTCTTCCCTAGGGTAAAAATGGAGTTTGAACCTCCTCCCCTGCTCTGTAATGGAATTTTTGCCTCTTACCCGTGAAATGATGATTCTGTGCAAACTTTTGGAGCAATAAAAAATGTGTTTTGTGATGTATTTGTCCATCCTTTCTCATTTTTTGGTTGTTTTCTTCTTTCCTCTCTTCATTTTAGGTATTTTTGCATGTTTGAATGTTCATTGTAGGTTTTGGAGCTGTGTTCATGGAGTTTTGGAACTTTTTTTTGTGTGAAATTGATCTTTGGTCCTGTAATGCACTTATCCATCCCTTCCATTGCTCACCTCTTCTTGTTTCATGGTAGTTTTGATAGATGTTCAATACTTTCCTTCTATGGTGTATCACCATTTTAGTGTAGGATCTATTTTTTCTAGTTTCTTTCTCTCCTTGTCTCCTTAGAAGTTAGATTAGGATTAGATTAGCTTGCCGCACTTTGGAATAGCTTGTGGCGGAGGGTAGTTTAGGAAGAGGAACCAACCTTCTTTGGATATCTTTTGCCATTTGCAAAGGTACCACACTTTGGGAAAGCTCAATGTTGTGCATTCACACCAAATGATTTTTCCTTAGAAAAGTAGATCCATAACTCATTTGGGGGTGCTGTGAATTTACACTAACAGTTTTGGCACACCCAGTGGGACACTGGGGTTAGATATTTCATCTTCTCTTAGTGTCTTATGCAAAAACAAAAAATCCAACATCACTGTGCACCACTAACAATTTTGGCATGCCCGGTGGGACCTTAGAGGTCTTCCACTTCATCTTTTGTAGGTTGGTGTGTTCCTGTGAAGATTTCAACCTTTGGAGGCAATTACAAACACATCTGACAACTCCATCTAGTCAACAACCCATCTTAGAAGTTGTAGACCCTCTTTCCATTCATTTTCATTCATTTTTCATCCATTCTTCCTTCCATATCTTCCATATTCTTTCCACTCCATAAAATTGTGCAATCATGACTTCATTTCCCCCATGGAATCTACAATTTCAACAATAGCAATGTTTCCCACCTCTAACATGTTTTTCAAATTCTCTAGATCAGCATGTTGATCAAATTCAAAACCAGTATGCATATCCATATGAGAAATGCCAAAATATGTTTGGATATGGAGGATATCAAGCACATGAATACACATATGATGAGGGAAGTCAAGAAGAAAATGCAGGTTTTATGGAGAAGATCCAAAAGATTGAGGTACAAAAGGTGAAATCAAGAGCTACAACTCAAATGGAGGATTTCAGAATTGGTTCTTGGACACTTTGTGTCCATGGGTTGGCCCTTTTCCAAGACATTTGAGCCCTTAGGAGAAGTTGGACTTCATGGTCGAGATGCTGCCCCAACTTACACAATGGGTAGTAGAGATAGAGGCCTATGAATTTGGTGTTGAGCAACCTTGTCAATGGGTAAGTTCTACACCATCATCTTATTTTTCTCTTTCCATTCCTCAAGTAGCACCGTCTCATTTTGAATGCCAAATTCCAAATCCAACCCATGCTACCCCAAGTGTTGATTTCATTTCTCCATCCCCTAGTCTTCCACCTCATCTCAATTATTTTGTCCTTTTCCCTTCCAAACAGTCATCCCCTCTAAACAAACAAGAAGTTCTACCTCCTCCACCACCAAAAATAATTGCAAAACTAGTTGAGTCACAACCCACCCCTCCTCTTGCATTCCCAAATCCATTTTGGGAAGATAAAAATCAGAAAATCAGTCAAGGACAACCGAAGAGGAGCCCAACAGAAAATAAATGACAGACAATCTAAAGAGTTGGGCTGCCAAATTTGGGATTACAAAGATCCCCTTGCTGGTTAAGCCTACAGAGGAGGTAAAGGTTGAAGAACCAGTGGTGGCTGAGGTTGAGTTTGCAGCAGAAGAAGAGCCAAAAAAGAAGAAAAAATCAAAAGTTTGGTAAGCTTGGCTCTCAAATTTGGGATAACAAAGATCCCCTTGATGGTTAAGCCTTTAGAGGAGATTAAAGTTAAAGAACAAGTGGTGGCCAAGGCTGATTTTATAGCAACAGAGAAGTAAGAAGATCAATCATCAAGTTGCTCAGAGTGTAGTGTCCATGTTGGCACTCTGCTGGAAGAAGATGCTGATCCAATAGAAGTTACACAATTAGCCATGGAAGAGGAAAGCTCTAAAAGAGATCTTATAGCCCCAACTTGTCCTCTAGAGCAGCAGATTGAAGAGTTTGATTTGAAAAAATTCATGCTAGAGGAAGAGTTAAATCAAGAGCAAGATGGTCTTCAAGCAGCAGAGGAAGGAGAAGCTGCTCCAAATCCAAAAGAAGAGGAGCACATTCCAGCTGTGGAGGAGAAAAGTGCAGATCCAAGAGCTTTGAACACAAAACAAGCTATAGAAGAACCTTCAGTTCTTCCTTCCATTTCATCTCCTCGAGCTCTAATGTTGATGAGGAGTTTTATCTTTCAAAATTAATGTTTGAGGATGAGGAGAAACATGGTGAACAAGTTGCTGATCAAGAGAACACCATGGAGGAAGTTGAACATTTGCAGCATGACAACAAGGAGGCAGTTTATTTGTCAGATTTGGAGGACTATTTTGATGGAGAGGAACCAATTGAAATCACATTGTTTTCTCCTTCATCATCCATCTTCCAAACACAATAACTTGGTTTCATGAAGGAGAGCATTCATTTGCAACATCCTGCATTTTATAACAGCTCTTTGGAACTAAGGTTGGAAGATATTAATCTTCCATGTTCTTCTTCAGAAGAGGAAGGAAAAGAGCATAAAAGTTCCACCATTTCTTCCACACCATCCATCCAAGAAGGTCCACAAGAAGACTCCATTTTTGGAGAAGAATTTGAGCTATGGGCATATCAAGCAGATCGACCTTGCCTAATAAGGTATTTGGCTTCATTGGAGCCAAAGGATGAGCCAACACTAGTCATGCTTACTCCTGAGCATGAGGATGATATGAAAAGTACCAAGGATCAGATGTCATGCCTCTTCAATCCAAATGCATAGCAACTAAAAGAGATATTTGATTTGTCTCTAGCTGATACCTTGTTGATTTGGGTGGAATATCATATTGTAGTTAGTTTTTCACTCATCCAACCAGCCATGTTTAATGCCAAATCAATTACATGGCTACCATTTTTGAGGAAAGGAAGCTATTTTGCACAACCAGTTGTAGGTTTTGTTTGAGTTCCCTTTGCTCTTAGTTAGAGTAGAGTAGGTAGGTTTGCTTTTAGTAGAAGTGCTTGTGCACACTCTGCATATCCCACTTGGGGTATGTATGATTTCCAATTTTGTACATAGTTGTTTGGTGTTGTTTTGGTTGCTCTTGCACAGTCCATTTTAGTGGCTTTTGGTGAGGATCAACTCCAAGTTTCAGTGGGTTTCCAAGTGGCTCAGAGGTCAAATTTTCATAGTTCATATTAGAATCGGTTATCAGGCTTGACTCCATGCCCAATGGATGCAAAAAAGGCCACTGATCTTTCATGTAGCAGGCAGACGAACCTTGAGAGCCACCAAATTGTTAACCAAAATAAGCTCCCTCTTATTTTGGGTTAACTACCTTCCTTTTATTTCTCAATCAAATTTTTACACATTTTAGGCACTCGGAATTTCAGGTATTGCTTCATCGATAGGATTTTTCTTCCCCTTTCCGAAAGGTAAAGAAGTCCTCCTAACTCCTTGTATTTTTGAGTTATGGGAGACATAACTCAAGTCGATATGAGGATTAAGAAGAAATCAGAACCAAAAGATGATTCCACTACTCGCAGATGAAGAAGTAGCATCCATATTTGAGCATGTAGTATGGCTTAAATTCCTAAAGAAATTTTCAAGGCATAGTGATGAATTGGTAAGAGAATTCGTCATAAATCTAGAACAGTCTACAACAAAAGTAAGAAATGTCTTTATGCCTTTTTCTGTAAATATTGTAAGTAATGTGTCTGGAGTACCCATTGTTCATGTCCCACAACTTGTAAAGGGAGATTTGAAAGAATTGGTAGAAGTCTTGCTGCAAGAAGAAGAAGATGAACCCCAATATATCTATAATACAAAGAAAATCATAAAAGGGGTCGAAGGGCCAATTTTCCCTAACCCTTTGATAGGGTTGCATTTTGGATAGTAAAATATTTAACCTATGATGGTCAGTTTGGGTATGTGGGAAAAGAAGTCTTAAAAATTCTCATATATATGAATTATGGAGCCACCAAGCCTGAATACATAATAAACCTCTCAAGGTTTCTTTTTGATTCCATTCAGACCATGGGTCAGAGATATTTCTAGGGTGTTGGAACAATTAGGCATCATGGTCTAATTCACTTGATATGTCAGCACCATTTCTTGTCAAAAAAGAATGGAGAAGAAATTTGGGACAAGTTTCTTGGCAAGTTCAAGAAAAACCCTAATATTATCAGAAGGACAATTCCAGCCCCATTCTCTCCTTTAGCTAATATGGAAATTGATGCCCCTATAGAAGGACAAAGGGAAATGGAAAGAGAAAACATACCAAGGAAAAGAAGGTCGGTGAGAAAGATAAAAACAATAGATCCTTTTGTACCTATGAAGGAAATTCCTTCTTCCATAAAGAGAAGAATTAATATCTATCTCTGATGTGATAGCTCACCCACACAAGAACCAGAAAAAATAGTAAGAAGAAGTTCTAGAGGGAAATTCACTACTGGGCATGTTGAACTTCCCCAGATAAGAAAAAGTCATAAGAGGTCAAGGGGAACTCTAGAAGTAAGGAGTGAGTAGGAAAGGATGGAAGAGGAAGTCACTTGACATTTTGGGAAGCATGGCTATGACTCCACCTAATCCAAGTCATGTTGAAATGGATAGAGGAGAAGAGATATTTGATGATCAATATTTTCAAGAGTTGGTTGAACCTTCAGCAGTGCCACATGAAGAAGAAGAGTTGGCATCTAGGATAAGAAAATGAAAATTTACTTTAATAGAGGAAGAATGACAAACTCCTCAAATAATTTAAGAGGAAGAGGAAAGACAACAAGTTAAACATGCTCTATTATTTTCTAGAGCAGAGCTCATTATCAGAGAAAAATATGAGGAATTGGAATTCCTCAAACTTAAATTGGAACAAAGGGAAATGCTCATGAATTATCAGAAACCAAGAAGCAGCTAATAGAAAAAAAGGAAGAGTTCCAGACTTCTAGAAAATAGAGTGTCTTGTGTCCATGCCTCTACTGACATCGAGTTGACCTATTTTCAACTGAAATAGCAATGGGATGATATTTGTAGAGAGCTCATAGAAGCCAAAACATCAAATGAGGAATTAAGGACCAAGATGGAGGAAGAGATGAAGTCAAGAAAGGAATGGGAAGAAAAAATTTATAAGGAGGAAGGAAATAAATATAAATGTCTTGCCAAAATTCATATGGTCTGTATTATGAGTGAGAAATTGCTTGCTTGCAAGAGACCTTCTCCTGCATATAGTGTGTTTTTGGAAGAGCAGTTCATTCGCTAGCAGCTGTCAAGAATTGCATGTGGGCTTCCACATGAACTATAAGATGAATCTGAATTCATGGCAACTTACTCTCTATCCATCCCTGAATAGAAAAATCTCCTGTGTGAATTTTATCTTTGCAATTATATGCTACAGAAAAACACAGGATTTATGATTAACTTATATGTAGGGGAGAGCCAGCTCAATGCATTTGTCTCTCTTTTGCAAAACCAAATTACATGGAAGGAAAGAGAATCTAAATTTTTATTGAAAGCCAGCTCAACAGGCCTCTACATGAGAGCTCATTATGGTAAACCTTCTGGCTTCCTTAGAAATTTTAGAATTCATGCCTTTGATAGGAGATTCAAGACACATTACCTTACCATTCTGCAAAAGAGTATTGATGCCTTCACCTCCTATGAGGAGGAAAAATTTGAAGATATTTATGAAGGATGCTCAAAAAGGTGGGAACTCCTTACTATTGCTTTGAAAAGAAGGGAAGTAATTTCCCCTACAAATCTGATATGGAGTTTAGAGAGGGCCAAAGCATTATGCACAATAATTCCCAAGTCAATGAAACCTACAACCAAATATGGATGGGAATGTGAACAAGGCCACCTCTACTTCTCACCCCCATGTCTCCTTGGTAGAACAGAGAACCTCAAGACCCTGCTGAATTTGAAAAGTGGGAGAGGAAAATAGAAAAAGGAGCTAGGTATAGTACATCTGAGCTTAAGCATTGGAAAATTCAGTTTCAACCATTTGATCTGAGCAATCAAATGGAATGCAGAACATATGATCCCACTTTTGAAGAATGAGTTTGTAAAGGGACTTACAAACAAGTAAGTTTGGGGGAAATGATGAGGCCATAATATGTCCAATTAATGTATAATATATGATCTCATCATACTCTCCTTTTGATTAAGTTTGATTACATTGTGTGACTTTTAGTTGATTTGATATGAGTTAGGATGTAACTGTCTATCTTTTGATTGATTTTAATCCTAATGTTAAAATCTCTAAAATTCCTAATGTAGTGTGTGTTTAAATTCAGTTTTGTAATAAAGAAGGTCTAATCAGTCGAGGAAATGAAGCAAGTGGCATTTAGTATGTTTTTGATAGTGCCTGTTCCAACACAACTTAGTTTCGGAACTTCCAAGATAGTTTTGGAACTCCATCACACAGTCATCATTTAGTTCCGGAACTTTCAAACTTAGTTCCGGAGCTCTAGTATTTAGTTCCAAAATTTTCGGACTTAGTTCCAAAACTCTCATGAGTTTTTGTTCTTAATAATTTCCTATGGTTTTGGAACTTCTCCAAAGTTCCGTAACCGATGGGAGATATCTATTTTAAACCAAATCTAGACATTTTGCATCTACAATCATGAAGGATGAGAAGATTTCATAACGCGAGATCCGGTGAAGAATTATCCTATAGCTATATCGATCAATCGCCATCCGACTCAACATCTATTCTCGCGCATGATTCGATTTCATCAAAATCAATGAGATAGATGGTATTGTAAAATGTATATAAAATTAGACCTTGATTAGATAATTTATAATTGAGAGATATAGAACAGAGAAGAAATAGATTAAATATCCAGATCCAATACGTTTTGTAATACTGAATATTTTCATCAATAAAATAGCCATTCTAATTTGAGATAATTTTGAGTTTTTAAAATCTTGATTCAAGGAGGAGCAAGGGCCCACTCCCCAAGGACCAGGATATTCATTTATTTGGTATTTATATTTGTTCAGCAAATAACTTAGATCTGTTAATTTTGTATTACTTTAGTTATTTCGAGTTAAATTCTATTGTATACTTGTTCCTACAGGTATTTAGATAAATCTTTATATTCCTTGCAATTATTTTCAAGCATTTTAATCTAAGTGTTTACTTTCAAAAGAAAGTGTGTTTATTTTCCAACAACAAGTGTGTTTCCTTTTAGCAAAATTTTAGTGTGTTTTACTTTCAGCAAGTTTTCATAGTTTGATTTGAATAAGGTTTTACCAAGAAGTCCTTAAGACATTAAAGAGATCCCCCAGAAAATATAAAAATAGTTACATTCAAATACTAGATCAGTTAAAGTACTCTTGTTGCATATAGCTTTAGAAACACCCTTGGTTTGATATGACATCAACAAGAAGTTGATTAAATGAAGGGAATGATGACACCCATCACAAGGTGGTTCTAAAATTTGGGATCTCAACAATTGCAAATGTTTGAGCTTCCCAATCAAATTTATTTCCTTTCCACACGTCCATAAGAAAAGAAACTATAAATACAAGGTTTTAGAAGCATTCAAGCAAATGATTTTGGGTGAATTGTATTGTGAGAAAAGTTGGGATTCTTCTTTGTTTGTTCAAAATTTGAGAAGAGTTCTTCATTTTTGGAGAAATTGTGAGCAAGTAGATACAATTAGAGGGAGTGTTAATCCCTCTCTAAGGAAAATTATTGGAATTAAGTTGTATTATTGGAGAATTACATAGTGAAGGGGAGAAAATTCACTCACCCACTGGAGTTTTTCCCACATTGGGTTTCTCAGGATAAACCTCGTCTCCTTTGTCCCTCTTTTCTTAGTTTTATAGTATAATTGTGGTTTGTTATTGCACATTATATTGATCTCAAAGAAATTAACATATTTCATTCATTTTTCATGATCATAGTGATCTGTTGATTTTTATAATTTAGTAGTTTACGGATCATATTGGTATCAAAGTTGTTAATACTTCAGTCTTTGTGTGGTTAACTTGTGTTGAGATTGCAGTTATATGTCCCTCACCCGAAAGGGAAAATAAAGTGGTGAAGGTATCCTTATTCCTTTTAAAGAGATATTTCTATAAGAAAGTGGAAACAACGTATTTGAGATATGGATCATACAGAAGATGTAGATGATAGCAATGAAGAGCATTTCTATAAGTTGGAGAAAAATGTGACAAGTCTGTCCAAAGATGTGCGCAAAATTTCCTTGTTTGTAGGAAAATTGGAGTCCATCATGGGACTACTCGTGGAGAAACTTTGTGTTCCAAACAAGACATCAGAAGATCGTGAAGAAGAGGTTCATAAAGAAGAAGCTGTCCCATACCATTCACACACCTCTTCCATTCAAAGCAAAGACCAAGATATAAATTCATCCTTATGATGGAGATGTGAATCTTTGAGAAGCTAGACCATTGGCTAGCTCAACTGGAGGTATATTTCAGTTTGCATCAAATTAATGAAAGTCAACATATTTCCTTTTCTCGGTTAAAATTGACCAATCATTCTTTAAATTTATTTTAAATTTATGTTCATATATTAATTGTTAAGAAGCTTCCTCCAATTACTAAGTGGCATGCTTTTAAGAAGCTAATCAAGAAGCAATTATATCCTATTTATTATGAGGAAGAGAGGTCCATATATTGGCGTATCTAAGGTAGAAAAACTCCATAATGTGCAATAGACACGAGTGAGTTCCAAAATAAATATATTTAGATGGGAAAAGACGTAGAAAATCGGGACCTATTGATGAAGTATATTAGTGGAATCCATAGCCACTGGAGGAGACCGGTTCTCTTGGCCAAGCCAACATACGTAGATGAGGATTGTACACAAACTCACTTCTTAGAGATGGATAAAAAAAGAGTTCATCTACCTCTAAACATGCTTTGAACAAACAAGGTGACACAAAAAAAGGATAAAGGAAAAGGAAAGGGTAAGAAAAATGCTACTTCTATTTCTAAAAAGGATACTAAAATTCATTGTGGGCATTGTGATGTTGACACTCATTCGAGGAAAAATGTTGGAAGCTCCACCTAGAATTACATCCCTTCAAAAACAAGAAGAATAAGAAGAAGGCCATGGCTGCCCTCCAGGGAGAGGAAGTATTTTTCAACGAAGAGGTGGATGAGACTATGTGTTGTGCCTCCATCCGCAGAGAGGTATGTTTGGGTAGTAATAATGTTGTTCAAGAAAATGAACTAACTAAGCTTTTTCATTTAAAAATTCAAGTGAAGAAAACTAAGGTGGATGCTCTTTTTGATACATGTTCTCAAGCTAATTTGATTAGTAAAGAGTTAGTGGATAGGCTAAAGTTGGAAACTTACAATCACCCAAGTCCGTATTCTTTGGGTTGGGTAAAGAAAGGTGTAGACATCAAGGTTACTAAGCAGTGTAAGATCACTTTTGGTATTGACAAAAATTTTATTGATGAAGTTACTGTGGATGTTATTCCCCTTGATATGTTTGGTGTAGTATTTGGCAGCCCATATTTGTATATCATGGATGTTATATTCGTAAAGAGAGCCAACCAGTACTGCTTGGTGAAGGATGTTAAGATCTACATCATTTCAGCCTATTCAGGAGATTCAAAGATCTCTTTGGTAAGTGCCACCGAAGCCTGGAAGATTATTAATGCTAGTGGTAAATTTACATTACTTATTTTGAGGGATATTCTAGATGATGATATTATTACATCTAAAACCATTTGTATCATGTTTTCTAATACAAAGCAGAAAAAAATAATAGAGTTGGTTCAACAGTTCAAAGATGTCTTTCAAGAACCTACAGGGCTGCCCCCAGTTAGGGAAATTGAGCACGAGATCCACTTGCTACCCGATAGTCCGCTTCTAAACTTGGGATTATATAGGAAATCTTTGAAAGATGCTAATGAGGTAAAAAACAGTTGCAATATTTGATTGAACAAGGTATAATCCATCCTAGCACTTCTCCATGTGGTTCTCCTATTGTTTTAGTACCTAAGAAATATGGTTCATGGAGAATGTGTGTTGATTATAGAGCTTTAAATAAAATAACCATCAAGAATATGTACCCTCTTCCTCACATTGATGATTTATTAGATCAGTTACAACATGCTAAATATTTTACTAAGCTTGATTTGAAGTCTGGGTATCATCAAGTGCGGATCAAGGAAGAGGACATTTGGAAGAAAAATTCAATCCCATACAAGGGTTATATGAATGGTTGGTATCACCATTCGGGCTATGTAACACACTAGATCACGAGATTGATGAATGAGGTAATGATGCCATTTATTGATTCCTTTTTTATTGTGTACTTAGATGACATTCTTTTTTAACGGAACTTTTTAAGAGCATATTGATCATTTTCATCAAGTTTTGAAAGTTCTTAAGGAGAACTGGCTTGTGTTGAATGAAAATAAGTGTGAGTGTGCAAGACTGTCACTTGTTTTTTTGGGACATGTGGTTGGATATGGAGAGCTAAGGATTGATTCGAAAAGATAAAGGCCATTCAGAATTGGCCTACACCATCAAGTTTGATAGAGACCATGAGTTTTGTGGGATCAGTTCAGTATTTATGGAAGCTAACTTAGAACTTCTCTTCGTAGAAGCACCACTACATTTAGTGAAAATATAGGGTAAGACATTTGATTGGGGTAAGAAACAACAAATTGATTTTGAATCATTTAAATATAAAATTAGTCATGCTCTAGTTTTGGCCTTACCTAACTTACAAATACCCTTCAAAGTGGAAACCGAGCGCTAGTAACTATCTTATGGGTGCTATCCTACTTTAGAGAGGTAGGCTAGTATGTTATCACTTTGAATTGTTTCACGATGTAATTTTGAATTAATGTACTTATGATGAAGTGGAATTGTATACTTTTGTTCAAGCAGTCAAGAAATGGAAACATTATTTTATGGGTGAGGAAACTATCATCCACACAAACTATCAATCTCTCCAACATCCGTAGGCTCACAACAAACTTCAACATGCTAGACACTATAAATAGATGGATTTATTACAACAATTTCATTTGATTATTAAGTATAATAAAGGCGTGAATAAAAATTTAGCTGATATGTTATCTAGACCTCATTTGCTTTCAGCTATGGCACATTAACTCTTCTTGATACTTTTTGTGTGAAGCATATTAGGAAGTTCATGAGTAGGATCTATATTTTGTAGAAATTTTCAGCACAAACCTCCAAGCAAGGGATTTACACCTAGAGGAGAATACTATTTCTAGGATGGTTTTTTCTACAAGAACAAGAAACTTTGTGTGCATAAGGGGAAAAGAGTGCAGTTGATGAGAGAAGAGCACACTTATATGGTATTTGGTCACTTTGGTGTGATAAATACTATAGTGCACTTACAAAGGCATGTTTATCACCCAAACATGCAAGCAAAATTTGCTAAATGCATCGGGGTTATGTTTTGTGCAAGAAAAGAAAGCCTAATAATAGGAAGTTGGGGTTATATATGCCATTTCCAGTTCCTTCTTGACCATGGGAAAGTATCTCCATGGATTTTGTGGGCGGTTTTCCTACCTCCAAAAAAGATCATGATTATATATTTGTAATTGTAGATTGATTTAGCAAAATGTGTATTCTTGTTCCTTGCAAAAAGACCATCAAGAACAATGATTCATATAAGTTTTTTTTTTTGATAATGTGTGGGTTCACTTTGGTTTGCCTAGTTCTATTGTGTCAGATAGGGACTCACGGTTCATAGGGAAGTTTTGGTCTACTTTATGGGAAAAGATGGATACGAAGATGAAAAGGTCTACTACCTTTCATACCAAGACAAATGTGTAAATAGAGGTGGTGAATCGTACCTTGGTCCATCTATTGAAAGGGTACAACAGAAACATATGAGGACTTGGGATGATAACTTGGTGTATATCCAACATTCTTATAATAGGGTAATTCATGCTTCAACTAGTAAAACTCCTTTTGAAACATGTTTTGGTTATTTTATTAAGAGTGATTTTGATGTATTTTTAATATTACCATGTAGAGACTACATGAAAGTGGAATTAAAGTTCCACAAGGCTAAGAATTTCATTGATAAAATTCAAAATATACACCTTCGGTATAAAAGAGGTTGACATATTCACAAGCCAAGTACAAAACACGACATGATCAACATAGGACTAAGAATTCCTTCCTTATTGGAGACAAGGTATGGTTGTATTTAAGTCGGGATAGGCTATAGGGAAAAGCTAAGAAACTCAAGCCTCTTTAATATGGACCATTTGAAATTCTAGAAAAAGTGGGTAAGAATGCATTTCGCTTGGATTTTCCTCCTTATATGAAGATCTATTCAATTGTGAATGTCAAAACTTACGTCTTTTTGATCCCTCCATGTTGGATGATGAAGAAGGCAGAGTATTACTTCTATCTATTGAGGATATCACCCCAGAAAGTTAGTTGGAATTAGAGGAAGATGTGGTTTTATAGTGGAAAGAGAGGAAAAATAGAGAGGAGTGCAAGATAGGTGGTTGATTGGGTTGAAAGGCCAGCCACCTACCAAGGCTAAGTGGTATTCTAGAGAGGATGAGGGAAAGAAATTTTAGAATTTGGGCGAGTTGCAGAATTAAATTACAGGTAATAATATTAATATATCATATTCAATAGACAAGAATTCCATTATATAGGAAATTACATCTCCTTTAAAATAGGAAACCCTCCTAACAACTTTTCCTAACTTCTGGTTTTAACAACCAAAAATATTAGATTGTATATGTTATATTGTTATCCCATAAACATATAACTCTTAACACTTAACCACAAGTATTTTACCCAACTAATTTACCAAACACTCATGTAAATACTATAATTCTTAACATTCCCCCTTAGTGTTTATATGGTAGCAATAGAACTTTTGCACTTCCTCTGCGCTTGCCTCCCATGCTTGCTCATGATCTTGGTACAACACTCAACTGAAGGTAGAATAAGGAACACATCAACTTATTATCAACCATGAATTGTCGGGAACAAATATGATTGACGAGGATGGGAACATGCTCAGAATCATCTACTTATCAACCAGTCACTCTAGGGAACACATTTGACCTAGCAGTGTGGGAACTCAAGCAGGAACACATATGAACATCCTTCAATGGTTTTCTAGAGGCTAACCACAAACCTAGGTATGAAAAGGAACACATCTGATTGTTCAACCTCTTCAAGACTCATGATGCTACATTTCACTATGCTATCTGTTCTTCACTATGTTATTACATCGGGAATTGTGTAGGAATAGTCACATACACAAGTGAACAGGAATGAACCTCTATTCTTATTTTTCAATCCACATTAACAAGCTAAAAAATTACACAATGGAAACTGGAAACATGAATGTACTGCAAAACATGTACTATGAAATTGAAACACACAACTGAAAATGTGAAATCAAACACACTCGCACACACTTTCCACAAAATCGGTGAAGCATCTCCATTGTTGGAGACCGACGAGAGGTCGCCGATTGTCCTCTAGCCTCTAATGCCTATATCCTCTAATAGATAAAATATTCGTCACTTTGATTTTATGTATGAGCAGTATTTCCTTCCTCTTCATTTTCTCCTTCTTCATCAGTAGCCATGGCATTATCTTGTAGTTTCCCATCAAGTAAGTCTTGTGCTCTTTTCTTGCAATTTGAGGACAAGTGACTAGATTGTCTATAGTAGTAACATGTGAGCCACTTATTTGAATCTTTAGAAGATGATCCAGGTCTGAAAGAAGATTTAGATCTTATTTTATCTTGTTTCTTACCATACATTTCTTTTTCCTCTGGTTCTACAATCATGATTCTCTTTTCTTCATCTAGCAAAGAAGAAATAAGTTCTTCTAAACTTGGATTTATTTTACTCAATGTAAATACCATGTTAGAATAACATGGAGGTATGCTATTGAGTAATACTACTTTAACATCATCATCAGGCACATCTACATTTATTCCAGCTAGTTGATTACAAATAGAATGAAACTTACTAATATGCTCCACCATGTTGTCACCTTCTTCCATCTTGAGGCCAAACATGTCTGCTTCAAAGATAGTACTATGCTTCCAACTTGTGATCCAAACAATTTGTTTAATGTCTCCCAAATTGTGTCGAGGAATTTTTAAGTCTATAATATGCAAATATGCATATGATAAACCCTATCCGATAATCATTGTAGCCTTTTGATCTCTACTTGCCAATTTTTTTGCTTCATTTACATTTGTTGGTTTCTTCTCTTTTCCATCAACAATATCCCATAAGTCTTTGTTGATTAGGAACAACTGGGTTTTTACTTGCCAGGTATGTAAATATTTACCTTCAATTTTTTCAATGTGACAACTTATCCATTATGAATATTTACAAATTTGACAAAAAAATGGGTGTCGGCTACAACCGAAAATGCACCTTTTTACAAACAAAAAGACACTAATGACTATAAACTTGATTTGTAATGGACAATTACAAATCCATTAATTCTAATATACATGAATGATAAAAATTAATTAATGATTACTTTTTATACAATTACAACAAATACAAACTATTGACTCTATACGTTTTTGAAAAAATGACCCGTCTTAATAATAAACATAACAAGAGATAAATTTCACCGTTTAATGCCTTGGAATGTCGTGTGGAGATATTTGTTGGAATAGAAAAGTATCTTTTCAAATGATATTCAAGATGGAGCTAGTTGTATTTTACTGAGTCTAGCATGAGTGAATCCAATGAAAAATCACAAGTTAAAACATGTCGCAGATTGTGTAGGATCTCAAATTAGATGCTTGCGATCTAAAACTAAAGTGATGATGAGAGAGAGTCGAGCTCTTCAAACTAGAGAAACACAAATGTTTATGAAACATATATACATAGAATTCATCAATGATCAATGAGGATAAATCTTCTATGAGCTTATTAAAATCCTCCTCCTCATGTATTTGTATGGATTTAACATAGATTAGAAATCAATACCATAAAATTACCTTCAAAAAGAACAATCATTGATTATCCTTATCATGAAATCTAGTAGGATTCATACGCACATAATTGTGGTAGGCAAAAATAATGAAATTCAGTGATGGAGGATTATATTCAATGTGGATGAATATACCATGTATCCATCAAGATTCACAAAATAATGTTTCCATCCATAGAGGAAACAAAAGAATACAACTTTTGGGGTTAATAATACTTTTCAAACTTGGCTAAGAGGGGACATTCTTCCCACTAAAGTTAATGAAGATATCATCAATGATTTACATGGCTTACATGGATTGGAAAGTAATCACTAAAGGTTGTAATGCTGATGCTAAGGAGCAGCTTTTTAAGTACAGTGTGATGACATCATTAAAGATTTGTGTGACCTGGAGCGTCATCATTAATAGGCATGGAGCAGATGCTAAGGAGCGATTAAATAATTACAAAGTAAAGTCTAATAATTGCATCTATTCGCATGATTGGGAGGGATTCAAAAATAGAGCTGAGGCTGATCCGCATAGTTTTCAATTTTTTACCGTTGTGGGTAGAGACACAGGAAAAATGGGGGGACCACCTTGCAAGACTGAGCCCACCCATAATCTAGCTTGGAAAGATGATACAGTTCTTTGGAACTACCTTCAAAAAGGGGGTCTAGCGAACTTTATTGAAAAAATTCAAGGCTTTGATCAGGATCTCTCTATTAAATTTGCTCAGGGATGGAGGAATCGCGTGGTTAAGTACAACAACATCGAGGTGGAGATATCAGAGGAACTTATTGCCCAAGTCACCGGGCTCAGTCTAGATGGCACCAAATTCTTTAACAAGCGGGTGGACAGGGATGTTGAAGCTAAGAAGTTTCTTGATGAGGGGGAAAATCTTGAATTTGTGACTACTGGCATCAAGCTTGCCTCTGTTCCCGAGCCGTTTGCTGAAATCGCAAGGATGGTAGTGAGGTATGTTACTTTAGAAGGGTGTTTTGTCACTATTCCCCAAAATCATTTGATCTTTCTTAACCATTTTCATAGAGACATCATCATCAACTTCCCTCATTACTTGTTGAACTCTTTGGAGAAATCAGTTATGGAAGTTCAAAATCACACTAGGGCGGTTCCCCTGCATCAAGGGTTAATACTACTTATTCACTACCAATGTCAGTCCTCGTTTGGATTCTGCTCCTCCCTTGGCCTTCATTCCTCCCCCTGCCCCCCTGCCTCCATTCCACCCCTACCTGATAGGAAGCTTGACACTGCTTCAACTAGCAAGAAAAGGAAGAAGATGCAAACAAAGGTCCCTGCTTCTGGGAGGGTTCTTAGAAGTCATAAAGACCTGGAGCTTTCCGAGAATCTATTGCAAATGGGTAATCCAGTGGAGGAGCCTAAGGATGAGGATTTTTGGTCAGAATGGGTAAGATGGAAAAGGAAATTCAAGAACTTAAGAGTGTTATTAGAGAAATGGATAAAGCTAAGGGCAAAAGGAAACTACAAAATGATGAAGAGGAGGATATCACTGCTGAAATTTTCAAGAAGCTCCAATCTCTGGATGGCAGACTTGGAAATGCAAAAGGACGTAACGAATGTATCCTCTCTACCCTTAAAAGTATCTATAATTTCATTGAACAACATGTTCATAGTATTTGCAGTCTCAGCGGTATTACCGAGGACATTTGGGGCTCCAAGGAGAAAAGAGATATTGCAATTACTTAGGTAGATTTGAAAGACCCTTCCCAGGCCACCGCCATTGCATTCTTTGTCTCGCTTCAAATGATCAAATCCAAGATTGACCGGGCTATCAAGTGATGCGGAGTTCTGTTGTTGTTTACTGGCTGCGAAGTTACGTTGTTGACTGGTGGTTTTTGTGTTGTCTTTTGGCTGAGATGTCCAGTGATGGTTATCTCTTGTTCACTTTTTGTCTCTACTACTTTTGTTCGGATCACTGTACATTTTGATCATGTTTTATTACTATTTTTTCTTATCTAGTTGTTGAGCCCTCTGATGTTGGATGTTTTGCTCCTTTTTGGGCTGTTTTTACCTCTTTGGTTATCTAGCTTTTGAGCCTTCTGTATACAGGGTATAGTCCCTTCAAAACTATTTACCCATAATAAAAACACAAAAGAATAAAGCGCCCATGGTATTAGAACTCCATAACGTTACTTTCAATTTTTTTTATATCAAGTGCAAACTATATATAGAAACCTTAAAACTGATTTTTTTTATTGCTTACAAATTGATGGGCATATTTATTTTGAGACTCTCATATTACACCCCTTGTAATCCGCTTTGATACCGATGTAGAATTTGGGCGAGTTGCATAGTTAAATCACTGTAATAATATTCGTATATCATATTCAATATATAAGCATGCCATTATATAGTAAATTACATCTCCTTTAAAATAGGAAACCTTTCTAACAATTTTTCTTAATTCCATGAGTGGTTTTAACAACCACAAATATTAGACTATATACGTTATATTGTTATCCCATAACAATATAACTCTTAACAATTCACCACAAGTATTTTACCCAACTAATTTACTAAGAACTCATGTAAATACTATAATTCCTAACAAAAATTTCCTCACTTGATCAATCCTTAAAGGTTTTAAGGACTTAAAAGCCTCAAATTGGGGAAGTATGATCCAAAAATGGATATGTAAATACCCAATTCTATGTATTATCCATATCTAGCACTTTCTCTTCGGGTTATTAGTTGTTTCTTTATTCATGAGATGGTCTAGTCAGGCTAGGGGTGATATGGAAACCTTCAAATGACGTTTCAATCCATTATTGTTATATTTCAAAGATTCTTGATTGTCGGTCATGTAACCACCAAAGGTGTGTTAAGTGGCGGTCCTGTGGGAGATGATTCCAGAATTAGGGATCTTAAAAGTTGAAAATTTTTGAGCTTCCCAATCAATTCATTTCACCTTTCCATGCGTCCTCGAGCAGAGAAACTATAAATAAAAGGATTTCAAAGAATTCAAATAAGTGATTTTGGGTGAATTATATTGTGATCAAAGTTGGAGAAGTTGAGATTCTTCCTTGTTTGTTCAAATTTTGAGAATAGTTATTAATTTGTGGAGAAATTATGAGTAAGAAAATACAATTATAGGGAGTGTTAATCCCTCTTGAAGGCCGCTTTTTTGGAGTAAGTTGTATTATTGGAGAATTACATAGTGACGGGAGAAAATTCACTCACACACTAGAGTTTTTCCCACATTAGGTTTCTACAGGATAAACATTGTCTCCTTTGTCCCTCTTTTCTTAGTTTTGCACTATAATTGTGGTTTGTTATTTCAAATTATATTGGTTAACAAATAAATTAACATATTTAATTCATTTTTCATGAGCATAGTGATCTTTTGATTGTTAGAATTCAACATTTTACGGATCAATAGAGGGTAAGGACTTTGGGTCATGTACTAAGGTTGTCATATGATTTCATGGTATGATTTCTATTTTTTTGGATGGAGGGATCGGAGGTCATGTAGTAGATTTTTGAAATTGTGGATGCAAAGGTGTCGGGTGACATGATTTTTGTAAGATATCTTCATGATTTGTATGATAGATTCATTTTATAAGGATTCAAGAGGTCATAGATGAGTTTGAAGTATATGTGATACATGTGGAAGGATTCCCGATCTTTCTAGAAGCAAAGTTAGGGAGTTATCGATTCAAGTATGTGATTTTGTAGTATAAAAATAAGTGTTGGTGGTGTGGGTAATTTAGATGGAGTTTCTATGACATAAATAATAGGTGTTAAATAAATTTATGGATACGATGATGTTTCTATGATAGGAGCCTTAGATGTTGAAGGTGTGGATGATTGGTCTTTGATAGTGTTAATAGTGTGATGAGAGTGGATGACATTGGATTGAGGTTGAATAGTGGATGGGGTGTGGTTTGGAAAGGGTTGTTTGAAGATGTCTAAGTTCTGATTTGGAGGTGTATTTGGGTTATCTATTTGTAACTCACCTTTGTCGATAAGGTCTTGAAGGATGTTTCTAAACAAATGAAACCTTTTGATGTCGTGACCCTTGGCTCGATGGTACTTATAGTAATAATTTTTTCCATACCAAGAGGGCTTTTAAAAGATGTGTTGATGGGAAGAATAAGAGGTAGGGTGATCATACATGAGGCTAGGATTTTATTGAAAATTGTGCTATAGGATTCTCTGATGGGTGTATAATTACATTGAGTGTGGGTGCATTTGGGAGTGGAACGTTCCTTGTAAGTGGCTTTTACTACAACCTCATTTTTTCGAGGTTTTAGATTTATCATGACTGGAAGATGGTTTGAATGAGGATTCAGTTTAGGTTTCTTAGATATGAGTTTAACCCTACCATCCTTGAGGGCACAGAGTTCTAATTTGTGAGCCATAGTAAAGGATTCATCAAAGGTTTGGAAAGATTGGATGTGTAGTGATATATGTTTAGCATGAAATGAGCAAACAATTTGATGAATTTAGTGTTTGGGAGGGAGAAGGATAATTGATTAATAATACCCCTCTAGTGGGAGAAAAATCTATAATAGATTCATCTTTGAATAATTTGATGGCATAAAGGTCTATAATGGTAACTTTATGGCTGATGTTAATCAAGAAATGTTCTAAGAAAAGTTGTGCAAAGGAGAAGAGTGAGTATTATGAGATACTTTTATACCAATATAATGTGGGTCTAGCTAAGGACATAGGAAATGTCCTCAACATGAGGTAATTATCGTGTGCAATAAGATAAAAATAATGATGGAAAGATTAGATATGTTGTTGAGGGTCTTATTTACTATAGAATTTAAGGAACTTTAGGAGTTCCTAAGTGACAGAGGGTAATATTTATATGGTACAAAGGGATGGATGGGTGTGTTGCAATTGCTTTCATAAGATAGCATGTTTGTAGGACTCATAGATGCATCTTATAGAATTGAGATCCTATTCATTAGTGCTTGTAAAGGATCATTTTGTGTTTGTTTAGAGTTGAATGATGATGGGCTAGGTTGATTATATTCATGTGAATTTCCTTGTAGATATAATTAATAGGGTAAGGGGATATTATGTTGGATAGGAACACTCATGGGAACGTTATATGTTGGATGTGATACTAGAGGTTATGAGAGTTGAATTTATTGATATTACAGGTATTGAGGTGTTAATAAAGGGTTGTGATTGTTGGGGTATATATTGGGATGGGTTGGAAGTATGGATAAAGGGTTGATATTGCTGTGGTATATGTTGTAAGGGGATGGAAGTATGGATAAGAGGTTGAGATTGTTGTGGTATATATTGAGAATGGATAGAGGTATTGATGAGTTGTTAGTATGGTTGAGATATGTAGTGAGTATGAATTTGTGAAATAGGGGGTCATTAACATGTTGTGAAGAAGGATGCGTGCTTGCAATGGAACTAGTATTAAAAATGGGTATCGACATGGGGATGGAAATGAATAAAGTCTAAACTACAAATGTTGGATATTGTGATGAGATAAGAGGGGTTGTGTTAGGGATGACATATGAGCATATAGGAGGTGTAGAAGAGAAAGCTGGAAGCTATGAGGATAAATGTGGAAGGTGATGTGTTTGTATTATTTTACAAATATGATGAACCAGATGAAGGATCTAGTGAGGAAGATGGATATTGATTGGTTTTATCTTGTGAGGAAATGACATTAAGGTCAAAAGTGATGATGGGTATTGATGATGTGGGGGTCAATGTTTCTATTTCACTAGTAGTGAAATAAGGATGAATTTTTTGAATGACCAACTTTTGATTAGGGTCAACTAGCTGAGAAAGGTTGAAATGGTAGTTGGAGATGTGAGGTCATTGATTAGGTGTATGTTTTTAGAAAAGTACACCTTAGGAAACTAGATAAGCATCGAGAGTCATGAGGTTTGAATCCAAAAATCTCAGTGAAGAATGGATCACCACTATTGAAAATGCGTGGACTGGGTGGATCTGGGGTCTCTGATATGGCTGATTAACTACTATGATAGTGTGGAGATTCTTGATTGGTTGTTGGAGGTGATGAAGATGATCGGTATTGGTCAGTTAAGCATGAAATGTCTTCAAGGTGAGATTGGAAATTTTCCAAAGAATATTGGAAATGATCTTTCATGTTGTCAGAGTTTTGTAGATGGGATTGTTGTCTGGTTAGAACCATGAAATATAAAACAATCACTAAAAGAAATAGAAAAAGGTAGATGGCTGATTACAATCACAATGACAAGTCACATAAGATAATTTTTTATCATCTTGATTTATTAGAAAGATAATGTGAAATGTAAGAAATGGTTAAGAAGCTACTAGGAAAGGAAATATATGGTTGGTTTGAGATAATGTTCAAAGTATGGATTCCTTGATATAACTGAAGGTTTATGAGGCCCAAATATGTGTTGGTGTTGGTACGAGGCATGATATTGGGGATACCCCTCAATTTCTTGTTCCACAGTGATAAGGGTGTTGGGTTCTTAGCCAATATACCCCACCAACTTATTTATACTTGGTCATAACACCAAGTTATATTATCCTCTAGGTGATGAAATCCAAGTAGGTCCACCTGCGAAGGAGTGTTTAAATGCAAGTTATGTTTTGATGTGGTTTTGTTGTTTGTGAAGGGAGTTAAATGGATGAAATTATTTAAACCCATAATTAATTTATGTGATTAGGAATAAATGGGTGTTTGTTTTAAATTCCAAAGGAAATATTGCTTTGACAAGAACCAACACACAAATGCAATGCCAAAAATAAAATTGTTGAGTTGTGGAGCTAAATTACTTTGGTTTAGCATGTAATGTGAAACTTGCTAGAAAACACAATAATCGTCATCGGCTAGGGGAACCGGCATCGGTCACCCAGACCGGCATTAGTCGGAAAGGAGGAACCGACATCGGTTAGGAGAACGACGTCGGTTATTAAAGTATATCTATTGATTTTAATTACATGGCTAAGTGCCATAAGTCTATAAATGACTATATAAGCATGAAATTTAAGGCTTAGAAGTAGAGGATTAACAAGAATTAAGAACTTGAAAAATTTGGTGAGAGAAAGAATTCTTAGTGATGAAGCAAAATATTGAGAGAAAGAAAGTATTGTACATCTAAGAGGTGTGGAAGATTGTAAATCTTCATTAGTATATCTTGTCAAAGCTTTGGATAATATATTGGCTTGTTTCTTGGTGGACATATCCCACACTGGGTGAACCACGTTAAATCTGGTGTTGATTTATGTCTCTTGTTTTGTATATTTCTTCTGGTAGAATATCCACTTTTATTTGCATGTATGCTTAGATCTAATATATTATCTATACAACCGGTGTGCTAACCACAACAACTGGTATCAAAGATTTTCTTGAGGGTTTTTTTTTCTTGACAAATTTAATCACAGAGGGTTTTCGATTGAGTGGGAGCTACAACAATGACATAAGAAAAAAATACAAGGTAGAGAAGTTTGATTACTGTAATTAGATTGAGGATTATCTTTATCAAAGAGATTTATATTTACCATTGGATGAGAAGTCTAGAACTACAAATATTAATCGATGAAGAATGGAAGATTCTTGACAGAAAGGCTTTGGGATCTATAAGATTGAGCCAGTAGCATCCACGGCTTCCAATATTACTGAAGCCACTTCTATGGTAGAGTTAACAAAATCTCTTGCTAATTTATATGAAAACCTAGTGCTTCAAATAATTTTTATTTTATGGAGAAACTATTTAGTTCTAAGATGCATGAAGGTGGATCGCATCTAGTCATTTAAATGATTTTGATCTATTGTAAATCGCTTAAAATCAGTTGAAATACCATTTGACGATGAAGTAAAAACACTTTTATTCTTATGTTATTTGCTTGATAGATGGGATAACTTGGTAATGGTTGCTAGTAATACATCATCCGCTAATAATATTTTGAAGTTTGATGACGTGGTTAGTATAATATTGAATGAAGAAATTTGCGGGAAGAGTACAAATGAATCATCATCTGGAAATTCTTTGAATGTAGAAAGTAGGCGAGATAGAACGAGAGATCCAAGAGTAAGAGTAATGGGAAATAAAAGTCAAGGGATAACAGATCTAAATCCGTAAGTAAGCTAATTACTTGTTGGAAATGTGGAAAGAAAGGACATGAAAATAAATATTGTTGGTCAAAGGATAAAGAGAACCAAAAAACCAAAGGTAAAGAAGCAAATATTGCTACATTAGAGGTAATGCAAGATGCTCTTATTATTTCTTTAGATAATAAAATTGAATCATGGGTTTTAGATTCAGGTCCTTCTTTCCATGCAACCCCTAATAAGGGTTATTTCATAAATTATGTCAGGGCAATTTTGGGAATGTTTATTTGGGTGATGATTAACCTTGCAGTATTACTGGTAAAGGTGAAGATCATCTAAAATTTAAAAATGG
This sequence comes from Taxus wallichiana var. yunnanensis, assembly GCA_018340775.1. NCBI lineage: Eukaryota > Viridiplantae > Streptophyta > Pinopsida > Cupressales > Taxaceae > Taxus > Taxus wallichiana. Next base: position 561,668,094 of record CM031234.1, read on the forward strand.
AAATACATGGGTATTGAAATATGTGAGGCATGTGCCAAGCCTCAGGAGGAATATTATTTTTACGGGGCAACTAGGTGAATCTGGTTGCATGGTTACTTTTATAGGAGACTCTTGGAAAGTCACCAAGGGTGCTCTTGTTGTGGTAAGAGGTAAGAAGGTAGGAACATTATACTTATCTATCTCGTATTACATCGATTCCTTTTCTACATTATCTAATTTAGATTCAAATGCATACATGTGGCATAAGCTTGGTTAGGCCATATGAGTCAAAAAGGAATGTAGATCTTAAAAGCTAATGGTAAGTTATTATATTTTAAAGATTTAGATCTTGATTTCTGTGAGCATTGTATCTTTGGAAAGAAAAAGAGAGTGAGATTTCTCAAAGTTATGGCAATTAAGGAGTAGAAATTGGAGCTTGTACACTCGGATGATGTGTGGGGCCACTCTGGGTAGCTTCTCATGGTGGATCCCAGATTATGTTACTTTCATTTATGATGATACAAGAAAGGTATGGGTTTATTGTATTAAATGTAAATCTGATGTTTTTGATACTTTTAAAAGATAGAAAGCCCTTGTTGAGAATGAATCAAATTCTAAGTTAAAGTGACTTAGATCCGACAATGGTGGTGAATATCAGTAGCAAATATTTTAATGATTATTGTTTAGTCAATGGGATATGTAGAGAAATAACGGTTCTAAGAACACCAGTAAGAATGGTGTTATAGAAATAATGAACATGACTATCATGGAACATGATAGAAGTATGAGAATACATTCTGGACTGCCCTTACAGTTTTGGGTGGAAGTAGTTGATACAACGGTTTATTTGATTAACCATGGGCCTTCAAGTTCACTAGATGGAGGAATACCAGAGGAATCTTGGACCATAAAAGAGGTAGATAGTTCTTTTCCTAAAGTTTTTTATTCGAAGCTTTTGTGCATGTTGATAAGGAAAATAGGAAAAAGTTTGATGTAAAATCCAAGAGATGCAATTTCATTGGTTATGGATCTGGTGATTTCAGATTCTATTTTTGGGATTTAGAGAATTATAAAATTATTAGGAGTCATGATGTTGAATGGAATGAAAAGAGAATGTACAAGGATCAAATTTTGGTACCCAAGGATGAATTGGTTGAGAAGTTTGTGAATGAAAATGAACTCTTAGATTTAAAATTATTACTCTTGGGTTACACAAGAATCGGTGTCGGTGTACCCTTGACCGAAATTGGTAAGCGAGAATTGGTATTGGTTACGGTAAGATCCAAACCGACATTAGTTATCGTAACCGGCGTTGTTAGAGGTGACCGGTGGCGGTCACTATCAGATTTAGATAGGAATGTCCAGGAGGTCAGATTGAGCCTCTGGTACCCCAAACTCCTGTGAGAAGGTCACAAAGGGTAAGTAAACCTCTATAAATATTTACACCTTCTCTATTTTATTTATTATTGACTAATAATGGTGAACCAAAAAGTTTTGAAGAAGCAATGTAGGATAAGACCCACATCTAGTGGGAGCATGGCATGGATGAGGAGATGGACTCCTTGGAACATAACCAAACTTGGGATTTGGTTAAGTTTCCAGTAGGTAAGAGAACATTACAGAACAAGTGGGTTTATAGGATCAAGGAAGAAGAGGGTGGATAGAAAAGATACAAGGCAAGGCTTGTAGTAAAGGGATTTGCACAGAAAGTAGGTATTGACTTTGGTGAAATATTTTCTCTTGTTGTTAAGATGAATTCTATTCATACTATATTGAGCTTAGTTGCAGTAGAGGATTTTCATTTAGAGAAACTAGATGTGAAGATGGATTTCCTTCATGGTGATTTGGATGAAGAGATTTATATTCCAGACGCTTGGGTATGAAGTCAAGGGTAAGGAGAAATTAATGTGCAAGTTGAAAAAGAGCTTGTATGGGCTCAAGAAAGCTCCAAGGAAATGGTACATGAGGTTTGATAGTTTTATGCATGAGCATGGTTACTTGAGATGTGAATCTGACCATTGTGTTTATTTCAAGAAGATTGAAAATGGGAGCTATATTATTTTTTTATTGTATATGGATGATATGCTTATTGCAGATCTAGTATGCGAGGACATTGGTGAGCTTAAGGGATATAGTATGCAGAACATTGGTGGCTCACACATTTTCTATGAAGGATTTAGAAGATGCAAAAAGAGTCCTTGACATGCAAATACACAGAGACAGAAAAAAAGAAATTGTATGTCTCAGGAGGATTATATATACAAGGTGTTAGAAAGGTTCAAGATGTAGAATGCAACACCTATTAGTACACCTATGGTTGGACACTTCAAATTGAGTAAATATCAGTGTCCTTCATCAGATGAGGAGGTCAAATACATGACACGAGTGCCATATGCTTCACCAAGTTGGGAGTCTATATATATGTCATGGTCTCATGTACTAGACGACATTGCACAGCAAAGTGGGAGTGGTGAGTAGATATATGGCCAATCCAGGTAAAGATCATTGAAAAGTAGTCCAATGGATACTTAGGTATTTGAAATGGACATCTAGCATGCAGTTATGCTATAGAGGTTCATATATTTCATTATGTGGCTATGTTTATTCGGATATGGCTGGAGATCTGGATGGTAGGAGGAGCACTACTGGATATATTTTCACAGTAGGCGGGATGATAGTTAGCTGGATTTCAAGATTGCAGAAGGTTGTGGCTTTGTCTACTACAGAGGCGAGTAGAGTATGTTGCAGCTACATAGGATAAAAAGGAAATGATATGGATGAGTAGGTTCATGGAAGATTTGGGAAAGGATCAAGGTGATTGTAAAATTTTGAGTGACAAATCAAGGTATAATTCATTTGGTAAAGAACTCGAGTGTTTCATTCAAGAACGAAACACATTCAGTTGAGGTATCATTTCATACGGCAGGTATTGGAGGATGGACAATTGAATCTGGAAAATATTCATACGAGCGAGAACCCTGTGGATATGCTAATGAAGCCATTAGCAAAGGAGAAGTTGGAGCTACACTCCACTTTTGTTGGTCTTTGTGTCGATACTTGAAGAGGAAGAAACAAAGCTAAGGAAGGATCCAAGAATGATGTTGTACATGTATGTTACAATAATTAATCTCCAAGTGGGAGATTTTTGAGTTGTGGAGCTAAATTACTTCGGTTTAGCATGTAATGTGAAACTTGATGGAAAAAACAATAACCTTCATTAGTTAGGGGAACCGACATTGGTCACCCATGACCGGCAGATCAGTAAGGAGGAACCGATGTCGGTTACTGTGTGAGGATGTTTTAATTAACTCTTAGGAATTAGATCTATTTTTAGCATTAAAGTATATATATTTATTGTAATTTCATGGATAAGTTCCCTAAGTCTATAAAAAACTATATAAGCATGAAAGCTAGGGCTTAGAAGTAGAGAATTAACAAGAATTAAGAAGAACTTGAAAAATTTGGTGAGAGAGATAATTCTTGGTGATGAAGCAAAATCTTGAGAGAAAGAAAGTATTGTACATTCGAGAAGTGTAGAAGATTGTAAATATTCATTGTATATCTTGTCAAAGCTTTGGATAATAGATTGGCTTGTTTCTTGGTGGATGTAGCCCACATGGGTGAACCACATTAAATCGGTGTTGATTTATGTCTCTTGTTTTGATATTTTTGAATATACTTTTATTTTTATGCTTAGATTTGTAGTAATGTGCTAACCCCAACAAAAACCCCAAGAAATAATGTGAATATCCACTTTTATTTGCATGTATGCTTAGATTTGATATATTATATGAATAAATTAAGCTAACCCCAACAAAAATTATAGAAGAAATAACGTACTTGTGATCTCTTTATTTTTTAAATTTTTGATTTTAAATTTTTAATTTAAGCATAAAAAACAATAACAACAACATGCTCCAAGCTGAAAAGTGAGAAAAATATAAGACAAAAGAAATGAAAGATAAAATGGAATTATAAATAAAAGGGGATTATGAGGTCTCACCATTGTGTGCATGCGGGAATGTTTGAGGTAGTTTTTGGGTAGTGCTATCAAATACGAAAGTACCTAAAACTCAAATGAGTAGGGTTTATCGATATCTCATACTAACAACTATAATGTCGAGATGATGAAATGTGGACAATGTGAAAATTATCCTCCTTTCTCTAAATGAAGAGACTTGCAAACAAAGACAACTAGAAAAAATATATTAGATGAATCGGTAATACCTTGCTCGTAAAAGGTGATATCGGGAATCTAAAGGGACTTCCTTAAAGGGTGTCAACTCATTTTGATACAATTAAGTTGCATTGATAAAGATAATAAGATAAATGATGATAAAGCTAAAACTCAAGGGGAATAGTAAGACCATGTTCAGCTTTGTAAGTGGCCCAGGATAGGGTTGTGGCTAGCTCAAAGTATTTGAAGTAATCGTACTAGTACTCCTTAGTTACTTCTCGTATTTCATTAAGGATATCAAATTTCTCTTCAATGTCCTCAAAATTTGGTGCGAATGTGATGGCGCACAAGGTGAGTTCATGGAGAATGTCAAACTGCTCCCACATGAATGGTGATGGATGATTGGAAGTTGATAAATGCTTGTGATGGGATGTGATTGACCTAGAATAATTGTCTACGGGAAACCATGCTTGCGAGACATTTTATTAGATCAAACTAGATTGATAAAATATAGAATATGATAAATTGATTATAAAATAGGGATTGACATTGATCATAATTCAATGGTGATAAGAGACAAAATGTTTATTTTTATAACTTAATTGATAAAAAAATTTAGAAATTAATGAAAAGAGATATTGATGTTTGCTAAGGATGATTATGGAAAGCCTAGAAGTCTTTGAATTTCAAAAATAGATATTCAAATATGTTTATGAGGCCAAAAGATAAGACAAATAGATATGGATACCTTGATTAACGATGATTAGGGGGTCGACGAAGATCAAGTAAAAAGTGTTTTTGTGGTAAAAATATTAATAAAATAGATATTGATGAAAAGCAGAGAGGCCACATAGTGCAAAGATAATCTATGAGGAATTTAGAAGCTGTATGGTCCCGAAAATGACGATTTGGGATTTTTTAGAATGCCAAGTTAAAAAGGTAAAGGTAAAGGGGTTGATTGATAGTGATCAAGGGTCGATGGTGATCCCCGTAGGAATAACTAATATTCTACAGGTGGTCTAAATGATTAAACGAGAGGCAGAATGCAAGAAGTCTATGTAAGATGGTGATGACGACAAACTTTAGATGATAACTAGTGAAAAATGAGTTGATAAAACAATGAAAGACATGGGTACTAACCTTGGTAGATTTTTTGGAGGTGATATAACTATTGGCTTGTGAGGTGATAGATCTCTCGGAGGTCTTGATAGCCTTGGCAATAAGATGTTGATATCCTTAAATCATAATGATGTTGTCTAGGGAGGAAGAAATTCATCCTTACACATAGGTCATGATTAACTCAAGAAAGGATACAAAGATTGATTAAATATAATCAATGAAATCCGTAATAATCACCGTCGATCATTGATCGCTATCAATTTCACCATAGAGGTTAAAACCATCAAGAGGAAGAATGGAAACTAGTTAAAACCACTTTCTATTTGGGATATTAAGTTTTTGGGAAATTGTGGGAGGTTAGGAATTTGAGTTTTAGGAGGTTAGGATAAGTGGGTTGAAATTGGTTTAGGTTATTTTGAGTGGTTAGGGAGAGTAAATGGATTTTATGTAGGTAAAATGGGTTTTACGAAGGTGGATTTCATGATACTTAGGATATGTATAATAAGATAGTAATGATAACTATATTGACGTATCTTGAGTAACCTAGGGGTAAAAAAGGGGTGTCTATAGCTAGGATCATTCTAGATCTGATAAGCTTGTGAGGAAAATACTTTCTATCTCTCATATTTGGATGGAACCTATTTGGAATTGCCTCATAGTAGGCAATACTTGAAGTTGTATAAATAGTGAAAAAAGTTTCCCCCACATGTACCATAGGTGAATTTAGGATGTGTGTTTCCCTTTCCCGTTGTGTGTGTTTTTCCTTTTCTAGTGTGGTGTGTTTCCTTACATTTGTGTGCATATGTCTTCATTCATTTATCATATATGTTGCTTGTGATATGAATCTGTATAGCCCAATGGATAAGGTAGTGGTCCGTATTATGTCATGAGATTATGGAGTTCATGCTTATCGTTTCCTCACTTTGTTTGATCTAGAATAAGTCCCCAAGTGAGAGCTATATGTGTCATTTGTTTTTACATGGGAAACATCCAATTCAAAACATGAAAAATTTACCCTAGTGTCAAATATTTTTTTAAAACCCATCCCGAAGCATCCTTTGGATTAGTATACCTTATTTTTCATGCCTATACTTGTTTTATAGGTAGTCATATGTATTGTAAAAAAATTTAGCAAGTTTTTAAAACACGGTAATAAGCTCATTGAGTTCTTTCGGTGAAGTTCTTCTAAAGGTGGATTCTTCACTTGGCCTAGGAAGGCTATTTTTAGCCTTTTCGGGAAAGGTGTGCATCCTACGGGTCAGATGTGAAAGATAAAAACCATCCAGGGAGATCTACGAAGGTTTCAAAGGTTTAGGAATAAGAACATTGAAAGCATGTTTTTCAAGGGTAAGGAGCTTCGGTTGAAAACGGTACTTGAACTTCAATGGAGCATCAGGAGCTCCGTGATGAGTCAAGAGACAAAAAAAGTAACCATTGGAAATATTGAAGATCCTTTTCATGATGGAATCACAAAATTATTTTCAAGACATGGTTTCTTCTCAAGGAAGATCAGTTTGTGTAGACTCACCTTGTTGTCCCAAATGAAAAAGTGGATTTTTTTGGAGGAGGAAGAATTAGGTCTTTAAAACCATTCCATTTATCTTTGAATGATATTGGGAGTCAAAATGATATATAATTTTTTTCTAAAAATACCTCTTCAAGCCCCGGGAAAAGTGATTTCAAGATTTAGGGACTTAGTCATTTTCTCAGTTGGATAGGTGGCGGGGTGTTTTGTCCTAACTGTCCCAATTATACCGGGGATAATGGGTACAATGAGGATATTTGGGAAAAAAATGTGCCACACCCCTAAACTCTTGCTTCTTGTCCCTCACACGACCTTCTCTCTTCCCAATGGGGTGCTAAGTTGATTTTCATGTGACCTTCTTTCTTCCTAATGGTATAGTGGTGATAAGAAAATATGCCCCACCCTTAGCCCCTTCTCGGGTTCACCATGTGACCAATTTTTTTTCCTCCCAAGTGCTCAAGTGTGTTTCTCTCACCTCCTCATCTCCCTAAATCCTGCTCCACCACTTATCATGCCCAGAGTGAGTGGCACATTTTACTTTCCCAACTATCCAACGAACAATGGGGATAAGAAAATGTGCCCCACCCCCATGATTTTAAATCAAGGTTTTAAAGCTTGCCCATAACTTAAAAATAACCTGTTTGATGCTTTAAAGGTTCATTAAAGCCAATTTTACCTCCTTACACTAGCTAAACCCAAAAGAAATTTTCAATTTCATAAAGCTCTAAATACCTTCAAATTCATCGACTCTTATCAAGATTCGTGCAGGAAGCCATGAGTACCAAAATGAAGAAAACTTCATAACTTCCAAGTCATTGATTGAATTTGGATGAAATTTTCTCAGATGCTCTTCATCCTAAGCACCTTCAAGAAGACAAAAAAACAAACCAGATGATGCTATGTTTTTTTAATGGCATTAAAACCCTTTTTTCGTGCCCTACATCATGATTTTTCAATTTCTAAGCATTCCAGCGGGCGGATCGAGATGAAATTTTGAGCACAAAGTCCCGAAGCAATCCGAATCTAGTGGTGAAATTTTTTGATGCAATCCGAGGTTGGTAAGTTCCATTTATAAATGTAGTAATTATCTAGTCTTATCACTTACTATAAATATAAATATTCCTAAAAACAATTCCTCTTAGATCAGTGCACTCAAAGGATAATGAAGATGACAAACTAGGTAGTTTTGACCAAAAAAGCAAAAAAAGAAAAAATCAATAAAGCCAAAAGTAACTTTATAAAAATAGAAGCTATCAAAAATCAATAAAATGACACCAAAAAATTGTATTAGTATGTTAGGAACTTTAGGATATTGAATGTAAGCAAAAAATAAAAAGAATAAGAAAAAATTAGCCCCTAGCTCCTACTTACTAAAAATAGAAAGTTTTTGTTTTAGTTGTAGAAAGTTGTTATATTCTTCATTTTCTCTCATCTAGTGGATATTTACAATAATGAAGTTCAATTTTTCTAGTTTGGATCCCGTTTTGACCATATCATCAGAATATCTGGATGTGGGTGACAACGATGTTGCTCACATGGACTTGGAGGATCTAAATATTTGAATGCTTGGCGATCTTAGGGAAGCAGTAAAAGAAAAAGTGTACACAAGTGGGTTGTATGTTACATGTGGTCACCTAATATTATTTGGTGTTGGCATGTGCTAATTACTATGAGCTAGATATTATAATCATAAGGGTTGATGATATTTTGATACTAACAATGCTCACTCCCAAAGAGATTTATTAGTGAATGTAAATCCCGAAATGGAACAACATGGTGATCATCAAAATGACTTTTAGGTGATTGGTCTAAAAATGATTCATACCTACAAGAAATTGCATTATGGTCATGGTTAAAATAGGTAAGGAAACCCTCTCGTGTACCAAAGGCTTGGTCTAGGCATGAATTTCATGAAGGATTTTTAGATGCAATCATCCTACTAAGCAGGGTGATGGGAGAGGATACCACGAAGGATTTTCAAGATTAGATGAGGATGTTCATACTTACCATCATTAAGGAAAACCAAATGATTGATCGGGGTTGCATAATCAGTGATAATATCCACTTTCAATTGCTCCAACTACTAGTCACTAGGAAATTTGTAATGACATCATACTTAGTATATGCTCTCGCAGGTACAAGATCATTTGGGGGATTTAATATCACACCTTGGACATATCCCAAAAGGGCCCCGCCTATGAGATATATCCACAATGGACTCTAAAGGAGAGAAATCACCATTTTGTAAGAGAGAATGATGCATTCACCATGTTTGTCATAAGATTGCTTGAAGGAAATCTTGAATTGAGAGTGTCTTCACAAGCTGCCTCTTTGATCCAAAGATATGGGTATTTCTTCACATACTTCTCAACTTTCTCGTAAATTAGAGTATCTATATTTGATCTCACTCCATAAAAACTTATAAGGTACCTTAGTGATAGGGACATGATGTTTGAGCTTTGCAGACAACTTACACATATCAATGGAAAACTTAAGAGTCGAAAAAAAATAAAGGTGTGTCATTTTATATATCTTTGGAAATTTACTCATCTAATACTTTTGTTGATGCAAAAATTTGGAAGCCTCTTTTCACCATTGAATATCTACTACTACACTTCAAGAGATAGCTTTGACATTAAGAGCATCACTGATATGTTCCATATCCTTGACTTGCACCATGTTCCACAAATCAAGGATTATTGGGTGAATTACTCTGATGATTTTGAGGTTAGAGAGTGGGATCATATGAGAATGACAGTTGAGAAAATGAATAAGTTTGGGTTTGATTGGTTTGAGGAGGGAATTGATGATGATGGTACTAAATTATATGATCTGGAGTATCAAGCTGTGAAAGCTTCACCCTTGCCACAAGTTTATTTGAGCATTAGAGAATTTGGGGATATCAATGAAAAAATGGAGGTGGTAATCCAGAGATCCTGAGAGTGGTTCAAGAATAAGAGAGTTGCAATCATTGAGTCGGGATGTCTCTAGACTCTAAAAAAATAGACATCTCCCCTCTCCACTCCGAAGGAAACTGAGAAAGCTTTAAGTTTTGCTCACTCTGGAAGGCTCATAAAAAGAAATTCAATGTAATTTGAGCCCACTCACAACTAGAGGACACACAAGAAGGCAAGAAAAATATAAGATCTTGTAGAGGGTATGGATCAAGGTGAAATTGATCCATCTCAGCCACCAACCTTTCAATGATCTCAGAGCATTTATTCTTCAACAGTTGCACCTACTCAATCGACCCAAGGTGCATCTCCTCACTCGTAAAAAAAATAGCTATCATGCCCAACATAGAGCCCGAAGCAACTGATATATTCCCATGAGTGCAAGATATAATTAGAGGAGAGACCCGCATGGTCCAACATGAAGTGATTCCAGATTTACAAGCTATATCCACGATGGTTAAAGCAAAGAAAGAAAAGAAAGATCAAATTACCTCTCAATTTTTCGGTGGCACTTGGGAAACCAAAGACGTGGAGACATCTCTACCTAAGATCATCAAGCATATTAGTGAGATTTACCCATATGATTATGAAATAATTAATATTCCTTTGGGATGGAAATACATGAGGTGGATGCTCACCTATTCAAAGAATCTTCCACTTGCTTCCTTACGAGAAACAAAGAATATAAGGATAAAATTGAACAACTATAAGATTATGTAAGAACCCTCAACTCTTATGTATAAAATTTCATGAGTCCAAATGTTAATCCATCTCTTCCTATTGAATAAGTTACTCCCAGTAGTATGTTCGATTTGGAATCCATCAGAAAGACACAAGGTTTTACCATATAGGGCAGGGAAAATGATAAGTGGGTGAGAAAATTTTTGGTAAAAGGTAAAATGTTTCTTCCTGAGATTATTTCATTGTTTGAGTACATGAGTGCAACTTCCACAAAAGTAAGGATGAAAATATATGAGATTGAAAAAGAGAAGGATCATTGGGACTAGGTGTTTCCACTAGTATTAGAAATCGGCAAAATCAATTCCTCCATACCGGTGAGCAAGAATGTATTTAGCTCCGCATTTGAAGACTTGTCTCAAGTTTGGGCTAGAATTTTTTTTCAATCGGTATGATATGATAAAAATTTCTCTTGATGAATTGGAATCATATGAGGTATGCACTTCAAAGATGCAAGGTGATGTCAATGCAAAAGTATAAAAAATTGGAGCACCCGTAGTTGATGAAAACACTTCAGTAGATGATCTAGTGAATCCATTTGAAGAGCTTGTCAAGAAAGAGGCCGAAGATCCATTTTATTTCAATGAAGACACATTGGAGTATTTTGTAGAGATAAGGGCTATTACATCAAACAATGTGAAGGAACATCAAGTGTGGTTCATGAAATGTAATAACATCAATGCTACCTATGAGAATTGGCTCAAATATTTGAGATTTATGCACATTCCTTGGGATGAGAAGGTTGTACCTGTAATGGCTCGATATAGTAAGGAGTTAAAAGGGGTTGAGATATTCCTAGAGACACTCTCCAAAAGTACACCGAAAGCAAGTCTCCATCGGTTGAAGAATATTCTTCAATTTGAGTAGTTGTCTTCTCTCCTTTTTCTCTTCCCCATTCATTTCCTCTCTTCTTTGATGTTATAATTCTTTGTTATTGGTTCCACTTTTAATTTTTTCTTATTCACATTTATATTATTCATTAAAATGTGAATAAGGTTAAAAATTATAATAAGTTTTCCTCAATTAATAAAAATGGAACTTAATTTCTTTCCTAGGAATACGATAAGTCACAATTTGTAAAAGACAAGTGAAAATTCGTGTGGGGGTAGGTGAAGAGTCTTTTTGAAAACTATATATTGTAATGACTTCCTCATTCCAAGGGGTTATCAATTTTTTGAGTTCAAGAGTAGATAGCTACAAAGAACAAGAAAAGATAACATTTCTTCTATTTTCCCTATCATATGTTTCCTCCCTCTCTTTCATTTGTAGCTTTGTGAACATGTCAATCTTGTATGACCAAGAAGAGTGTAAAAAATTTTGATGAGTGAATGAATGAAATTTTATGTTCATGGTTCATTTTGTCTTGTCATAATTGGAAAGGTTTCTTTTACTTCTATCTTGTGTGTTGATAAAATTTGGTTAATAATTGTAAGAATATGATTTAGCCTACTTGTAATATTAACCCCATCTCTCAATTTCTCACTCCCATAGTTTCACCTTCCTTGCAATTTCTTCCTTGCACAAGGTACAAGAATTTTCCATAGTTGTAGTGGAGTGTTCTTGTTGGATCATTGACCTATTAACTAACCATATAGTTAATTTTATTTGCATACAATAAATGGAGCCTCCCTCCAAGCGGGAGGGACTCAGTCCTAGAGTGTTGGCAAAAAATAATTAATTTTTCCTAGTGATAAATTATTTCACCAAATATCCTATGGATATTCTCAATCATGAAGACATCACCTCCGCCATAGAAAATGATGTTAGGGTCAATATTGGTATGGTATGTATGGAAGGCAATTGTCCAGGACAATAAAGTAGGAATTTACATGAGTTTTTTGAATGGGAATAAGGAAAACTTACACTCACGCTTTCTAAATCCTTGCTGGTTTTGAACATGATTTTATGTTGAAATATCCACTCAAATAAAATGAATGCTTCCATGATTAATTCAAGGACTTTAGTCTTGAGAACATGGAGGATTGGCTACATACGTTCATAGAGCATCAAGTGGAATCTTCAAAATGTAAGAATTTCCATCATGTCACAAAGTGGTCATTGAATACAAGAGTGTTATTTATGCAATATAAGTATGAAGATTAAATCTTGGTCTCTCTCCTTCTTCTCAAACCATATAGATCCATCATGAGAGCATGAATGATCAAATAATGATATTTGAGCTTAGGGGTTTAAATTCAAGCCATTGTTCTATGATGGTATGTACTTCTCCCAACCCATTATCGGGTATGTGTACATTTTTCCCCACCTCTGTAAATTTTAATCCCCTTTAATATAGTTTCCCTTTCCATTGCTTTTTGTTTTATGCTTTTGGTGTGTTTCCTTTTGTTAGTGTGTTTGTGATGAAGAAATGAATCAGTAAGCCCAATGGATAAGGAATTGGTCCACTTAATGTATTGAGATTTTGGAGATCCCGATTGTTGTTTCCTCATTGTGCTTGATCCTGTTGTCATGCATTTTTGCAAAGGAAAAATTCAATGTTGAAACATGACAATTATACCCTAGTGTCAATTTTTTTGCATGTAAACCCTACTAAAAACTTATCTTGGATCATTTCTCCCACCGTGTAATGCCTATCCCCATCTTACAAGTTATCATATTTGTAATATCCTTTCCCAAGTTTTTGAAATATGAAAAAATTTCTTAACGTTCTTCCAATGTAGTGCTTCTCAAGGTAAATTCTTTAGTAGACCTAAAAAGGCTATTTCTAGCCTTTCCGGGACAAGTGTGCACCTTTGCAGGACACATTTGAAGGCCCAAATTTATTAGGAAATGATAATGAGGAGATAAAAACATATTTTAAGTTATTTAGGAAATTTTAGGGAAGATTTGAAGGTTTAGGAACAAGTTCAGTGAAAGCAAGTTTTTGAAGGTGAAGGAGCTTGTAGTTCAAAATAGTGCTTGAGCTTTAGAAGATGATTAGGAGCTCCGTAAAGAGTTAGAGGTAAAAAAATATACCATTGGAAATATAATTAAATTATATAAATTAAAGTGATTTAATCTTTTCCACAAGAGGCTAGAGCTAGATGATTATTCCCACATCCCATTTTTAGAAGACACACCCTACGGTCCTAAGAAAAAGGCTATTTTTAAGGGGTTGTAGGCAGAATTAGATCATAGGACCCATCCCATTCATATCATAAGGATGTTTGGATTCAATTTCATATAAATAAGTTCCAAAAATTTCCTCTTGGATATCTGAAAAATTCGTCTCAAGGCTCTCCTCAAGGTAAGATTTCAGGACTTAGTCATTTTCACAGTGGACACATGTCAACATGAGATTGGGGTGCAATTTTCTGTCCCATCTATCCTATCCCTTAGGGAAAGTTGGGATTTTTTTCCCATACCAATTTAATCCCCTTCGACCATCATATGAACCTAGTGAAGTTCCACGATGCATGTTAAGCTCCATTTTTCTCATTTTATCCCTTCTCATTGTGCAATAAAATATTGACACTTGTTAACCTAGGGTGAGGGCACAGTTTTTTGCCTTATCTGTCCCATCCCTTTGGGAAAATTGGGACAAAAAATTCACCCCACTCTAGTTCTTTCCATGGTTCTTCATGTGATCCATCCCTAGTTATGCCCTCTAGTACATCATATGACCTTGGTGAAGCTCCGTGATGTAGTTTAAGCTCCTTTTCACCTCATTCCAGCCCTTCCCATTGACCAATGCAAAAATACCACTTGTCAATCCAAGGGTGAGGAAACATGGATGATTTTCTCACCTTTAAAGATTCATTCCTACATTAATGGTTGTCATGACGCAACAAAGAAAGGGTAGTGAGGAACCTCTTCACTTCCTAGAGATCCGGTAGTCGGAATTACGCAAAAATTGGAGGAAATGATTAGTGAAAAATCTAGTTTCACATGAACTAGTTTTCATGCCATGAAGTAACTATTTTTAGGGATATGGACGACTATGTTTTTCATCATCATTCTTCCCTCAAAGAAATCTTCAAATTCCTAAAGATCCGACAAGATAAATCATCTGAAATTTGGAGGGAAGGGTCTTCTAAAAATCTAGTTTCATTAAGCTAGTTTTTACGCAATGAAGTTACTGATTTTTCAAGCTATTGAGGACTAATTTTTTTTTTATCATTTTTAGCTCTCCTTTGATAAAAATTCATTATCCTGCTTGTTCAGATGAAGAAAACATCTAAAAATTGGAACAGGGAATCTTAGAATGAAACCCAAAATTTAAAGACCTTTTTCATTACAATCTAAAACCTGTGGTGTAATTACTAAAAATAACATATGTCCATGACAGGAATGCCTAAAAATAGTAATTAGTTAAATAAGGTGAGTTATAAACATTCATGATCCTCCAAAAAGTAAAAATGTATTAGGGGATGAAAACAAGAAAAAATTACCAAAAGTATTAGCTCGCCCCACCTTTTAAAAATAGAAAGTCTCATTTTTGGGTACATAAAGTTTCAATTAGCTATAAATTCACTCATCTCACTGATTTTTTCCATCCTCACATGCTTGTAGAGTTGTCTCGTAGCTCAAACCAGATATTTAACCTTTCGTGAGGATCCTAAAGCCATCATCATCTCCGCAATGAGTTGAGTTGGGTGAGTTGGTTGTAGCGAGGCAGACGATGCAATGAATTGATCGACTAAGTGAGTTGGTTGGAGTAAGATAAGTGAGATAGGGAGTTTATCAATCAAGCATCAAGAGGATTATCATGAGAAATGTCTGTGGTCATCTTGAGCTCACATTAGGGGATCTCTCGATAGTGTTTCTAAACACTCATTCAACATCCCGAGGTGTCTGTGCATCATGCAAAAGGAGGAGATTGTGATCATCATCAGCAAGTTATTCATCAACAAGATCAATCAATCCCCTTCCCTTCTCCTCTTCTCTCCATTTCTTCTAATTCTTCGTTATACGCAATCATGGTATTTTTTCCTATTCACTTAAGTGACAATATTTGTAATTTGTAAAATGTATTCTCTTAAAATTATAAGAGAGATACTAAATTTTTCCCTTATAGGGGAAATTGAAATGTCACAAGTGGAATATGAACACGAAGAGTCATGTGAGGGGAGATGAAATGTCAATTCACAAGGCTATAAATTGGGATGGCTTCTCTATTCCAAAGGATCCAAAATTTTAGTTCTTGGTAGCAATTGTGGATTGTGGTTTGAGTGTTGAGCTTTGTATCACCAACACAAGAAATAAAATCTATATTATTCCATGTTATTTGTTCATGTTTTTTCTTCTACTCTTTCTCTTTTGCAACTTTGCAAGTATGGTGATCAAGAAGGAACTTAGTGTCCTTGATAGACGAACTTAAAGAACTATATATATCTAGTTTTTAGTCCCACTAAATGGATTCATTATTGCTTTCCTATAATTGAATGTTGAACTACTCCTGTTATTGGGTGTGAATTCTACTTGTGCCTACTCACAACAATAACCTTCATTCATCTAATTTCTCTCCTTCACTCCTCATTTCTGTAATTTCCTCCCTTGTACCTTGTACAAGCACTTTACTAAATGTAGTGTTACCATGTGATCCCTAGCATATTTGGCCACCCCACAATATTTATATATAATTAGGATAGTTACACTTAATACCGAGAGCCTCCCCATACACAAGAAGGAGGGGTGTATCCCTATGAAAGGTTGTGAAAACACATAATTTTCCATATACTACAAATTATGTCACCAAAATTTTTGGTGACTCAATGAGGAGATATCTTACCTCGTGCACCTATATAGATCTTTACAAAATACAAAAAAATTGAAAAAAAAAAAAGTACTTGAATGATCAAAAATCCTTTTTACAAACCTCTTGAGAAAACCTGGTTGAAATAATATATACTAGACTGAATAGGTTGAGAGGAATCATTGATCCTACTTTTTAAGCTTTGAAAAATCAGCAAGAGTGAGTCAAAGATAATCCATACTACTTATCTCAAGATTCATCCCCATCTGATTCATTAAGCGGTACCCCTTTTAACTCTATTCAAACTCCTACTAACACTCCTACAAATTATCCTATCTTTCACCTAGCTTTGAATTTTTAATTCCCAAGAGAAGAAGAAGAAAAAGAGGAATAATTGGAAGAAAAAAGAGAGGAGGAAGAAATGGAATCCCAAACACTTGTTCCGTGGGGACACAACACTAGTCATTGGCTTTGGATCCACTACTCCATGAACTTCCACAAGGGTCAAGAAAGAAATTCCTAAATTCTATGGAGATGGAAAACAACATCTTGAAAATCATATCACAGATTTCATCACGGCTTGTGGTATCCTTGGAGTATAACATGAAGATTTTGGAGTGTGGTTATTTATGGAAACTTTACAAGGCATTCGGCGCAGATTGGATCTACTATTTTCCTTCACACTTAATTACTAATTGGAATGGTTTAAAAAATAAGTTTGAATAAATATTCAATACCAATGGATATGCTCATGCCCTCCTTGTTCAACTTACTTAGATGAAGAAAGAGCCACAAGAGTCCATGAGAAACTTTGTGGAAAAATTTAATAAGTTGATAAAAAATATTCCCATCATTTCTCTTCCTACTGCAGATAATTTGAAGATGTTCTTTGTGAATTCTCAATTTCCTAAAGTAAGATTCATATTGCGGAGAGTTCAACCAAGAGATTTGGAAAACACTCAAGAAATTTTTGTTGAGGTGGAAGATGACCTCATCTTATCAGGAAAAATCAAGAATCCATCAATGAAGGATAATCCCCAAAGTTCCAAAGATGAGAGAGGTGATAAAATGTTGTAGAAGTTAGAAAATGAATTGAAAATGCTAAAAAGGAAGTTTCTCAATGAGAACATCATCCAAACTAGAATAAGAATTAGATTGCAGGAGCACCACGAAAACTTTCCTTAGAGGCTTCTTGATCAATGTAATATGTGAGATCAATGAAGATGGAGAAGAAGATATTTTTGAATTAGAAGTTAAAGATGAAAGAGAAGAAGAATGTGATCAGATTAATTTTTGTGAATGCAAACTTGATGATGAAGAATCCCCAGATAGTTATTCATATGCGGTGTTCACTTGATCGAAAAAGGAAAAAGAAGGCTCTTTTTGTTTCCTAAGATAAGAAATTGAATCCTCAAAAGGTGACTCTAAGAAAAACAAAAACAAAAGGAGGATCATCGAAGTCCATTTCCACAGGGTCAGATGAGGAGAAGCATGAGACTACTTCAATCAAGAATCCTTCTACCTCTTCAAGTAAGTCTCCTCCAACTTCTCTTGAAAAATCAATTTCCACAAATCCTAAGAACATCCATGTCAAATCTTCCACAACCCTTGATGTTCCTACCACCTCCTCATCCTTTTATATCATTGACCATTTCAAAAATTGAAATTCAAAATTTTTAAATTTTAGTACTTAAGAACTCATTCCAAGAACCTTGAGAAACTTGTTCATCATATCAAAGAAAGTAATTTTGTTTCATGTCCTAAAGATTCCACCACCAAAGAACCACCTCGAGTATCTCAACCCACTCCATCTATGAAGTATTTCACTTTCACTCCCTCCACCTCTCGGGAAGGTAGAGCCTTTCTATATATCATTTTAGTCAAAAGGTACAAGATAAAAAATTACATCATTGACTCCAGTGCTTTGGAAAACGTCATGCCTACAAAATTTACTAAATCTCTCAACCTCTCCCTTTCCCCTACCTTTGGCCATTGCCTTTCTATGGAAATGAAAACATTTCCCCTTATGGGTCGGATCAAGGATTCTTAGATAGCATCGGAAGATTTCCCTAACAATAAAATAAAAATGAGAATCCTCGTAGCAGACATGCTTGCCTCATATGGTATGTTGTTGGGCTGAATATTTTGTCAAGATATTGGTGGAGATATTTAGTTGGATTGGTTGCATGCCACCATCTCATTCAATGGTAAAGGAAAAAAACTTATTCCCATTAGGAAGATGAAGAATATTGTTTAAAGGACAGATGACCCAACCTAATGCAGACATCTCATGCTAAAATTCCAAATATCACAACTTTTTCAAGAATTTCAAATATGATCTTGAGATTCCCATGTTGGTGGAGTAATGTCCAAACACTACAGAGATAATCAAAGAACATCATGATGATTTGATGAAATCGAGTTGGAGAGTTTGTACTTCTGTGGGATGAGAAAATAACTCAATTTACTCCACTAGACATTGATGAGAGCCTCAATTTGCAAAAATAAATATTGAAGTGAAGAGCAACGTGGATAAAAAAGGAGTGATACTTAACAACTTCTTGATAGGTAAGTTCAATATTTCCAATCATGTTCTTGATTCTCGGTATGAATTTTCATGCGATGACTACGCTTGTGAATATGAAGAATTCTCGTTATCATTGGAAGAATATGAAAATAAAGATGGGAATGACAACATGTTTCTGCCTCTCGAACGTGAATCTATTCAAGGAGATGATGATTTCATCACAGAAATGGATTTCTTGGTTCTCGGTGATCAAGATCAGGAAAATGATAATGAAAAAAATTCAGCTCTAGTGTTTTTCTCATTCCCTTTTCATGAGGATGGAAACATTCTCAACAAAAAATGGAGAAATGAAATGTTGTTTCATCCTATGGCTGGTTTTGTTAAAAATGGAAACATAATGAACTTTAAATCCCTTCATCTTCTTATTCTTCTCCTTCTTTCTTATATCCCATTTTCTAATCCTTTAGTGTGTATGATCATGCTATTTTGTCTTATTCACTTAAGTAACTCTCTAATGTTGAATTGTAAAAGTTCCTTTTCATTTATAAAAAGGATAATTATTTTCTCACTTCCTAGGAAGATGTAAAGTCATAAACGGAATGAGAATTTGAAGTGTCATGCAGGGGGGATAGATAAGTAGACAATTTGAAATGCTATAAATTGGGACAACTTCTCCATTCCAAGGGATATAGAAAGTTTTTCTCTAGAAATTGTGGATTGTTGTAAGTTATTGAAACTAAAACTAGAAATTAAAACTAGATTTCTTCAATTTCCTTTTCTTATGATTTCCTCTCTTCTCTCTCTATTCTACAACTTTACAAGGATAGTCATCTTAAATAAGCTGTTGTTGCAAATCATCAAAGCACCCACGGATGTTGATCGATTTCTATTTTGATAATTCTAAGCATCCAGTGTGATTGCACAACATTGAATCCTCTTCCCAAGTGTGGGACTTGAAAAATGGAAGAGGAATCTCAGATTAGAGGCTGGTTCCTCAACTCCTCTGATCAGCTATTTCACTTGCACAATTGCAGAGGTTTAAACTCCTAAATCTACTCTAAATTCCAAGGAGACAGAGATAGAGAATGCAAAAAAAGAAAGAACTAATGCTAATAGGTGATGCACCAAAGGAGTTGTAGACACCTGATGCTACATGAAATACACAATCCACAAGGAAACACAGCACAAAACATGCACAAATGCTCAAAATGTAATGAAAGATCAAGAAAGCAATGATAGATATATGAAAGGATTGAGGGATTTTAATCACATAACATATATCAACATCTCAGATCCAATACAGTACATTACAGTGATCCAGAGGCAAGAAAAGGTGCTGCATTACATGGAAAGGTAAAATTTCTTCACAAATTCTGCCAAGGAGGAAGAAAAAGGAAGTTGTAGAGCTGAAAAAGTGTCTCCCTTTGCAAAAATGAACTCATTCTGGCTTTTACAGTGCAAACCACGACCCCAGGAGAGAGAAACATGGGAAAACATGCAAGGGTCCAACCATTAACCAAAATGCCATCAAAGCAGCATGGGCACCCTAAAATACCCATTCCCCGACATTTTTAACCATCTTTGGGAGAGAATGCGAGCCATTCTTCATTAAAACGGTGGTTGAAACGTCATTTCTATTCATCACCACGTGCCAGATACGTTTTTCAATTTTCTCTCTCCAAAATCCATCAAAATGAAAAATTGACCCGGAATATTGTAGAGAATTTCACCAGATTTCCATTGATATAAAGAACGTGAAAAACCGAGCTCTGGATCGAAAGATATGGCGATTTGAAGTTTTAGGGCAAAATAGGGCCAAATCGGGTCGGTGGGAAAATAATTCGATTTTTACCTTTTTGGTCATTTGGAAAATTTTCCAAAATTTCCCCATGCTCCACCACTCTAGGTGCCATGTGGCGGCATCTCATTGGCCGTGGGCCTTTCAAGGGAAACTTTTCCCAAAAACCTCCGCCGAGCCATAACTTCAAAAATACATGGAGTTAGGAGGAAAACTTTACCTTTCTAGAAAGCTGAGAAAGAGCTCTATCCAATGGTGTCATTTCCAAGAAGGTTTTGAGTGCCTGAAAAGCAAAATTTTGTGACTGAGGCACAAGAGAGGGAAGAATGAGAGGAGTTAGCCACAAAATGAGCAGGGGGCACATTTTGGATAACAATTTTGGCGACTCAGAGGGTCATCTCGCTCTTTGGATGAAGTTACTAGTTGTCTTTTAGCAATCCATTGGGTATGGAGTCATAAGAAATAACCTGAAACCAACTTGATATCTTGAAAACTTCCCTCTGAGCCACTTGAAACCCATTGAACTTAGAGTTGTTCTCACCAAAATGCCACTTAAAACAACTGTGCAAGAGCAAAACCAGCAGCACCAAAACTATTTACAAAACTAAAAATCATACATGCTCCAAATGGAACATGTAGAGTGTGCACAAGCACTTCTTTTACTGAAAGCAAACCTACCTACTCTATTCTAACTAGAAGCAAAGGTAAGCTAAACAAACCCTGCAACTGGTTGTGTAAAATAGCTTCCTTTCTTCAAAATTGGCAACCATGCAACTGATTTGGCATTGAACATGGCTGATTGGATGAATGGAAAATCAACAAGAAGTTGGTCTTCCACCCAAATCATCAAGGTATCAGGTGAAGGAAAATTCAATACCTCTTTTAGTTGTTCTGCATTTGGATTGGAGAGGTATGACAGCTGATCCTTGGTTCTTTGTAGCTCATCCTCATGCTTAGGAGCAAGCATGACTGGTTGTGACTTCTCCTTTGACTCCAATGAAGTCAAATACCTTATTGGGAAAGGTATGATCCGTTTGATATGCCCATAGCTCTGATTTTCAACTCCAAAAATGGAGTCTTCTTGTAGACCTTCTTGAATGGATGGTGCAGAAGCAAAGGTAGAACCTTTTTGCCCTTTCTCTTCCTCCAATGAAGGACATGAAAGATTAAAATCTTCCAATCTTGGTTCCAAAGAGCTGCTATAAGATGCAGGCTGCTGCAAATGGGTGCTCTCCTTCATGACAGTAGGCTCAGGTGTTTGGAACGTGGATGATGAAAGAGAGAATGGTAGGAACTCAACCGGTTCTTCTTCATCAAAATAGTCCTCTAAATCTGACAGATAAACTACCTCATTGTTGTCCTGCTGCAAATGCTCAACTTCCTCCACAGTATCCTCTTGATCTGTAACTTGATCATCATGGTTTCTTTCATCCTCCAACATTGAGTTTGAGAGATCAAACTCTTCTTTAGCACTAGAACTCGAGAGAGATGAAGTAGAAAGAAGAATTGAAGGTTCTCTTATAGCCTGCTTTGTGCTCAAAGCCCTTGGATCTGCAATTTTCTCCTCCACAACTAGAATGTGCTCCTCTTCTTTTGGATTTGGAGTAGCTTCTCCCTCTTCTACTACTTGAAGACAATCTTGTTCTTGATAGAACTCTTCCTCTAGCACGAAGTTCGTTAAGTCAAACTCTTCGATCTGTTGCTCTAGAGGACAAGTTGGGACTGTAGGATCTTCTTCAGAGCTTTCTTCCTCCATGGCTGATTGTGTAACTTGAATTGAATCAGCATTCTCTTCAAATAGAATGCTAACATGGACACTAATTTCTGAGCAAACTGATTGCTGATCTACTTCTTCTTTTTGCTCTTCTCCTGCTGCAACAAATTCAGTCCTAACCACCACTTGTTTTCCAACTCCAACCTCTTCTAAAGGCTTAACCATCAAGGGGATCTTTGTCATCCCAAATTTAAGAGCCCAACTCTTGAGACTTCGAATTTCTTCATCCTTGTTTGGCTTTTCTTTTTGTTGTTGTTTTCCTTGACTAGAATTCTGATTTTTATCCTCCCAACATGGATTTGGGAATGCAAGAGGAGAAGTGGATTGTAACTCAAATGGCTCGGAAATTTTTCGTGGTGGTGGAGGAGGTAGAAACTCTTGTTTCTTTGGAGGAGAGGGTATTTCTGTTAGCTTTTGTGGAGGGGATGACTATTTGGAAGGAAAGGGGAAGGAAGAATTGAGATGTGGTGGAAGACTAGGGAATGGAGAAATGGAATTAACTCCTGGGGCAGCATTGACTGGATTTAGAATTTGAAATTCCAAATGAGATGATGCTACTTGAGTAATGGGAAGAGAAAAACTAGATGATGGTGTAGAACGTACCCATTGACAAGGTTGTTTAACACCAAGTGTATAGGCCTCTATTTCTGCTGTCCATTGTGCAAGTTGGGGCAGCATCTTCATCATGAAGTCCAGCTTCTCCTGAGGGTTGAAGTGTCTTGGAAAAGGGCCTCCCCATGGACAAGGAGTCCTGCAACCAATTCTAAAAGCTTTCATTTGTGCTTGAACCCTGGATTACACCATGTTTACCTCCATCTTTTGGATTTGTTCCAGCAGATCTGCATTTTCTTCTTGATTTGTCCTCACAAACAACATACCCTTATGCTTGACATGCTTCATATCCAAATTAACTTTGCACTTGCTGCTCATATGGGTAGACATGCTGATTTTGAATTTGATCAAAATGCTGATTTGGAGGATTTGTAAAACATGTTGGAGGTGTGATATACTGCTGTTGTAAATGTGAATTCCATGATGTAAATGAAGTCATGATTGCACAACTTCATGGAATGGAAAAGAGTGAAAATGATGGAAAGAAGAATGGGTGGAAATGAATGGAAAACAGGTCTGCAACTTAGAGAATGAGTTGTTTACCGGATAGAGTCGCAGATGTGCTTTTGAAAGTGCCTCCAAAAGGTTGAATATTTAACAGAACACACCAACTGTCATTTGACGGGAATGAGCATTAATCGATTTGGAGCCGAATATGTTTTTTTATTTAAATATATCTACCCTTGTTAAAAATAAGAAATCCAATTTTTGTGGCGTAGAGGACGTCATGCTCGTTCAGAAATTCCAATTTTGATGAGATATTGGTGGGGAGTTTTCACAAAACGTGGACGGGTTCATACAAAGTGTTTTATTTGGTGGTTAGGAGTGCAATTAAGAGGCATGGTCATCATTCTTTCTCTCTGCGCAGCACTCCAGGATAGTATGGGAGCCTTTTTGCAAGTAATATATAATCATTTTACTCCATTTAATGCCTCTTACAAGTGGTTGAAGGACAGATTTTGGGATTTCCATTTTCCCTTCTCTTTCCCTTCTCATTTTTCTATAAATTGGAGTGTTGGGCTCATTGTAAAGGGGAGGTAGTTTTTGTAGCAAAGCTCTACCAAAATTGCTTTGTGAAGCTGATGTGTTATAGGCCCTTGTTGTGGACTCCTTGCATGGTGATCCAGGCCCTTATCTTGTAATAGATTGAACTGTGCATATCATGAAGCAATAAAATATAAGTTTGTGGATGTATCTTCCCCTGTTGTGTTTTCTTGCATTCTTCTTGCCCCTTCAACCTTGATTACAAGAATATTGTGTCTATTATTATGTTCATGTAGGGATCCATTATCATTGTGTATGTTTGAAATATTGTTGTGAATGTGTTTTGCTAGATTATGGAGAACTGTCATCACCTCTTCTAGTGTGCACTTTGCTTCTGTATTTCACACATTTGAAGACTACTCTCACACCCTCCTTTTCTAGTGTATCACCGCTTTAGTGTAGGCTTTCATTTTATGCATTCTCTCTCCCTAGTCCCTTGGAAATTTAGATTAGAATAGTTAGTTTCCCCTACATTAGAGTAGATTGTGGCAGGTAGTTTAGGAGAAAGAACCAACTTTCTCTGGAGGTCTATCTCAAGTAGCAAGTCCCACAACTTGGAGATAGTACCCATGTTACCCAATCACACCGTGAGTTCAAATATATGCACTTGTATAAACCATAGAAGGGTGCTGTGATTCAGTGATAATAGTTCTAGCACGCGCCGGTGGGACCTTAGAGGTCTTCATCTTCATTACAAAAAAATTGATGTGCATTTGTTGCAAGTTTCTTACTTTAAAAGAGCTATAAATTGCACATCTGGCGACTCCAAGGAAGAATAATCAGCTGGTTTTAGTAGTACAGACCTGAAAACTCATGAGAAGAATCAACACAAGGTCAAGAGTTGGAGAGGAAGAGGTGTTGTTTGAATATCTACAGTTATCTCCAAGAATAAGGCAAAGTGGGAGGAGAATCCAAAGGTCTCCATCTCCACCAAAGCGAGAACTCTCTCAACTCCTCCACTGGTAGGCCTTTCATTCAATCAACAAGGGTTCTAAGGCCAATCGAATGGCACAAAACAACCCCTATGTCAATTTCACTGAAACATCCCACTTACTCTCAATGCACAAAATCCAATCCCCGGTTGCAGATTGAAGAACATTCGTACTTCACTGGAGAAAATCGGACCACTCCGGTGACCATGTTAAGGATATTGCTAACATTTGTGCAATCCATGAGATCAATGAGATGCAAGTTCTTTGTCAAAATATGGCATCTTCATTCAAAGGGAAAGCTTTGTAATGGTTCAGAGTCTTGCCTCGAGTTCTATTCAAAATTGGAATCAGCTATGTATAGCCCTCCATGAGCAGTTTGGGGAAAAGGGGAGACACTTTTTCAGCTCTGCAACTTCCTTTTTCTTCCTCCTTGGCAGAATTTGTGAAGAAATTTTACCTTTCCATGTAATGCAAAGCACCTTTTCTTGCCTGCCTCGGATCACTTTGTAATGTCTTGTATTGGATCGAGATGTTGATATATGTTACGTGATTAAAATCCCTCAATCCTTTCATATATCTATCATTGCTTTCTTGATCTTTCATTACATTTTGAGCATTTGTGCATGTTTTATGTTGTGTTTCCTTGTGGATTGTGTATTTCATGCAAAGCATCGTGTGTCTACAACTCCTTTGGTGCATCACCTATTAGCATTAGTTCTTTCTTTTTTTGCATTCTCTATCTCTGTTTCCTTGGAATTTAGAGTAGATTTAGGAGTTTAAACCTCTGCAATTGTGCAAGTGAAATAAGCCCGATCGAGGAGTTGAGGAACCAGCCTCTAATCGAAGATTCCTCTTCCATTTTACAAGTCCCACACTTGGGAAGAGGATTAAATGTTGCAATCACACCTTTGGATGCTTAGAATGATCAAACTAGAAATCTGATCAACATCCGGGGGTCTTTGCTAATTTGCAACAACAATAACTAAGAAGGAACTTAGTGTCCTTGATTGATGAATCTAAAGAACTATGTTTCTATGGTTTATTATTCTTGCTAATTGTTTACATTGTTGTTTTCTTCTAATTGAATGTGTACATACTCTAGTTATTTTATGTGAAATCTACTAGTGCCTACTCACACCAATAACTCTCTCTTTCCTAATTTCTCTCATTTATCCCTCATCTTTGTAAATTCCTTCTTTGTAATCCATACATGAAATTTTCCACAGGCTCGGTGAAGTGTTCCTATGTGATCCCTCGGCCTATTGGCCACCCCATAATTCTTAGTCGGTTTACATTAAATAATGGGAGACTCCCCATACACAAGAAGGAGGGTCTTCTCCTATGAATGTTGGTGGAAAAACATAATTTGCAACAAGAAAAATTATTTCACCAACAAGAACCTAAACCATCTTGGTACAAAACCAATACATATTATGATTTTTATCACATTGATGATCATAAAACAAGAAAATGTGCACAATTTTGTAATTATATTCAAGAAATTATTGATAATGGATACATATTGGCTAAAGACCCACCACCAAATAAAACACCCAATGATAATTTAAAGGTGTTTTCAAATCCATTCCCCAAACATGCTACAAATGGAAAAGCTCTCGAACAGGGTCAATCTTCGAACAATGTTGATTTCAATTCCATCATATCATTTGTTGTAGACACTACTCTACACAAAGTCAAACATTAGTTTACACCCCTCAGAGAAAGTCTCTCTAGTGCATTTCATCAATTAGAAAATGCTAATATGATAAAATATCAAATAAAAAAACTTATTTGAATGGGAATTTAAGCCTTAGTGGTATGAATAACTAGAATATTGTGAATGCCACCAAATTCAAGGCCACTCTATGGATCATTAGTTAAATCTCTGCCATTATGTCCAAGAATTGATTGATAAAGGAGTCATCATAATAGAAATCGATGAGGAAGCTCTCGAAATCAAAAACACGTCATCTACCATAAATTATAGTGAAGAGTTGAATATTGTCCAATATTCTTTACATGATAAAACCCAATGATATAAAGATGACAAGGGTTAAGGATCTATAAACCAACCAATCACTCTTCCATATGTTCTTATGTCAGTTCAATCAGAAATTAAACGTGTTTCAAAAAAATACCTTCAAATTTAAAAGGATAATTTGAAAATGATTCAAGACTCCTTTCCAATCCACAAAATAAATGAAGACTTTAAATAAGAGGTTCAATCATCAAGCACCATTGATCTTGATTTTATCCTTTCAATGCTATCTCTTATGCCCAAAATCCCTAGTTTTGTTGTCGATACACAACAAGTTTGGACACTTCATGACAACGTAGCCTTCTATGTCTATAATATCTCAAATGATCAATCTTGAATTTAATAATGTTTCACGACAATTATCGAAGCGTAGTATTATTTTTCTTTACATAACATTATTAAACAATCAATGATGGTACCTATGTGTCAAGACATCTATATGCGTGCACTCCATGAGGTGCATATACCTAGGAAAAATATCACACAACCATTTCAAGATTTAATTGCAAATCTATTGTTAAATACATTAATTCATTGCCTAAAAGAGAAACATTGAATATTTTCTCTCTACAACCTACAAGATGCCTTAGATTCCCTATATGGATCAATCCTTTGCTCCTCGCATCATTCCATTCATGGATGAAGGCCATATTGATGTAAATAATATTTTAAAGCACCAATCATCTAAATATTCTATTCCACCTACATTAGAAATCATTCACAAAGGTATTGGGGAATATGAATTTCAACATATTCTCTGCATCAACAAATTGCCTCTAACATCCGAGAAGTTTTTGATCTCATTAAAAATTACCCAATCACCTATCTCGTTAACTTGAACCTCATCTCGCCCAAGTCTCGTGAGTCAAGACTCATTGGATCTCGGGATTGACTCGTTGACTTGGACCTTGTCCACCTAAGTCTCATACATCTAGAATCCTCAAATATTTTGATTCACTCCATTGAATTAGAACTCATTCAATTAAGTCTCGTAAATCAAGACTCATTGAATATTTTTATTTACTTTATTTACTTGGATCTCATCTACCTAAGTCTCGTAAATCAAGACTCATCGAATCTTTTGATTCACTTTGTTGACTTGGACCTTGTCTTCCCAAGTCTCTTAAATCAGGAATAATCAAATCATAGTTTCATCAACAACATTTCTATACAATCCATTGACTTGGACCTCATTTTCCCAAGTCTCATAATTCAGGACTCATCGAATCTTTTGATTCACTCCATTGGATTTTACTGTCTCGCCCAAGTCTTGTAAATCGGGACCCATAAAATGATGGATACATTGAAACTCCTTCTACTTACTCCAGTGACTTAGACCCCATCCACCCAAGTCTAATAAATCATGACCATACAACTTTATTACACATGCAATTCTTCCACGGGCACTCTTTTCACTAGGGGAGGCCATTTACACGGTTAACTCATTTAACAAGCAATTTTAATTGTTTTATCCATTGGAAGATATCTTAATTATAATATCACCATCTCTACACATTCTTCTCCTATACGACATGGGTTAATATTTTTCATATTAGACATTGTGTGTCTCATCCCTGTTATGGTTTCTACCATTTCAGATCTTTTTACCTATAGTTTAATCTAGAATTTTACTAATGGAAAATCCTCCTTTCAAACAAGTTCTCTCTTTAACAAACATCACTAAAATTATTTACCCGAATCTTTTGACCGAAAATATTAGTCTACGATGTTAAACCCTTGTGTGTTACTAGTCACATGTAGCTGATATTTGGGGGAAAATATTCCTTCCCAATAAGCACAATATCAACTTACAAATAAAAATCAATCATTACACCTTTCATCCTTCACAATCTTCAGTGATAATCCCATATTGAGTACTAATAGTGTGAGATTGGGAAATGAGGTAGGTAGATTTACTCACCTACATTTTTATTCATTATTGAGACCTTTCCTCTTCTTTGGTGGCATGAGGCAAGATGTAGGGATTCAATTGAAAATAATGGAACAAAAATAAAGAATTATGAAAATATGCTTCAAAATTTCTTAATTATATAGATCCCAAGAACTTTCTCATGTTAAGAGATATAACGATTCCTTCAACCGGATCTTGTCAATCAAGATGCCACCAATGGGTCTAATTCTAGTCAACACTTATAAAGTGAAATCATCTTGGAATTGGTCGGGTATTATTAATTGGAGATGAGTCACATTTTCTTGAATAGATCATTGTTACACCTTGTGTCTTGGCATCCCACATATCCATTTTCATATCACTATCTCATTATTATTATTTCCTTTTTGTCCCTTTGTGTCAAGCCCTCACATCTTACTAGTTACATGGAGTCATGAGTGGAGTGAGTCATCCTATCACTATATCATCTACATTCGCCAATGGAATGAAGTGTTTACATTTGTTTGAACATGAGTTCAAATAGTACACCTTTTACTTGAGTCAAAAATATAAAAAAATCAAATATGTTAAAAAAATTCAAATATGTTAAAAAAACCATTCAAATATGTTTAAAAATACAAAAAAAAATCAAATATGTTAAAAAAATATATATGTAAAATTGGATAAAAAGCAAAACATTCGAAAATGATTGACAAAATCCCAACAACTAAATAACACGGTTCAATAATATTTCCATTTGATGGAAATCCTACATCGTCATTCTAGATCATCTTCGGATAATCACTTTTCTTTCCCGTGGTGTATATATATGCTCGAGGCAAAAACATTAGTTACCCTTTCACAATATAACTTTGTTTAGGGCACACTTGAATTTCAGTTAAATGTAATACATATCACACTTCAAGGGGATATGAAAAGAGTGTTTTTGGAGTATGGAAGATCACTCCACTCTTTGGCTTGATTCAATTCTATAGTGTTCTAAGATATCGCTTGAGGGCATTCATATATGTGTAATTCTTCAATGTGGAACACATTAGGGGTGTCATTAGACGTCGTTATTTTAAATTATTTTATATTGTTGTGGTCTCTCAATATTGCAAGGATAATTGTTTTTTCATGTTAGTTTTTCATCTTGTTGTACTTTGTTATTATAGACCAATTGTAGGAAATTTATCAAAGATCTTAGTTCACATATAACTTTGGTGTAGTTAATTCATGATTATATTGAGTTTGTTTGACATGTTTATTTTATGTTTTTACAATCATCATTTCTTTATAATAAATCCAGGTAATAGTCATGTTGCTCCTTTTTGTCAAACTCTTCATCAAATCTTCACAAATTAAAAAAATGGCAAAAATAAAAAATCCAAAAAAATCAAATATTCGCAAAATCCTAAAAATTGCAAACACATGAAAATATTTCAGCAATTCAACACAATCTTGATAAAATCACACTTTTAACTACTACCCTAGTGATTGTTCCAATCTTACGACTATCACGATACATCATCTTCCCTTTGCATGTTAATATCTTTGCTTGGGGAAAGTCAAATCAATTGTTTTTCCTTTGCGATATAACTTCTCTTGGGGAAATTTTGGCTCTCATTCCCTCCCTACATTTCATAGTATTAATTTTTGAGGACATGACCGTTTTTTAACTCTCGATCAATTTTTAATGTGGATCCAACAAGAGTGTCTTTTGGAGCATCTAATATTACTCCACTCTTCGGTCTGATCCTATTCACATGCATTTCACAATTTTAGTGCTTGGAGGAATTTACATCTACTTAATCATCATTTTGGCACGTATTAGGGGCATAGTTAATTGTCTTATTTTCAAAGTTATGTTGCATTGTTGTTGTAATTTTTGGACCAATTGCACGTAATTTGTTATTGTCTTGGCTCATTTAAAGCCGTGATGCATATTTTTCCAGTGTATATTGGGTTTGTTTTCTCTTGTTTTTATTTGGACCAATTACAATTAGTTTGATAACATCTTGGTTAATTTATAACTATGATGCCTACACCTATTGTGTATATTTATTTTTCTTTCATTTTTCACTTTTTTTTTTTGTTATGTGTTTGTTTACACACATACAGAGTTAAACACCATGATTCTTTCATAATCACGGTGAAAAATCTATTTTATAACAACAAAATAAGGTTTCTCTAACTTTCACTCTTTAAATGAAGCTCATACTACGACGACAATCCCTCCCATCATCCTTCAACATCCTTGTCTTCTTCCTATCAAGCAACTATCCACAACTTTGTTGTGTCACCCATCCACTTGAGGGGGTATTCCCTTATTGTCCTACTCATTGGGGCATCTAAATTCTTCACTGGGAAAATTGAGACCATATACCATGTTTCCTGTCATCCGCTTGTTAGGAAATAAGGGATAAAATATGCAGAACAATCCCTCACGTAATCACAATAATAGAAAACGAATATGTAGAAATTATTACGATCTGAAATAAAAGTGCAGGATAAAAAGAACACAAGACAGAGATAGTATTTAACGTGGTTCACCCAATTTGGGCTACGTACACCAAGAATCACTTGCTAATATTTTATTACAAGCCATCTCTTCTCTCAATACAATACCCAAATCTGTTTGGAACTATGCTCAACAAAATCTACAGAATTCACACCCAAATTCACACACATCTGCAATGTTACATCAACCCTACCATATGCACAAAATCACATAAATAGGAAACTGCTTAAGTAATTTTATAATACCATGGGTACCAAAACCATGGGCCAAAACTGATCCATAAAACTATGGGTCAAAAATCCCGCCCATATGAGAAGAGCACGTTTCTCGAAATATTAGGCATATTTTTTGAGGCAGCTATGGAAAGTGTACAATACTTTTAGTGTACAGTTTTCAACACTTCCACACATGAAAGCAAGCTCCACAACCTAACACCGCTCACCAATCTACATACATATACTATCTTTAAAATGCTATTACTTTGTAATAACACTTTAAAGAGGGGAAAATATAGACATCCCAAAACTACATACCTATTTCCAACTTATCCTTAGTTATCTTTAATATCCTTTAGAATTAATTAATTAATTCATTCTTCAATTCTATTACCCTTAAAATTAATTAAGTTAATTCTATTACCCTTTGGAATTGATTAAATTAATTCCTAAACCTTTAGCTAGTTTAATTAACATTTATTAAATAAATGATTAATTATCTTACACTTCATAGCTAATTAAATTAGTTATTAAATTGGAAAATAAATCTATTTTCTTATTTGGACTCCACTTGGACTCAAATTTAGTATCCTAGTCAATTCCACTCCACTCCACTTCTAGAATCCTACAAAGGTGGGGCAATAAAATTGCATGTACAACCAATTTCTCGGATGAAATATTACTACCAACCAAATAATGATCGCCCCTTCAAAGTTGCAACTGCATAGACAAAATCCACTTGTTATTTCAAGAAATGCATTCATGATCCTAGAACTCATTCAAACTATGATCCACTTTTCTTGGTCTCTCCTCTTGTTATAAAAACATGCAATACTCTTCACAATAATGGTTGGGAAATATGCATATTACAAGTTTCATTGTGTCCAAATTGTGCCCATAGAATTATCACTTCCATATTGGGAGATCAATTAAAGAGCACCCACAATCTAACTATTTACAAGGTTATACAAGTTAAAATACTTCCACACCTTATATAAGGTTTTCAAGAGAAACTTGGAGGAAATGTGATCTGAAAATCAAATTTAACTAGCAATGGTGCACACACATTTCTTTGCTTCGTATTGATTTTCGATGTAAAAATTGAGCATTATATCCTTTTTGTATTTTTAATAAAAGAATAAAAACTGCAAGTATTGTGCAAATATTTAAAGAAAAGAAGAGAATTCACCAGCAATTTGACACAAGAGTTGATAACGGAGTTCGGCGCTTGAGGCCTACATCTCCGGGTCCGGTTGAATGGGACTGATCTATTAAAATATTGAAAATAATTCTTTACAAAGAATTATACAAAATTATGACCTTCTCACAGTCTTCCTCTGTCAAAAATAACAGGGGTTGCTTTTTACATCTCCTCAAAATTCCACTCCTAGCTCAAGTTATGAGCATTTCAATATTTTAGCACAGACCGAATGCTATTCAAATAAAATAACTCTCCTTTTATAATGTTTCCAAACAGCTGGCGCAATGGTTAGGCACCTAAACTTTTGCATGGGAGGTCAGCTGTTCAAATCCCCTCCACTTCTCTCTCCTTCTCCTTAGGCGGGTTTGTAGTGGTTTATCCCACATTGTGGGTGCGTGCAAAAAGGTAGGCATTTAATAATGCCAAAGATGGTTGTTTGCATTGGCTTAAGAGCCACCGTAGTTCCTTAGGAGTGGGCGCATTTCTTGGCTAGATAACCATGGCACATGGATGTATATTTTTAGGCACTTAAAATGCCAAGGATAATGCGTGGCATTTGGAAATAAGGATTAATATGCAATGCGTGGAATATGGAAATGAATAAAAATGCGTGGGAATGGAAATTGCATAGTTTAAAAAGGCATGTCTAATAGTCCCACATGCATAGTGCAAATGCAAATACAGGAGTATATATACACAAGTTGGTTTAGTGATTAAATGAGAAGGAGGCCAAGACACCCCTCCATAATCGAGTGTGTCGAACCTGGCTGAGGGCCCCCAGCCAGTAAATAGCGGGGTCCATTTGTCTGAAAACGAGTGTCCAAGACCGGCATTCCCAAAACCAATTTTAGTACGTCACACAAATTGTCCACATGTCGCAATATAATCGAAACACTTGGTGAGCGTGCACATGTCCAACCTGCACAAAACTCCAAATTTTGCCAGTTGCCCAAAAATTTCAGTGGGCTATAACTTTTGCAAACGAGCTCCGTTTCCTGCAAACAAGATATCGTCGAGAATCGTATAATTTTTCTCCATGCTTTAAAAATGACTAAAACTTATTCTGAGAAGATCTTAGATTGATTTTTCTCTATGAGGATCCTCTGGATCATTCCTCCCCACTAAGAAACTTTTTGACCCCAAAAGTCAACTTAATTGGTGAATAGGTGAGGGTATTTCTCCCTCACCTTTCTGGTTTCCATCCATTTAGCCTTGTTCGGATGCATGCCTTTGAACCCAACACGAATATAATCAATATCACCCCTTCGCGAAGTTCTTACTTTCCTGTCCAAAATGATGTCTTCCTGCAACTCATCAAGATACTCAGGAGAAAAATCATCAATGGAAGGCATTATGTTAGAATCATCATGATCAACAATCATAGGCGGTTCATACAATCTTAAATTCTCAACATTTACAATTGAGTAGATTTGCATATATGGAGGTAAATCCAACCGGAAAGCGTTGTTACCAATTTTTTCCAATATTTGGAACGGACCATACCGTATAGGTTTCAATTTTTTACCTTCACCTGTCAGTCTTTCCTTGCTGATGTGAAGCCAAACTGAATCACCAACTTTGAACTTGTGATTAGTTCTATGTTTATCATGCCTAGCTTTGTACTTAGCCTGAATTTTCTCCAATTTTTCACGGACATACTGATGAACCTGTTGTATTCTCTGCACAAATATTTTAGCCTTGTCAGAATCACTTGCACCATTAACAACAGTTTCATGTCCATAATATATATCTAATGGAGAATTAGGCAGATATCCATAACAAGTCTCAAATGGAGACTTCAAAGTAGAAGAATGTAAGGCACGATTATAAGCATGTTACACATAATAAAGATGTTCATCACACAATTTAGGATGTTTGTTACTATAGCCCCTAAGTAATTGTACCACTGTGCGGTTTACAACCTCTGTTTGACCATCGGTCTGTGGATGAAAAGTAGTGCTCTTTTTTAGTTTTGTGTCCATTAACCCCCACAATGTTGACCAAAATTCCCCAAGAAATCTAGAATCCCAATCAGATATAATTGAAGTAGGTAAACCAAAATGAACCCAAACAAACTGAAAAAACAAATGTGCAGTTCCCTCACCAGTTATCTATTTAGTACATGGAACCAACACACACATTTTGCTAAATCTGTCCACTACCACATATAAGTAATCATGTTTCTTTCGTGTCATGGGAAAGCCTCCTACAAAGTCCATGGAAACACTTTCCCAAGGCCTTGTTGGAACAGGAAGAGGAGTGTAAAGTCCTAATTTCTGTTACTTAGCTTACTTATGGCACAAATAACACATCCCTTAATATATCGGTTTACATGTTCATGCATTCTAGGTCAATAACAATATTTTTGTAAATGTGCAACTGTCTTTCTAACACCAAAATGCCCTGAAATAAGAGAAGTATGTGCTTCCCTAATCATATGCACATGCTCATTTTCTGGAATACAAAGTTTTCGTAATGATATAACAATCCTTCATGCAAATGATAATATTTCTCTCCTACTTGTTTCCCACTTACTAGATCCTCATACACTTCTCCAAAGTCAACATCATTAACATATTGTTCCTTGTAACTAACATGAGCCAAAGAACTATGTTGCAAAAGAATAGATGCTACTACCACTGGTGGTCTAGATAACATGTCGGCAACCTTGTTTTGAATACCTTTTTATACCTGATTACAAGATGAAATTGTTGCAAAAATCCCATCCACTTGAAATGTCTAGACTACTGCAATTTGGTTTGTGTTTGTAAGTACTAAAGCGGTTGATGGTCAGTATGTATAATTGTTTCTTTTCCCATTAAATAATGCTTCCACTTTTTAACACTTTGAACCAAAGCATACAACTCTTTATCATAAGTTGGATAGTTTCTTACCGCACTTGTAAAGGTTTCGAATAGTAACACCTTTGGTTGTTTGTTCCGCATCAAAACAGCCCCCATTGCGAAGTCACTAGCATCTGTCTTAATCTCAAATGAATGTTGTAAGTATGGAAGTGCCAAGATCAGAGCGGTACTTATCTTCTCTTTCAGTGTATCAAAGGCTTTTGTTGTTTTCCTCCCCAATGAAAGACCTTGTTTAATACTTGTCAAAGCATGCAAAGGAGATGCAATATATGAGAAGTTAGTAATAAATTTTCTCTAGTACTGAATTGCACCTAGAAAACTTCTAACTTCCGTCACATTAGTGGGTCTAGGCCATTTCACAATAACCTCTATTTTTGCAGGATCAATTCTCAATTCTCCATTTCCTACAATATAACCCAAGTAAATTAAATATGTTTTTCCAAATTCACATTTTGACATCTTCAAATACAATTTCTCTTTCCTTAGTGCATCTAATACGTTGGATGTGTTTAACATGTTCATCCCATGACTTACTGAAAATAAGAATATCATCTAAGTAGACAATAACGAAATTATCAATGAATGGTCTAAAGATTTCATTCATAACTCTCATGAATGTTGCCGGTGCATTGCACAAACCAAAAGGCATCACTAACCATTCAAACAATCCTGTTTCATTTTAAAAGCAGTTTTCCACACCTCACCTTTGGCAATTATTACTTGGTGATAACCACTTCTTAAGTCTAACTTAGTGAAATAAACTGCATTCTTTAATTGATCCAAGTAAATCACCTGTAGACACCAAATTTGTGTCTTATGACACCCTGTGCCCCGCATCTCATTTCGCAACCTAACCTCACCACTTAAACCTTACACAATTATTTATTAATTACCTTATAATTAATAAATCCACATCTCCAAACCTGCCACCTCATTTCGCCACCTCATCATGACCTAGCCCTAACCCTAAACTAACCTAATTAAGACCTATAACTTGGTCTACATCCACACCCATGACTAATTACTTCTCACCCGCGCCAAAACCAACCTAATCATGACTTGACCAAGCCCACAACTAATCCCTTGGGAGAAAAGGAGGGAAAATTGGCTATTTTACTAAAAATAGCCCACTTTGACTGAACCGACATCGGTTCCTACTCGACCACCGTCGGTTATGTAACCACCATCGGTTCCCTATAAGTAACCTCCCTCAACCAAAAACAAAGGATCATAATTCATTTGAAAGATCCGAAATTCACTTGGAAGAGCAGAGACAAGTGAAGAAAAGAGAAGAGTTTGCAAAGAAGGACATCGAGCCCAAGACTGCAACTGAGGAACTAGAGCACAGCGACACTCATCCAAGCATTGGGAGAGAAGATAGCTCATTTTTATTGTCAGATCATCCCACCTGAGCCCTGCCTTCATCATCACAATCCTTGGACCTGTATCTTCATCAGGAACTAGTAAGTAGTGTCTTGTACGTTTTTAAATAACATTTCTTGAACTTCTGAATCATAGTAATTATAAGTTCACTCCTAGATCTACTACCCGGCAGCACCCTACATCTAACTGTCATTCCTCTACCCTTACATTGCCCCAAGAATAGCCCCCACACTCTCTGAGTCTTCTCCATCACCCTATTGCCTATCCCTAATCATTTACCAGCCTTATAAACACCATAACCGCCTTATAGCTTTCCTTCATTGAAAGCCCCTAAATCACTGCCCCTACCGGTATCGGTTATCAACAACCAGTACTGGTGTAAACCACAGTCGGTTGTACAGTGACCGACATTGGTCACTGTGACTCAAACCAAAACCAGCCTTTCTTCTATTGATTTTTAACAAGGTAATTAAAGTTTAATTTTTGCAATAGACTCTTTGCTATCATTTGTGTTAATTCGTATTAAAAGGGGAACTGACCACCTTCGAAAGGAAGTCTAATATTTCCTGGGCCCAAGGTAGTTCCCTCATTTATTGTCTAACTAAAATCTGGTGGTCTTGTATTCTTACTTGCAGGTAGTCCTTCCTAGACAAAAAGGAGTTCTTCGCAATCGATCTGATCTCTCTCTACGGTACGCGTGCACCCTCCCAACATTCAACAGGTATTCCTCCTAGCCCTAACCCTTATCTGTTTCTCAAGAGAATGAAAGGATAGAAGCACCTCTATTCTAAGAACGGAAACATTCTGTGTGAAACATTTTGGCACGCCCGGTGGGACCCTTTCTTGGGTTTCTTTCTTTCTTGCTTGCTTTCATATAGGGAGCACACTTGCTATTTTCTTCTTCTAAAATATTCACAAGATATTTTGTTATTTTGGTAAAATAATTTGTCTTTCTTCCTTATCTTTGCTTCATTGAATATCATTTTCGATTTGGGTTTAAAACACATGCATCACATTCTTGCTTGTTGTTTTCAATTCTAGTGAACATAGATTAAGTAACAGGTCATACACGTGGGGGTGATATCCATGGTATTGACAAGAAATTAATCTTACTTTCACTGCACAACACATCCCAAATCACATCATAATCAACACAACAACTCAAACATCCCCCTTTTTCTGTGGTATTCCTCCGCCCGATTGAGGTAACCTTATAAGCCAAAACAAACTTGACATCTCCCTTAGGTATTTTGTTTAGGATTGACATCATCTTGCATCTAAGGCATAAGCCCACAATAATTAAAACTAATCCTAGGGTTAGTCTCTTGATTTTCTTGTGCATCTTTCTTGTTTTTAGTTTTGTTTCTTTGTCATACACTCATTTAGTGATCACTTCAGAACAGTTTGGTAGGTATACTAAGCATCGTTAACCCCAAATCAGCAACTTCTTACAACTTCTTACACCGGTCCTATTCTACCGACATCGGTTAACTGACCGATGTCGGCTATAGTCTGACCGACATCGGTTACCTGACCAATATCATTTACTTTCTTTCACAGTTCCCGACAAACCAGCAACCTACCAATTCCAACATCTTGTGGCTATTTCTATTCCTGATAGATTGAATCCCTGCTGTGTACTCTTGTCCATGGTTGTTATCACTCGGAAACAAGCCACAACCATGGTTTCACATGCCTGTTCCGTGCCTTTTCTGAATCACCCCCTTCACATCCTATGGGGAATCCTACGGACACCAGTGAGGTTCCCAAAATCCCTGTAGGAGATAAGGAATTTGTGAAATTTTTGGATGCTAATCCTAGCATTGTAAAGTACTATTTGTCTCATACCCCTGACCATACACCAGACGGTCAACTCCTTGTTGGTATGCCTATTAGTATAGCTGCTCGCTTAGCTCCTTCCCCACCTAATAAATCTGCCTTACCTTCTTCATCCTTAGCCCCGTCTCCCAACTCGGTGGCTGGAGGTTCATACAAACACATATTGGCTTTCCTTTGCTTAACTGGGGCCCCACATATCATTACCCTCGACTCCTCCTACCTCGTCTCTCTCACTGTTGCCCCTTTCATAACTTGCTCTCTCTACCACCTATCCACACGAGCTTTCCTTCTCAAGCTCCGCCCACCTTTTCATTTCCGCACACTTATTCGGTGGCTTTAACATCTTATATAAGACATCCCTATTTGGTCGCCTCAACATATTCATCCTCAATACCTTATCAACATTTAACCCCACCATTGTCTAGTGGTGGCTCTTGGCCCAATCCTCCTCTGTTTACAACAACCGCACCATCATCTCATCCAACCACTAATTTAATCAAACAAATGATGGACAAGATGTAAAATCTGGAGGCTTCTGTTTCAGGAAGCCATAGCACCCTGACATACGAGCAAGTTTGTTGGGAGCCTATTCATCCTTCTGTCCCCCTTCATTCATATCCTCCTCAATGGGAATTACCAAAATTTACTCGTTTTAATAGTAAGGAGGATCCTCAACAACACTTGCGATCATTTAGACATGCCTGCTATCTGATTGCTCATGACGATGCCTTACTACTCTGCA
The DNA here is from genome assembly GCA_018340775.1 of Taxus wallichiana var. yunnanensis. Lineage (NCBI taxonomy): Eukaryota > Viridiplantae > Streptophyta > Pinopsida > Cupressales > Taxaceae > Taxus > Taxus wallichiana. The sequence goes on from CM031234.1 coordinate 561,707,662, forward strand.
CCTTTCCCATGTCCTTATCAGGACCCGCCTTGGAGTGGTACAGTGCTTTAACCCAGCACTCAATCTTCTCTTTTAACCAATTAGCCCAATCTTTCTTGGATCATTTCTCCATTAATATTGCCAAGAAAGTATCTATCACCGACCTCTATGCCATCCGACAATTTGAAGATGAATCTATCGCAGATTTCATTGGACGATGGCGGGGCCTTATCAACCAACTTACTTATGCCTTGCCTCAGGCCGAACTTATCAAACTCTTTACGCGGGCCTACGCTAAGCACATTTCTCCTACCCTCCAAATTCAAACTTTCCACACCTTTGATGAGGCCTTTACTATGGCTCGGAAACTAGAGATTCGAGCCTTAGAGGAAGAGAAATTGCGGTTGCGCAACAAAAACCCTAATTTCCGAACCCAAGACTCCACCAACAAACCCAACACCACCAATTCTCACGCATCGACTGCTTCAAAATCAAAAGGAGCTGTACACGCGGTGATGGTCAAATCCCAAGCACCGTCTAATACCCCGCCAAAAACCACCTATAAGTATAAAGCCGAGCCCATCAATTACACTCCCTTGGGAGAAACTTATGGTGTCATCTTGGAAAAATTGCTCAAAGCGGGAGCTATCACCTTACCTCCTGTTAAACCTCACTCCGGGTTTGATTCCACCCACGCTATACCTTCTTGGTACAAAGAAAATGACTTCTGTAACTTCCACCGCATGAAGGGAGACAATCACGAAAACTGTAAGATGTTGAAAAACATAGTGCAGGAAATGGTTGATGTAGGGGATATAAACCTCGATAATCCTAATGCCCCTGCTAACCAAAATTTGAAAATCTTCAACAAACCATTCCCAAACCACTCTTCTAACAGTAACATAAACCAATATATCTTAGCCGAGGAGAGTGTTCATGAAATCCATGCAGTTTTCGACTCCCAACCAAAAGCTTCTATCAAGGAAATTCTGAATCAAGCCTCTTTACTAACGTAGGGATCCGAACCCCCTTCACCCCCATCAAGACAAAATGATAATCTTGCCATTCCTTTACCCATAAAGGAATTAACCGCCCAGAGTTCTCTTCTCACGAATGAGTCTTCTTACACCACATCCTTGCAAGATTGTGAGCAGATGTTATCTAACTTATCTATTTCCCAAACATCTCCTTCCGTCACTCTTGCTATAAAAGAAGAAGGCTCGCCACTTTTTCTGTCATCCTTAGAAGAGAAACCCCTCAAACCGACATCACCAAATTATTTAATCATGATGGATCCCCTCAAACATGCCCTCCTACCTATTAGTTCTTCATCACCTAAATCTTTTCAGCGACCGGTTGACCTCTTAACACCCATTGATACAGTGCCTCATTTACCCCCTGTATCACACCCACAGTGGACCGGAATCACAACCCACCTCTCTTCCATACAAAAGTTCCTATTCACACGTGAAGATTGTCATCCCTCAGAAGATAGACAAGTCCTATGGGAGCGTTTGAGTACACCATGCTCTACTCAAATGCAGATAACCGATCCAGACACCTCTACCATATACCCGAGGTATTTACAAAAGCTCAAAATGCCTATGTCCTCATCTTCACCCCCCTCATCTCTACTGAATACCTCATCCACCTCTATTAACTTAACCACACCTTCCCCTACGCTTGGGACTTCACCAATACCTAGCCTAACACACCCACCTAAACGGTTAGATTTATCCAAAAATAAAGCCATCCATCCACCTAGGAGACAAACCCAATCCCCTCAAGTCCAATCTATGCCTCTGTCACAACTAAAACCCTCGCCATCACACCTACCTTCTATATTGGGACCTCACCCCTCCACCTTGCCTCAATACATCATACCTCCTGCATTTTCTTTAAAACGACCTACACCTTCTACACCCATACAGAGATCCATGGGTGTATCAACACCGTCACCCCAAGTATCTTGTCCACCTATCAACCTTAAACAAACTCCATCATCAAAGGATTTTTTTGTTGTCACTCCTCTTTCTCCATGGTTGTTTCCTGCCACCACATCATCTGTGGCCTCATCATCTAACCAGCTAAACATAACTTCTGCACCGAAGAAGCCACGTTTAGTTAAATCCAATTATCAAAACCCCTTGTCTAAACCACCACCTATATGAACCAACCATACCCAAACATTACCAAAACCCACCCAATCAATAGCCTCATCTTCCTCTGACTTTGACCCACTCAAAGGATCTTACGCCAAGATCCTTGATATGTTGGTGGAGAATGCGACCATTTCCCTACCCCCACTTAGACCCTATGATCCATCTAAACCTCGACCTATAGGTTATGATGAGTCTAAAATCTGCGCTTACCACCGCACACCAGGACATGATGTAGAGGGATGCAAAACTTTGAAAGCCATCCTTCGTCAGTCACCTCTCTCGGATAGAAAGGTTAAGAAAGACAACTTACGAAGGGAGAAACCTTTAGCTTCAATCCCCTCTCCCATACCACCTATCCCCACCTCACCAAGAAATATCATTATTGCAACCCCACCTCTCGAAGACAATGACTTATCCCTACCATCTTCCTCCTCTCGTGTTCATGAGATCAACATGATTAGCATTGCTACTTGAGGGCAGAAAACCAATGGGAAAGCTAAAGAAAGCACACCTGCGGCCTCTCTTTCTCCGTCCGCCATCCCGATCGCACCACCACCTAAAGTGGTTATTCGTGGACCTGTCTACCCCATCTCTGATGGAGTTGCCCACTATACCATGATCAAACAGCTTCACTAATCACCTGTAAAAATGACACTGTATGATCTCATTCAAACCTCTGAATCTCATCGACAAGCTCTCATTGAAATCCTCCAAGGGATAGAGGTCCTACCTAATGAAACCTTTCCCATTGCCTCCATTTTAACACCCAATCACGTTGCTTCTCTCACCAAACAACCTATCTCCCCAACCATTCATCTCTCTATACAAGAAGTTCTTTGTCGCCGTTTCTCGAAGACGAAATTGTCGACTTTGGTAGAAGATCCCGACCCCACTCTTTTCATCTCGGCTTACGTCCGAGACATCCGAGTACGTCGTGTTATGATTGACGAGGGTGCTAGCCTAAACATCATCTCTTCCAAATCCTTCCAACAAATGAATATCCCTTCTAGTTGCATGTGTGCTAACCCCACCATGTTGCGTTCATTCAATGATGCTATTACTTCTACCTTAGGCACCGTGATCCTTAACATTCGTGTAGGGCCACATACCTTACCCGAACTCTTCTATGTCCTTGAGGGAGAATTCTAATACAACATGTTGTTAGGCCGCCCTTGGATCCGGGCTATGGGATGTGTTCCCTCCACCTTACATAGATGCATAAAATTCGAGTATGAGGGGAAGTCCTACACCGTAAAAGCTGACGCTCCCCCCTTCAAAACCTGTAATATGTTATATCGCCCTAATGATGTGCTTGTACCAGTCAAGACACCCATTCATCCAACCCAACCATCTACTTCAACCACACCTCAACCATCCATCTCAACCGCACCTACACCTTCAACCAATGAAACCGCCGCCACAAATACCACTTCCTTCCCCGCGGACAACATCCCGACCTCAGATCCCTTGGTAGATGTTTTTCAATGCCTTATGCTGGGGGAGTATCACCTATATAATGTTAGCACTTTCCATACCCCACAGGAGTACGGACAGTTACATGCACATCCTACCTACGACCGTCATGTGGGGGAAGTAATCTCCTACGGACCACCTAATTGCCGCACCAACCTAACATATGGGGGTGTCGATACATCCTCTGTCACCCCTGAACCTCCCCTTGGTGTGGTTCCCTTCCAATCTGATTTTCAATATCTAACTAATCGTCGTTTCACCCTCACCTTCCTGACACGTTGTGCTTGGAAGGGCTTCGGTTTTGGTCTTTATGAACAAGGCCGACATACGATCATTCCTGTAACTACATGCAAACACAAAGATTGTTGTGGTCTTGGATTCTCTGAACCACCTACACCGAAGACACCGCCTATCCGTTGTATCCAGGAAGATGACGAAGTCACCCCTTCCGAACCATCATCACCCATTTTGTCATCGTCACCCACAGAGTCGATAGACCCTGAATCTATCCCTCCTAACTTTTTTTTTTTTCATAAATGCTATCTTCCTGGGTCCTCTCACTTATCAACGTGATAATGAAGACCCATCTTCTCTTCCCCTTCTGTATCCAGACATGATCGAAGAAGACTCACCTTCAATTAATGTTGTTGAGTGCCAGGATGACGACTCCATCCTCACTTACCTTGGTGCGGATGACTCTTATATTCAACGTGCCTTACCATCTGACACTCAAACCATGTTGAATGAGTCGACTATAGAAATCAACATCCACACAGAGGACGATCCTCACATTGTGAAGATCAGACAATCTCTTAATGCATCAGAACAAACTACCTTCACTACCTTCCTCCGTTCCCGCAACCAAGCTTTTGCTTGGTCCTACGCTGACATGCCAGGAATTGATCCTGACATTGCTGTCCATAACATTACCCTGAAACCCGATTCCAAACCAGTTAAACAGAAACTGAGAAAAATGCATCCACGCATTGCCCTCTTGGTCAAAGAAGAGCTTCAACGACTCCTTTCTGTTTCCTTCATCTTACCTATTGATTATCCTCAATGGATTTCTAACATCGTACCTGTTACTAAAGCAACGGGGGGACTTCGGATATGTATGGATTTCCAAGACCTTAACCTCGCTTGCCCAAAGGATGACTTCCCCCTACCAAGTATTGATCAACTTGTTGATCTCACTGTGGGCCATGAGATGCTTTCCCTCATGGATGGCTTCTCGGGATACAATCAAATTTTGGTAGCCCGGCGATCAACATAAAACCTCCTTCATAACTCCTTGGGGAACCTTCTATTATCGTGTCATGCCATTTGGCCTTAAGAATGCTGGTGCGACCTATCAGTGGGCTATGACTTACATTTTTCATGACATTATGCACACTATCCTTGAGGATTATGTCGATGATCTTCTTGGCAAATCTAAACATCGCAGTGAACATCTCGATGTTTTAACCATTATTTTCGATCGCTTATTACAATACTGTGTTCATCTTCAACCAAAGAAATGTGTCTTTGGTGTCCTTTCGGGAAAACTCCTTGGTTTTATTGTCTCTTTGCATGGCATCGAGGTCGATCCAGCTAAATTCAAAGCTATCCTAGAAATTCCCCCACCCACTAACCTCAAACAATTATGTAGTTTACAGGGAAAACTCCAATCTATCCGGTGTTTCATCTCACAACTCTCGAATCGATGTCAACCTTTCCATCATCTCCTTAAAAAGGACATTGTCTTTCAATGGAGCGAAGAGTGCCACCAAGCCTTTGAGGCTCTTAAAGCCTATCTCTTGCAGCCACCCATGCTTATCCCACCTCAGGACGATCACCCTTTCTACCTTTACCTTTCCCACCGACCATGTTGTAGGAGCCATGCTCGCACATCGTGACTCGAGCATCGAGAACAAGCCGTTTATTACATAAGTCGTACTCTGGTGGATTACGAGACTAGGTATACACATGTAGAAAAGTTGTGCCTAGCCCTATCATTCGTGGCCACCAAACTCTGACACTACCTCCTAAATCACAAAACTTTTGTCATCACCAACGTGGACCCCATCCATTATATGTACGCCAAACCTCATCTAAACCAACGCATCACCCGATGGCTTATGCTCCTCACCGACCTCGACCTTGAGTTTGTACACCAGAAATCAATCAAAGGACAAACTATCACAGACCAACTCGCGGAAGCCCCTTTACTTGGGGAACAATTTATCAATTTTACTTTCCCTGATGAACTCATTGCCACTCTTTCACTCAGTGAGGAGTCATATCCAATGACCCTCTTCTTCGATGGATCCAAATGCCAGTGCGGTGGAGGGGCCGGCGTTGTTCTCATTCCTCTGGACGCTGAACCTATGCCTCTTTCATTCTAGCTTGATTTCCCTGCACTAATAATATAGCGGAATACGAGGCCCTTGTTTTGGGTCTCCAGGTTGCGTTACACTTAGGTGTAAAATCTATTAACATTTTTGGTGACTCTCAACTGGTCGTCAATCAAGTTACGGGCATCTACCAATGTAAAAATGAGGAACTTCAAAAGTAAAAACATTACGTGGATTCACTTTTGACCTTATTTACTCATTATTCTATCCAAACCATTCCCCGCTCAACTAATAAATTTGCGGATACTATGGCTTGCTTAGCCTCGCAAATTCCTGCCTCACCAACTGACTCTGACATATTTGTCTTGGTCCAACAACTCTTTGCCCCATCTTACTCAGCCCCGGATGTTGGTATGATAAATAATGTATCCGCTGATTCACAGGATACTTGGTATCACCAATTTCACAATTACCTTACAACCTCTGTTCTCCCATCTGACCTTACGAGTAATAAGCAAACGTGATTTTCTTAAAAGTGTTTCTTGTTATGTCGTCATGGGGGGACTCCTCTATAAACATGGCTTTGATGGCATCCTCCTTCGATGTCTAACCGGCGTGGAGGTCACCTATATCATCCAACAAGTCCATGACGGCATTTGTGGTGGAAATTTTAGTGGCCTTGCCGTGGCCAAACGGATCCTTCGCCTAGGCTATTATTGGCCTACTCTTAATAACAACTACTATGAATATGTTAAGCGTTGTATTATGTGTCAACAACATGCCAACCTTCAACATACTCCTAGCCATCCGCTACAGGTCGCACGAGATCTTTGGCCTTTCTCACAATGGGGTTTAGACCTTATTGGTGAGATTCACCCACCCTCTTCACAACGTCACCGTTGGATAATCACAGTGACTAAATATTACACTAAATGGGTGGAGGCCATTCCACTCATTTCAACCAAAAAAGAAAAAATTGTAGAGTTCATCAACCATCACATTATCTGTCGTTTTGGTGTTCCTCATCGCCTGATAACAGATAATGGGAAATCTTTTAAAAATAAGTTGTTACAAGACCTTTGTGACAACTTTAGTATCAAACTTAGTTTCTCATCACCTTACTATCCACAAGCAAATGGTCAAGCTGAATCTTCTAACAAAACCCTGACCAAAATTCTCATGAAAGTCATTAACGATTCTGGAAAAAATTGGCCTGATCACATCCCCTTTGCCCTTTGGGCTTATCGGACTAGCATTCATACCTCCACTAATGCCACCCCATTTTCTTTGGTATATGGTATCGAGGTTGTCTTGCCTCTTGAAATACAAATACCCTCCCTAAGAATATCTCTTTAGGATATTCTCACCAATGATGATTTCTGCCAAGAGTGGTTAGCCCAATTGGAGCTCCTTGACGAGCATCGTCTTACAGCTCTTGACCACCTTCAAATCTATCAAAAGCGCATCAAGCGTGCTTATGATAAGTGACTTCATGAGCGTACCTTTAAGGTTGGTGATCTTGTCCTCAAAGAGAATCAACATGTAACCAAACTAGAAAAGAGCAAACGTGGAAAATTTTCTCCTAATTGGATTGGGCCTTACATTATCACTCACACTTACGGATCAGGCACTTACCATTTAGCTTCGCTTAATGGTAAACCTGAGCCTGAACCCCTTAATGCCTTGCATCTTGGCCATTCTACTATTGAATTTAGTGTTATATCACTTCTTATCTACCTTGCGCTCATCCCTTGAGCTCATTTACCACCTCATACACTTTGTTTCATGCATCTCAAAATAGAATCAAGCTCACGTGGTTTGGTCATCACCTCCTCTTAAAGATGCCTTCCCCTTTTTAGTCTGGTCCATGACTTAAAAGTATCAAAATAACATGTTCTCAATTATACACTTATGGGATATTCTTGAGTCAAACTTCCTACAAAACTAGATGCTTCATGCCAAACGGACATCTAGACCTCTAAGTTATACATAGACTACTCCCTCGAAGGACAACTATGTGCAAAGCCACATCTGCTATTATAAATAGACTGCTCCCCCGAAGGACAGCTATACACAAAAGCCACATCTGCTACTATAAATAGACTGCTCCCTTGAAGGACAGCTATACAAAGTCAGCCTCTATCAGAAGCTTCTCGCATTGCTCAGCTTCGTGAAGACCTCAAGAACAACAAAATACATATCCCATGTAGACTTCCCGCATCGATCAGTCTATATCCAGAAAAATAAAAGTAGTATTCAAAAGCACTTTTGAGTCATGGACTTGTCTATTTAGGTTTGGTTCTCTTTTGTCAGCATAATCACCTTATAACAAATTCTCTGCACCCCAGCTCTACCAGCCACCTCACCTCACCATTCGTCAAAGCAACAAAACTCAAGGGACGTGACGTATATCCGATATATTGTGATTATACAACTCTTTTCACCTATCGACTTCTCACCTATGCAAGGTACCTAGGGATTCAAGCTCATCCTACGTTAATATGTGGTTTGTTTAGCTCTTTTCAACTACGGGACACTTTTGCCTCTTTTACTCGAATCTAGGATTATGTGTTGACCTTAATCAGGACACAGTTCCCTACTACTTGGGTAAGCTAACTTTCACTTCACCTATACCTACACCAACATCGCCAATACCTTACCAACACCAACAACATTACCCTACCAATATCAATATTTTTACCAACCAACAAATTGCCTAACCACAACCAAATTGCCTGAATTCACCTCTCCCTGGTCCTAAGGGAGAACTACATCGGTCTGAGGCCCCTCCTTGCTTTGTGCAATGGGCTATGTAGGTAGCACTTAGGAGACATGGGGTCTCCCAAGGTTAGCTCGACCATCCCCTACCATAACCTATCATGTGTTGTAAATATAAATATTTTTGTGTATTTCTATTTGATAACATTCATCTTTATCCTTTTTCAAAACAAACATTCAAAACACAACCATTCTTATTATTATCATAACTCAAATCAACATACATATTTAGTTTTATTTAGATGTTAAACAAATACATCTTCTCTATCATCAACGCGCAGGTCGACATCCTTATTTATTCTTATACCTCTATGAAATTCACTTAGACCCTTGCGCCTCATCCCAAACAAGGTGATGATCATGATCATCGACGCCGCTCGCCTGGCCTCTCCATCCTCAAAGGTGCCACTACTATTGGTTCCTCCCATTGATCTTCCAATCTCTCCTGTAACATATGAATACGCCCTCTCGCGTGGAGGAATCTTGCCTCTAGTCTCTCCACTCGTGACTCCACAACCGCTAACAATCCGTTGTCTCATTCACCCGCATTTGAAGCTGGTGCACTAAACCCTGCAGGTGATCTCTCTCTGCTGTAATCACAGCTATGTTAGGCTGATCGGCCCTCTCACGTGAACCTCGCAGCTCTGCTACCCACCATAATCTATAAGCCTCTGTCGCTCCTGCATCCATTACCCTGCGATCGGCTGCTATCTCTTCTGGTCCTTCTGGAGGTGTCGGCCGGGGAGGTGAGAATGATGCCTCGGTGTCGATCCTCATGTATGGTCTATAAGCCATGGGTATATCCTAAACAAATCCAAATTGTCACCGCATGTGATCTAGAGGAATCCTCTCGTACTCACCTGGCCTGTGCCCCGCGATCCACCTCAATCGCTCTACACCCCTCAAATCCTCAGCTATGTTCTCTGTCACCATATAGTTCCGTAAGGCCTCCAACGGATATCTGCAATCATCACCATCTCCCACACCTGCCTATAATACTCGATGTCATCTGTCATGGCCTGGGATCTCACCTCTTGTTCTGTCTGGACCCATCGTCTGAATCCCAACCTCTGCACTCCTGTCTCTCTTTCCTAGATTGTTCGGCCTATTGGTCACACACACACAATGTGCTCATGGGCCCAACAATGTAATAATTATGCACAATCTAGTGTCATCTGTGATTTCATTGCAGGCCCATAAACCCCTGTATAGCTCTGCCAGATATGCGGGTGCCCATGTGAAAGTCACGCTCCTTTCTATCATTTCCCAAATAATACACATCAATGCTTTTGGAAATCTTCCCCCATCTACCCTTGGTAATGCATAATACCCCACCGCTATCATTAATACCACTGCCAACCTTGTTGCCTCAGGGTGTGCTACAAACATTATACCATAAGTAAATGTCAAACCTCGCTGTGTCAAATCTTGTGCGGTGAACCAAATCTTTGTTGTTATTTCTCCCGCCCGCTAGGCCCCGCTTTGATACACTTAGTCTTTCTGTAATTGGGAGCCTCAAAATTCTAAACACATCTTCCAATGTCATTGTCATCTCCCCTGTTGGCAGATAGAAGGTATTCTTTTTTGGATTCCATCTCTCAAATCACGGCCGCAACAAACCAACCAATCGGCCCGACCCAAGGCCGAAACCAACCAATCAGGCCCGACCCAAGGCCATAACCAACCAATCCGGCCCGACCCAAGGCCGCACCCAATCAATCAGGCCCGACCCAAGGCCGTAACCAACCAATCCGGCCTGACCCACGGCCACACCTAATCAATCGGCCCCACCCAAGGCCACACCCAACCAATCAGGCCCGACCCAAGGCCCTCCCTAATCAATCGGCCCGACCCAAGGCCGCACCAATTAAGTACCTCGCCCAAGACCCGCAAATTATGATTTTATCCACCCATCATGTAGCTTTTTGTTCAATCGAGCTCACATGTTCGTGTTCTAGCATGATTAGGATACTTGAATTGCTCAGCCGACCAACTTTGCCTAGACCAAGACCGTGACGTTTATCTCAACCAAACCAACCATTTGGTACTGCCGAACATGCCTAAATGTTCTGTACCTTACCCGTTATATCCCCTGGAGCTACTTCCTATGCCTTGGATACCAGGATTATATCACCCTTGTTTGGATAAACTATTGACCTTTGCCTATGAATTGCTTGTTTGCTCTTCAAATCATGTACCCTGGTCGCACTACTGCATTTCAACATGTGTCTGCTTCCTTGAACTTACCCCACCATCTTACCATCATCCCAACACCATTTATCCTTTATCAACCCTATCCCTGATTTCACGTCACCTCAATCTGTGATAGATTTGAGGGGGATTACCTATACCCTTAACTGGGGCAATCACTTCTTATTAATTGTCAGTGCAGCTTTACAAGACAAGCTACACGACAACAAGGGGCTAATGTAGACACCAAATTTGTGTCTTATGACACCCTATGCCCCGCATCTCATTTCGCAACCTAACCTCACCACTTAAACCTTACACAATTATTTATTAATTACCTTATAATTAATAAATCCACATCTCCAAACCTACCACCTCATTTCACCACCTCATCATGACCTATCCCTAACCCTAAACTAACCTAATTAAGACCTATAACTTGGTCTACATCCACACCCATGACTAATTACTTCTCACCCGTGCCAAAACCAACCTAATCATGACTTGACCAAGCCCACAACTAATCCCTTGGGAGAAAAGGAGGGAAAGTTGGCTATTTTACTAAAAATAGCCCACTTTGACTTAACCGACATCGGTTCCTACTCGACCGCCGTCGGTTACGTAACCGCCATCGGTTCCCTGTAAATGACCTCCCCCAACCAAAAACAAAGGATCGGAATTCATTTGAAAGATCCGGAATTCACTTGGTAGAGTAGAGACAAGTGAAGAAAAGAGAAGAGTTTGCAGAGAAGGACATCGAGCCCAAGACTGCAACTGAGGAACTAGAGCACAACGACACTCATCCAAGCATTGGGAGAGAAGATAGCTCATTTTTGATTGTCAGATCATCCCACCTGAGCCCTGCCTTCGTCATCACAATCCTTGGACCTGTATCTTCATCAGGAACTAGTAAGTAGTGTCTTGTACGTTTTTAAATAACATTTCTTGAACTTCTGAATCATAGTAATTATAAGTTCACTCCTAGATCTACTACCCGGTAGCACCCTACATCTAACTGTCATTCCTCTACCCTTACATTGCCCCAAGAACAACTCCCACACTCTCTGATTCTTCTCCATCACCCTATTGCCTATCTCTAATCATTTACCAACCTTATAAACACCATAACCGCCTTATAGCTTTTCTTCATTGAAAGCCCTAAATCACTGCCCCTACCGGTATCGGTTATCAGCAACCGGTACCAATGTAAAACCGTAGTCGGTTGTACAGTGACCGACATCGGTCACTGTGACTCAAACCAAAACCAACCTTTCTTCTATTGCTTTTTAACAAGGTAATTAAAGTGTAATTTTTCAATAGCCTCTTTGCTATCATTTGTGTTAATTCGTATTAAAAGGGGAACTAACCACCTTCGAAAGGAAGTCTAATATTTCCTGGGCCCAAGGTAGTTCCCTCATTTATTGTCTAACTAAAATCTGGTGGTCTTGTATTCTTACTTGTAGGTAGTCCTTCCTAGACAAAAAGGAGTTCTTCGCAATCGATCTGATCTCTCTCTATGGTACGCACACACCCTCCCAACATTCAACAGGTATTCCTCCTAGCCCTAACCCTTATCTATTTCTCAAGAGAATGAAAGGATAGAAGCACCTCTATTCTAAGAACGGAAACATTCTGTGTGAAACAAAATCATCTATTCTAGGAAGAGGGTAACGATTCTTTATAGTAATATTGTTTAAAGAATGGAAATCAACACACATTCGCCAAGTGCCATCCTTCTTAGGAACCAATATAATTGGTGAACCACATGGGGATGTACTTGGATGAATTATACCTTGAGCCAAAAGTTCCATTACTTGTCTCTTGATTTCCTCATTCTCTACTACTGACAACCTGTACATTCCGACATTAGGAAGAGGTGCATCTTGAAGCAACTGTATCTCATGTTGAACCCCTCTTTTGGGAGGTAGACCCTGTGGATCCTGAAAAACATCATCAAAATGAGAAACAATTTTTACCAATTCATCCTTATGTTTCGATCGCAAGTCTTAAAATCCATCTCATTTTCTTTTTCTTTGGATTTGACCACCATGAGCACAAAAATTTTGCTTGAGTTTACAAGCCTTTTCATTTGACTGCAGTTACTAAGGATAGATTATTCTTTTCATGGTGAGCTCTAATAATAAACTCAATTCCATCCTTTACAAGAAAATATTTATTTTCTTCCCTATAGAAGATTGCTTTACGATCATACAAATAAGGACTTCCTAAAACCACCCCACAAATATCCAAAGGAACTACATCCAATTCAACCTCATCAATAAACTTGTCTATAATGGAAAATCTGAAAGTACAATTTTTAGTTACCTGCAGTTTTGCATCATCACATACCCAGCCCAAAGGATAAGGCTTAAGATGTGGTTTAGTTTTGAGTCCTAGTTTCTTAACAACCTCCTCAGAAATTAGATTAGCTTGAGATCCACTATCAAAAAGAGTATCAATTTGCGTATGCTTTGAAATTACTCTAATGTGGAAAAGCTCATTTCTTTTCTTATCATCAGGTATACTTTGTTTACTAGAAGAAGATGCAACATCTATAGTTCTATTGTTGGAAATTGAAAGAGTTGATTTACCTTGAAAACTCATATTTGTGATTTTGGTTTCATCACGAATCGAACCAAGATCATGCACTACAATTTTTGTTTTGTTTTCTTTTCCTTTTTAACCATCCATTTAGGCTTCTTTTCGGGATGTAATTTCCAACATTTAGACTCATCATGGTTTTTTTACAATGATTACAAAATGGTTTTTCATCTTCCTTCTTAACAAAGAGAGTTTGTTTTATGCTTACCCTTTCCTTTTCCTTGTTCTTTCGAACCTTTTCCTTGATTTCTTGTTCCGATTAACAAGAGAAAGAGGACTCCTTTTCATTTTCCCTCGTGCTTCCAAATGGGTTTCTTGAACACATACTGCATCAATATTAGTAGGACCTAAAACAAGTATCATATTCCTTAGATAACTATGCAATCCACCAATATATTTGAGCAAGTGTTTCTTCTATGTTTAGGGAAATTCCAAGAATTAGAGCCCTTTTCCTAAATTCTTGTGTGTATTCTTGAACACTTTGTCCCTTAGTTTGTCTTAATGTTTTCCAATCCATCATAGCTTGTTGCTTATAACCAAGAGGATAAAATTGTTGCCTAATATTTGAAACAAATTCAGACCAAGAAGTGATTTCTATACCTTTGTTTTCTTCCACTTCCAAGCTTACTCTCCCACCAAATGAGTGCTGTGCCACCCATCCAAAGAGTTTCAAATGAATCTTTGCTTCATCATCAACAATTCTCTGAACCCTACAATATACTTCTATCTACTTGACCCAGTTATCCAACTTCTCTACATTTAGCTCTCCAGTATACATAGGCAATTCAAACTTGATATCTAACTTTAATGAAGGAAAATCAGATTTTAAAGAGTCTCTTTTTGGAATATCAGAACTAGAGCTTTCTTCTTTCTTACCTCCTCTAGTTCCCTTTTCCCTTTGCCTATCTTGGTACATTTCTTCCACCATTTCCTTCATCTGTTGGAATGATTGACGAAAGTTTTCTTCCACTTCCTCTCGATCCGCCATTGTAGGACTTCGAGATCGTCTGGTACCAATTTTGGGATCTCCTTCAACTAACTCTCCTTCACCCTTCTTAGATTGAGACCTTGTTAACATCCAACACACAACTTGTAATCCAAAACATGTTAATCTAAACCAAAAATTAGTCAAAACTAGCTCTGATACCAATGATCTGAAAATCAAATTTAACTAGCAATGGTGCACACACATTTCTTTGCTTCGTATTGATTTTCAATGTAAAATTGAGCAAGATATATCCTTTTTGTATTTTTAATAAAAGAATAAAAACTACAAGTATCTTTGTGCAAATATTTAAAGAAAAGAAGAGATTTCACCAAAGTAATTTGACACAAGAGTTGATAACGGATTTCGACGCTTGAGGCCTACGTCTCCGGGTCCGGTTGAATGGGACCAATCTATTAAAATCTTGAAAATAATTCTTTACAAATAATTATAAAATTTTTTGACCTTCTCACAGTCTTCCTCTGTCAAAAATAACAGGGGTTGCTTTTTACATCTCCTCAAAATTCCACTCCTAGCTCAAGTTATGAGCATTTCAATATTTTAGCACAGACCCGAATGCTATTCAAATAAAATAACTCTCCTTTTATAATGTTTCCAAACAGCTGGCGCAATGGTTAGGCACCTAAAATTTTGCATGGGAGGTCAGCTGTTCAAATCCCCTCCACTTCTCTCTCCTTCTCCTTAGGTGGATTTGTAGTGGTTTATCCCACATTGTGGGTGCGTGCAAAAAGGTAGGCATTTAATAATGCCAAAGATGGCTGTTTGCATTGGCTTAAGAGCCACCGTAGTTCCTTAGGAGTGGGTGCATTTGTTGGCTAGATAACCATGGTGCATGGATGTATATTTTTAGGTGCTTAAAATGCCAAGGATAATGCGTGGACCAGGTAATAAAAGATTTGAATGCAATGCGTGGCATTTGGAAATAAGGATTAATATGCAATGCGTGGAATATGGAAATGAATAAAAATGCATGGGAATGGAAATTGCATAGTTTAAAAAGGCATGTCTAATAGTCCCACATGCATAGCACAAATGCAAATACAGGAGTATATATACACAAGTTGGTTTAGTGATTAAATGAGAAGGAGGCCAAGACACCCCTCCATAATCGAGTGTGTCGAACCTGGCTGAGGGCCCCCAGCCAGTAAATAGCGGGGTCCATTTGTGCAAAACGAGTGTCCAAGACCGGCATTTCCAAAACCACTTTTAGTACGTCACACAAATTATCCACGTGTCGCAATATAATTGAAACACTTGGCGAGCGTGCACACATCCAACCTGCACAAAACTCCAAATTTTTCCAGTTGCCCAAAAATTTCAGCAGGCTATAACTTTTGCAAATGAGCTCCGTTTCTGCAAACAAGATATAAATCGGCATCATCATATAATTTTTCTCCATGCTTTAAAAATTACTGCAACTTATTCTAAGAAGATCTTAGATCGGTGTTTCTCTGTGAGGATCCTCTGGATCAAAAGGTTTGTTGTCATATTTTTTTATATTTCACATTTTTTTCCTATTTTTTTTTGCTTACACTCCCCCCCTCTCTCTCTCTCTCTCTCTCACGCACGCGTGCATGCGTGCGTGCGTGCGTGCACACACACACACACACACACACTCTATCTCTTTGACTATATTTTCTCCCTCTCCCTCTCTCTCTTTTTATAATTCTCTTTATCTTTCTCATTCTCTAATTCTCTCAATGTCTCACTCTTTCTCTTTCTATCTATCTATCTCTATTTCTCTCTCGCTATCTATCTCTCTCATTCTACCTCTCTTAGTCTCTCTCTCTACCTCTCTCTCATTCTCACTCTATCTCTCACTCACACTATTTCTTTCTTGCTCTTTATTTCTCCCTCTCCTTTCTCCCTCTTTCTCATTCTCTATATATTTCTCTCTCATTCTATCTCACTCTCACTTCCACTCTCTATTTCTCTTCCCCCGCCTCTCTCATTTTATCTCTCACATGCTCTCTTTATCTCTATTTTTCTCTCTCTCTCTCTCACACAATATCTCTTGCTTCCAATCTCATTCTCTCATTCTATTTTTCTCACTCTCACATTCTCTCTCTCATTAAATTTGAATTATTAGAATTAATGTAATATTACTTTGTCTCATTACATATGTTTCATTTGAATTATTGAGATGCTAGGAAGTGGATGGCAATGGTGTTGACATTATATGATTATAATTGATGGTATTGAATGATTATAATAGTGGATAAATTGTATGTTAGTTACATATATATTTTAATACCCATGTTCAAAACATAAAAAATTAAAACTAATAATACATGTTAGAATAAAATACATATGGAATCATATTAATCCACTTAGATACATATAAAGCATGCTTCATTTGTTATACAAGTTCAAAAATAAAATATTTTTGTCTTATACATTACATTGATTTTGTAAATCCATGATGGCATACAAAATTTTAACAAAATTAATGTTGAAACAGAGCCATATAGACATACAATGATATATACATAAGTAAATTAAAAATATAAGCATACATGCCATGAAGGCATACAAAAAAATTTGTATACATCTAAACTATGGGGTATCATCGAATAATCTAGTTCTCTTGGCCCACTGCGAAGAAAAACCAATATTATTAGTGGAATTTCCCTTTTATAGATCAAACCTCATATGATCTAAGGATGATTGTAGATCCACCTATTAATACAAATAAACACCATACACATTAGTATACAACTAATGACATATAAAATGACATTACTTACAAATAAATACTTACTCCAATCTCATGATCTCTCCGAATCACCCTCTTCCTATTAGGATCGACCTCGGGGAAAGGGCCTTAGTAAAGCATGTGCATGAAATAGAATTGTCACTTCCTCATGTGACAACCATGATGACAAAAATTAGAATACATGTGAATTTCATTTAAGTATACTAAATGATGCTATTTAATACAATAAATTCATTGTGAAAATTGCATTACTAGATCATACCTATGTAAGAGGCACAATAGGTGTTATTCCCACAACAACTCGAATACCTAATGATCATTGAATGTTGGAAGGAGACTCGACTATAATGATGTCATCAACTAACAACAAAAATAAGGTTAGAAACATACAAGTTATATGATATTATATTTATACATTAAACATAGTGCATTATCTTTATATATGATGATTAAAAATAATAATAAATCACATTATTAAATTCACTAACATGCGCACTCATACTTCGACATCCCTAGATGCCAAAGTTCCATATCCTATCTATTCAACATCAAATTTTCATTTAAAGATAACATCTCTACATGAAAAACAAATTAACACATAAAATATTTACTAATTTATTACAAATTTATACATGAGGGGTTGTCATGCCCGCAAACAAATGTGAAGAAGTGGAATGTGATATTGGATGTGTAGTTTGACCCTGAAAGTTTATAAAAATACACATGAATCGTTAATTTTCATTCATAATGGATTAATATTGTCAAATAAAAATTTAGGATGAAAAATATATACTAAATTGCAATTAAATTCATCTAAAATTACCTATTATTCAATGCCAAAGGTGGAATCCAGTAGATCATTTGTGAAAATGATAATGTTCAACACAAAATCACAATGTGTTTCTTCTAATTGAACACCTGCTTAGCCTATGGAGCAACCTGGTTAGGCTATGTCGTAGAGAAGCCTCATCAACCACATAGGTGCCTCAACTCCCATAATCATGACAAAATATGTTATATGATGTTTGATTCCTCAAAGGACCGAACTCATAAATTTCGGAGAGATGTGTGCCATGCTAAAGTAATGAATGTGTTAAAGAACTAATATAATCAAGTGTCTCAACCTCCACAGTATCCTTCACAACATAAGGGATTGAAACATGTTGAATAGATAGGTGAGAAAGGGGTATAATGATCCATAATCATAAGAAATTTACAAGCACACACCAAAAATTGCTATTAAAAGATGATTTTTTGGATGAAAGTTTAACATTACGAATTTTTTGTAATTTTAATAATTATTTAAAATATGCAAGTAGATTGTGCAATAAGAAAAACTAGAATAAAATTATAGGAAAAATGACACAATCTGTTTATAAAGGAGTTACGCATAAAGCCTTCATCTCTCGGGTCCATTTTAATAAGATCGATATATTAAAATCACCATAAAAAAAAATTACAATGGTGTATAAGGCTATTCAAAACTTCTCAATATGTCAAAATATTCCTTCAACAAAAATAACCCTGGTCTCCTTTGGAAATTTCCCTCCAAAATGTCTTTAACTCCCAATATTGCCCTCTAGGCTTACACAAACCTACAAGATTAACTCTACATATAGCAACTAGCTCCTTATATAACATTTTTAATGCCTATACCCGAATGGTCACACTATATTTTAGAATGTGGGAGGTAAGGGGGTCGACCCCCTCTAACCTTCACCGCCACCAATTTTAACTATTATGGGATTAAATCCCACATTCACCAACGAGAAGGTAGTCGGTGGGTTTATATTTAGAATGGTCAGTGGTGAGTTGGTCAAACGACCACTTTTGTTTGGGACATGTTATATGGTCGGTGAAATGGCAATCCAAGTTGGGCATAGAGGTTGTCAGTGGAGCTACATTTGGCTCGTTGGGAGTTGGTGAATGAGTTAGAGTCGGTTGGATTTTGTGAGATGGTGGGTGGTGTAGTGAGGAGAAATCAAGCTAGAGGTTAGGTGGATAAGGAAAGGTGAGTTGGTGGTTGGGTGGTAGGTTGTCTCGGTTGGCCGAGCTAGGGGAGCTTGACTTACTTAGTTGGGATGACAAGGAACTCTATCCCAATGCAATACATAGTATAATTACATTACAATGAAATATATCCCACATTCACCAAGGGCTGAATAACAAAAACATTTATACACTAAAGTTGTAATATAGTGATATGAAGAAATGAAGGCAAAGGCACCCCTTGACAAAAAGAGTGTTCTAACCCTTGCTTTGAGGGCCCCTAACCAACAAATAGTGGGGCACAACCATATGATAAAAAGTGCCAAAGAACAGAGGCGCAAAACACAATTTTATACCATACGACATTACCACGTTTCACCATTTTATTGGTCCACATAGAGAGTGTTCATGTGTCCATGTCATCACAAACCTGTGCGTAGTGCTTTGTTTTTTCTAGTTTGCCAAAATTTTAGCTTGTAATAACTTTTGCATACGGCCTTTGTTTTTAACATTCAAGATAGCGTCGAAAGCAATTGATCTATTCTACATAATGAAATTGATTTTAATATATTAAGAGAAGATGATACACTAGTCTTTCTCAATGAGTATCCTTTAGATCACTCCTCCCCAGCGATAAATGTTTGGATGTCTAAAATTACTTTCAATTGGTAATGAGGTGAAGGTATTTTAACCTCACATTTCCTATTTCCATCCATTTTGCCTTGTTTGGATGTATTCCCTTCAAACCCACATGAAGATATTAAACATCACCCCTTCGCAAGGTTCTCACCTTTCTGTCTAGAATGATATCTTCCTACAACTCATCCAAATACTTAGGAGAAAAATCATCAACAGAAGGTACATAAATATTAACATCATGATCAATAATCATATGAGGCTCATACAACTTCATATTTTCAACATTCACAACTGAATAAATCTGCATGTAAGGAGGTAAATATAATAGGAAATTATTATTACTATTTTTTTCCAAGATTTGGAATGAGCATACCGAATTGGTTTCAAATTTTTACCTTCATTTGTCGGTCTTTCCCATCTTTGATGTAGAGCCAAACTGAATCACCCACTTGAAATTTTTGACCAATTTTATATTTATCGTGCCTAGACTCTTATTTTGCTTGAATTTTCCCTATTTTTTTATTAGAAAACCTGATGGACCAGTTGTATCTTCACGCACAAAATTCCTAGATTTGTCAAGTATCACTCTATCCATTAACAATAAATTCTTGTCTAAAAGAGAAATTTAATGGAGTTTTAGGCGAGATAACAAAAACAAATCTCAAATGGAGACTTCATAGTAGAAGAATTAAGTGCATGGTTATAAGCATACTACACATAACAAAAATATTCATCCCACAACTTAGGATGTTTACCATAATAACCCCTGAGTAGATGTACCATTACACAGTTTACAACCTTTTTTGACCATCGGTATGTAGATGAAAAGTATTTCTTTTCTTCATCTTTGTGTCCATCAAATCCCACAAAGTTGAAAAAATTACCCAAGAAACCTAGAATCCCAATAAAAAAATAGAAGTGGGAAAACCAAAATGAACGCATACATACTAAAAGAATAAGTATGGAGTCCCTTCACTGAAACGTGTTTAGTACAGGGAATCAATACACACATTTTGCTAAATATATCCACCACCACATATAAATAGTTGTGTTTCCTTCATGACATGGGAAAAACTGCTACAAAATCCATGGAAATACTTTCCCAAGAACGTGTAGGGACAGGAAGAGGAGTGCAATGTCCTAACTACATGTTGTGAGGATTACTCGTGGCACAAAGAACACATAATTTTATATACGGCTACATGTTCCTTCATTCGAGGCCAATAACAATACATCTATAAATGTGTGTAGTATTTTATTTCCCCTCAATTGCCTAGGCATGCTATAACTTCATCCAGACATGTTTGAATGCTCACTGAAGTGCACAAAGCTACCAAGTCCCTCCTTTATGAAAGCTTGTCAAGATATTAGCATGCATGTTCATACTAACCATTAATAGATCATATTATCAAGTGTAAATCATAACATTCACCATTGCACAAACCAGAAAGTGTAACACATCGATAAGAATTAAGATCAGATTCACCATACAAGTACCGTGATCAAAGACATCAATTACTAGAATCCAACCACAATTATCCATTGATAACCAAAAGATTACATCGAAGATGAATACATAATAGTAGTAAAACCAGTCTCCACATAGTTATGTGCGCTAGAACAAAACATCATAATAGTAAAATACATAACCGGTGTCTAATACATGGTTTTCAAAACTATGAAGATCAACTAATATATATAGGGGTGGGGAATTTCCCTTCACCGCCCATGCATCTCACAATAGAATGCATGCTCAAAATAGTCATGCGTTAGCAAGTTGCATGATTTTACAAGAAGGATAATAATAGATTAATCTATAAATAAACTCTACTTTAATCCTATTATCAGTAGCGGTTCATGCATGACCTTTGATCTTCACTTTAGTCCCAAAATAGATATTTCTTATCTGCAAAGTCTTCTTGCTTTCATCTTTACTTGGATCACACTCTAAAGGATTTTCCTATTTTTAGCCCGTGACATGAAAAATCAGCCAAGTCCTAGAACCGATCTTCTGGATGCTCCCCATTTCAACTGACACTTAATAATTCCTACGCACCCCCTTTTTACACCTTCTAAATACTTAGGAAATTTGGCCAACCCAACATTACCCCACACTAATTACATTGTCATTCCAAGCAATGGGGTTTCATAACTTATCTCTCTAAAGAATAGAATAATAAAGAATAAGTTATTCCATAATGAAAGAATGAATCAAATGAAAGAATAACTAGTTTTCCATTTCTTACAGAGTCATGAGTTGATACCCTTGTTTTAATTCCCTTGTTACTCCACTCTCCTAAGCCCCTTCTTATCATGTCATCCATGAAGTCCATTCTACACATGACCAATGCCCCTATCTCCTTTATCTCGCATCTCATGAGGTTCCATGGCGGCCTTGAGCACATCATGCTTCTTCCCAAAAATGGTAAACTCTTATTCTCTTCCCAAATAATTATCAACTTTTTCTTTGCTCTTATTGCTCACCTTGTTCTCTTCCCCTGCTCTTTTGTATGCCTTAAGGATCTTCTATGGATCCTTGCACTTGTCCAACACCTAAATTTCCTTCTTCAATTCATCTTTCAATGTTTGGAGTATGGCATCATACTCTGGAATCCAACATGTTATGGTCTTCTTAGTCCTTTCTTTCTCTAAATTTACTTGTTCCTCAGTCTTCTCTTGTATGGTCAAATTTTTCTTGAGTAAGAGATGGACACAAATCTTGCAGAAAATTTAAGGCTAAAGGGTAAGTCTTATTCATCTGTTCATCAAATTCTAGATGCGCCTCTAAAATTTCACCTCCAATATCCGTAGAAATTTCCACAATCTCCTTGCACTTCATATCCCTCATGTATTCCTCGTTAGTTTCTCAATTTTCTTTGTCTTGTTTTGATTATCCTCAAGCAACATCCATGAGAGCGTGACTGCTTTATCCAAGTTCCTTCGTGCCACCTCTACCACCATCTTCGTTAAGGCATTGCTATCCTGCTTATTTGTGAACTTGATTGCCTTTATTTTTCATATGGGGTTTTTGTGGTAGTTTCTTCATCTTGCGCTTAATGCAAGCTGCCTCCTTAACACTGAACTCAAGCTTGTCCATGTGAATTTGCATGTTCTAGGAAATATGCTTTCTAGTGCACATATTTTCACCCTTGGGATCTATCAAATCCCATCCATATAATTTTTCAGGAGCATGGATGATTTAAAACCATGCGTGGATGATATTCAAAGGATCATTGACATACCCCAAGTCAGGCGTCTTCAAAATTTCTTCTCCCTTACTCCTACTAGAATTTCTTCCCTTTGGGGAATATGTATCTTTGCACCCAAGACTATACCATTCACCGGTTGCGCCCCATACTCTCTAGAAGGCTCACCCGATGGCTCCCTAACTCTCTTTTCTCTTTCTTCATCTCCTCCCATAGGGCCTTCCTCCTCGCGCTCACCATGTGCCTCTGTTTCATTCCAGGATTCTTATTTTCAAATTTCCTCTCCTCCTTCCACCTCAATTAGCGGTGTATCCCCATGATGTACACAACCTCATTTAAAATTTCTTCGACTTTCGTTCCTTGGCACATACTTTCACCTTCTCTTTTTTTTCCTACGGGCTTTGTTTTAATAGGAGATATCCTTGTGCACCCTCCTCAATGGATAAGAGGGTCATGCACCAGTGTTACGTGTCCTAGTTATTCTTTTAATCTCTCTCAAGCCTTGATCCGATGTGCCTCCCTCCTCTTTCTATGTCTCCTCGACATCAATATCAAATCTTACTTCCTATTCTTCTTCCTTAATGGGATAAGTACTCTCTCACGGCATCTTGTTACCCTGTAGTTGGTTTCATCCTTGCATCATGATCTAGTGCATTGTTGTCTTCCATATCCTCCTCCTCATCATTAACCTATTTTTCTTCATCTATTTTAGGAGGAGTGGGATCATTCTCCTACATGGTTCCAACTGTGTGTTTTCCCTTGAGTGCCTTAGGAGCTTGAACTCATTTCAATATATTTCTCATTCACCAACTTGGGCTTAAGGTTGAGGTACACCTTAGCCATACCCACTTTTCCAATCACCAAATTCATAGAATTGATAAAAATGTCATCATATATGATTTTCTCGATGTATGCAGACTTACCCAGATAAACATAGGTCTTTTGGAGAATATGGTACTCATAATCAATTTTTTTTTCATCAAATCTAAGCTTGGGGGCATATGAAAATATGTTGATAGAGGCCTAGAAATAACGTGCAGTGAATGCATAAGGGAGCTTACACCAAGGGCTCCATTTACCATCCTTCATCTTGAACTCCAATGCAGTAGTGTTGGAATACTGAAAAATTTACATTCCCATCCACCATGGTAGGAAATTCCTTGGGTATCTTCCATTCATATTACAAGGCCTCATGCATGCACTTGTACCAAATCTCCAGCCTTTTCTTGTATGGGCCACTCATAGTTCCTTCACAAGTGTATTTTGTAAACCTCTTGGCCAAATGACTCTTTTCTTTTGGGAACTACCATATTTTGTCCTTAGGGCCATCCGAGACCCCAATCTCTACAAATATAATAGATAAAATAATATATACCCCTAGCTTATCTTATCTCCCTTGTGTTCCTCTTCAATAATAATTTCTATTATGAATGCATAAAAGTTGTACATAGTCCCCTACACCATTTTATTTGTAATGTGGAGTCACTTCTTATACACTGGCCCTAATTCTCATGGTTATTGAACTTTTTAGGGGTGCGTGGTAATTTTGACTATAGGGTCATCTATCTTTACTATGTCCATCATTCTCCCCTTTTCGGTATGCAAATTCAACATAAGAAACTTCTACACCCACTTCATCATAAAGGTCACTAGAAATTTCTATCCTAGAGATCTGCAATCCTATGAGTCTCCCAATTAAGGGTGCGGTGATATTCACATGCCTTCCTAAAAATAAATTAATTCCTCTTGGACTCTACACATCAACCTGGTAAAGTCTATATGGTTTTCCAAAGTATGGAAAATTGTATATCTACAAGACTTTAGCTTTCTCCAAAGTATTCTATCCAATGTCATCATAAATTGGTTCATCATCTTTAGTTCTCAAATATGTCTTCTTCACCAACTCTTTATCAATCTGGTCTTTATTTTCCTAGGTGCGGTGATTGTATTCACTCACCTTGCTCTTCCAAACGTGGGACTCCCATACATTCCCCATAATGACTCCCTGAGGTACTATATCTTAGAGAATCATTCCTCTGGGAGCGTCTTCAACCTCTACTTTTGGTTTTCTTCTTATTTCCCTTGTGGTTATTATAGGTGCTCTCTTGGGTGCCATTTCAACCTTCACAATTTTTCCTTGCATTATTCTACTTCTAAAACCATAAACTCATGTGCCCTAGCTGAGATTCAAACCTAGCTCGTTGAACCCTTCTTTCACATGCCTTTCACTCACTCTAAAACTTCCCACAAAGGAGATATTATTTTTGTTGTCATATTCCACCTGGTTTGCTATTCTATACATCTCGCACTCCCAATTTGTGCTCAGTCACTCTTCAATTCACACTTCTCATCTTGAAAACTCAAATATGCAAGGTAAGAATGAACTTGTATGCACCCATTTTTATATATTTTTCTAACTTTTTTGCATTAATTTCTCTCCACCTATCACCTTACTTCAAATTAATGATGATTTTTTAATGATTTTTCTGTGCTTTTTTCTATTTTCTTTGCACCCTAGTTATAACCTTCTAGTATGCCTACTACTTCTCGACCACATACCTCCTTACGCACATCTCCATGCAATGAAATAAATAACCCTCTCTGCCTCATACTAAGTAGTTTTCCATGTTGTTACCTACCTCACGTTACACCATGAAAACCTTTTCTTACGATTGGTCTTCAACCGAGAAAAATTCCTTAAAAATAACTTCATCCCAAATTTTGTAAAACCTTTTTTTTGTGCACACTAATATTTCAAGGACATTCATGTCCCAACCCATTTATATATGTGTGTGAAAATGTGTAATTGAATCTTAGCACAAAATAGATTCCTTTTCCTTATACTTGCTCCACCCCACATTAATTATGCACGTGGTCTCGCACTGTGCATGAAATCAATAAATAGTAATCAGCTTCTTCCTACACACAAGCACACTTATTACAAAAAAACATAGAACTAAATTGATAAAGCATAGCAACGATGAAAGGAAACACATAAAAGGAAATCTAATCTAAATGAAAATACTACCTTATTACAAACACCAAGAAGCCTTATTTATAGTAGGGTTTTGACCTACTCCTATTGAAGTAACTGAGAAATAAGTTTCCATCCAAAAATTACAAATGATAAGTGTCTGATTCAAGTATCTTTGTTACTACAAAATGTCCCAACCAATGTAATTTCAATTTCCCTGGGTGACACACAAAATTGGAATCATAGAGAAGGACCATATTTCCTACTTCAAACATTTTATTCCTTATGTGCCTATCATGTCAGGCCTTCTACCTTGCCTTCTCATTCTTCTAGCTCCAATGTGCAATGACATGCCACTCATCTAATTACATCAGTTTTTCAATGTGCTCCTCAACAACTTTCTCATCAACTAGTCCACCACATGCATGCGCAATACGCAGGGATGGTAACATAAATTCAATAGGCAATACAACCTCTACACCAAACACCAACTGAAAGGGTGTGGCCTTATTCAACCTCTTATAAGTGGTCCTATATGCCCAAAGTACAACAGAGACTTTATCATCCCAATATTTTCTCCCAACATCACATTTTTTTCAATGTCTATCCCAGGATCTTGTTGAAAGCTTCAGTAGTACCATTATCCTATGGGTGATAAGGAGTAGTCTTATGGTGTGCCACCATAAACTCTGCCAAAAGAATTATGATTGTCTCATTTAAGAAATGAGTCCCTCTATCACTTGTTAAACTTAATGGACATCCATACATGATGATAATGTTTTCTCATAAAAATCTTTGTTGTAAAGAATTGTGCGGCAATCCTTTATAAGTGTTGCTTCTACTCATCTTGTCGAGATAATATGTACAACTAATAATATAGTGTGTGCTAGTCCTATGCGTGGGTGGTGAAATAGGACCTAAAATGTCGATAGACCACTTCTCAAATGGTTCAGTGCTTGCAATAGGCCTCAACGGCATCTCATCTCTGGTTCTAGGCTTCCCAAGGTGTTAAAAATGATCACACACCTTGACATATTCCTTAATATCCTTGTACAAAGTTTCCCACCAAATTCCAATCCATCGAGAATCTTGTGCGCAGTAGCATCACCGGTGTAATCACCTCCTGCTATCCCACCACAAGCATCTTCCATAATAGCCTTGCGCTCATGCTCAAGAACATACCATCACAAAAATTCATCATGACCTAGCTTGTACAAATCTCCTCCTATCAATTGGTAAGGTGTCACACATATGGCAATTTGTTTCTTATCTTATGTATTCATTCTTGCAGTGCCTGTCTAGTGCATAAAAATACCGAAATATCTTCTAAATCCACAGTGCATGGTTTAACTGAAAAGATGTGGATATGGAATTATTTCCTCAATTCTCTACACATCCTTGCCAAAATTTATCCTTGATAAGTGATCAGGCCCTGAATTTCTCTTTCCTTTTTTTAATAGTTGTGTATTCAAACTCCTGAAAAGAAGTATCCATTTGCAAATGCACCCTTGCAAAATAGGCTTGTTGACCAAATAATTGAGTGTCATATGATCTGTAAAGAAGATAAATGGTGTCACCAACAAGTATTGTTTAAAATTTTGCAACACATAGATCATGGAAAAATCCCCGTGTTTAGTGGTTATGTAATTCTACTATATGGATGTCAAATTCCTACTTACAAAGCAAATGGGATGATCCACAATTCCTTCTCCTAGTTTGCTCAAACTAAGGCACCCGCTTCCATGCTAGAAGCATCAACATGAACATGAAAGGGTTTGTCCCATGAAGGAAAGTGTAAAACAGGTACAGTGGTCAACCTCTCCTTCAATGTTTCAAATGTGTGATGTTGCGTGTTGCCCCAATAGAATTTTCCTTTAGCCTTCAATAATTCCTCCAAGGGCATGACAATATTTACATAACCTTTAATGAATTTCCTGTAATACCATGCATGTCACAAAATCATGCACCTCACTATGATTATTAGGTTCCTCCAAACCAAATCTCATAGCTATCTTGGGCAAAGATCACCAATAATCCTTCATTACAAATTATATGCCCTATTAAAGTTCCAAAAGGTGTAACAAAGATACACTTCTTAATGTTAAGGGAGATGTTCAACTTCCTGTACCTCTCAAACATAAGCCTTAGATTGTCACAATGATCCTTGAATAAGCCATATATTGTCCAATCATCCAAATACACCTACAAGAATTTATGAATAAAATATTAAAAGGCCTGCACAACAATGTGAGAACACTATTAGCACATTTTTTAGTCCAAAGGGCATAACTATTTATGCAAAAATTCCCCATTCAGTGGTGAAATTTTTATTTTCCTAGTTTTATTTCACATGTGCACTTGATGATAACCTAAAACCCATCGTCAAAGGAATATATCTCACGTCCAAAAACTCCTCAAGAATTTATTCTGTGAATGGGGTGGGAAAAAGATCAATAACACATGAACATTAATTTCTCTATAGTCCACACAAATCCTTATCCTCCCATCCTTCTTAATGTTTATAACCATGGGGCTAACCCATTCAAACTCCTCAATAGGCTCAATGATTCTAGACTTGAGAATTTTATCAATTTATTCCTTTACCTTCACATACATATTAGGATTCATCATGTAAGTCCTTTTCATAACCGGGAACGTGCCTTCCTTAAGCTTGATTTTTATCTCACCTAAAGAAGGGTGTACTCCCTTTAACTCATGATAGCCCCACGGGAATAAGTCTTGAAAGTATTGAAAGAGTTCAATAATCATATCCACTTCCTACTCTCGACCAAGTAATCACCAAGAATGGCCTCCTTAGGATCTACCTCTGTACCAATGTTAACCTTCTTTGTTTTCATAGGCCATGATACACACACACTTTCTCATCTGTTGTGTCCATTACCTCGCACGTACCTTCAATGTAGTTAACATCTAGGTTATTACCCTCATCATCATCATCTATCATATACATCAGTTTACCCTTTTCTTTTTCTTCCTAGGTGCAACCCATTTATTTTTCCTATATTTATTCAAGATCAAGGCGTGCCTCGAGATCAATATTTTCAAAAATTTCTATGAGAAGTTCCTCGATTTCACACTATCTCCCAAAGTAAGGAACTTCATAATCTGTAGGGCTTGATTTACTAGAGGATTAGTAGAAAAATAATCAAAAGTATGAATCATACATGAGGTCATCTCTTACCAATTAGTTGTTTCTCTTGTTAAATCAACATGGACATACCATACGTGCACACATTTGTGTAAGGTGGAGTATAACTTATGCACCAAGAGTGATGGTGGTAAGGCCTCCTGTCTCTCCATCCAAAGTCTATCAAAATTATAGACGTGATGCAAGGAAGGGAGCTTCCCATGAAATTAACATATTTAAGAAGGTTCATTGATCCTTAGGAACCTAGTAGAAGGAAATTATCACTTCTCATCATTCTATTAAGTTTCCTCTATGTATTTCCCACCAGCTCATTGTTGTCCACACACAGTAGTATAGACCAAGCATGTTTCTTCTATCTCCTTTGTTCATCCACTGGGCTTCATGGCATGTAGAAATACATCCAAATTCCCTCACTCAGTTTACCTAGGTACCTAGTTATACCCCAAGTGCCTAACCATGCACGACTTGATCATGTGAGTAAAGCTATGTTATTTATTTCTCTCCCAACCACTTCATATGTTCCATGCACCAACTTGTCACAATAAATAATTGTGGTGTAACTAATCGACCGAGCATCATCCCACTATATCACTCCTTCCTTAGATGGATCAGTTACATTAGGGTCTCTAATGGTGCGTGCATATATCATGTGCAAGTCATCTTTACTCAAAGGATCAACATATGGGGCAACCTTTACATCTGTCAAAGGTATAATGACATGCTCTTATTTGTTCTCAAAGCTAATGTACCCATTTTTAAAGCATGGATAAACATTACTAGCATAAAACCAGGGTCTCCCAAGTAGCACTTGAGAATTTATCTACTTCAAAAATCTCTAATAATTTGAAGTCCCAGAAACTTGGATCCGTGAATTCTAATAGATGCATTGTTTATTACTCCAATAGGTATAGATCTAGTTCTTTATGCCATATACAACACATTCGAAGAAGGATGCAATGGTGTTATTCCCATATGATTCCATGCATCCAACGTAAGTACATCAACCTCTGCTTTGTATCTATCGGCATTTTCTCGAAGCCATCCATCTATAACTACATTAAGTGTAGTTTCATTTTCAAAATCATGATTATGTGGGGGTAGGTTTGTGTGGATTATCTTCCTTTCACGCAACCATTCTCCTAATAAAGGTATGATTTTCTCCTAGCACAACATTTGACATACCTCCTTTAGGTCACCTACATCCTTCTGTGAGAGTTCAACCTTATTTTCTCAATCCATAATGCATGCATGCTTCTTCAGATTTGAATCTTTACTGCAGATCCCTGATGACATCCATAGTCTCATGGTAAACCTCTTTCTAATGTGTAGCATCTGGATACTTGGCATTTACCACTTCTTGCTTTATTATATCGGCTTATACTTCGTAGGTTCATGTGCGTGTGTAGCCTCAAGGTGTGTAGTAATTAAAATAGGTTATAATTTAGGGTTAGGTGCTATCTTCAGCATCCATTGATCTTGAACTTCACATTGTACCTTAATCATTCCTGCACCCTTGTCTTGTTTGTGATGCTTGCTCATGTGCTCATATAAGTCAAGACATTATTCTAACTTGTGATGCTTTCCACACCAAGAGCAAATGTTATTCTAAGGGAACTCACAATAATAATGATCAAAAGATCCACAAAGATAACAAATTCCTCTAGAAAATCATCCTCTACCATCTTCGTGACCTCAACCTCTATATCCCCCATGAAAGCCTTTATTCCTATTATCCCCATTAGTGTGCTCTTCATTATGATGTTCTCCATGTTCCTTAGTTCCACTTTCCACATTAGTCTAGTGCACACCACTCTCAACGGCTTCATGAATATTATCAATCAATCTGATCAAAGGAGTTGTGGGTATGGATCTTAAAAATCTTACAATACATAAACACATTCTTCCGAATCGCGTGCTGTAAGAGAGGGAATCTACTTGCATCATGGTCTAAATGAAAAATCTCACAATCCAACAACATGGTGCACACTGACTTGCGAGGGAAGATATCCTTAGTATGTCCTTTAACCTCACATCTTGTAAAAAATATGCCATTGTGTGTCTCATGAACTAAATTAGCAGAGATATTCTCTAGGTGCTTCACCATGGTTACAATCCATGCTTCTAAGAATGGAATTACTCTAGTATCCACACTTCTAAATTCCTCATCATGTAGAGATGCTTCCAAGGCCTCATGCGGATCCAAAAAGTATTATGAGATAATTCCCCTGTCTAAAAGGGGTCAAAAATCCACCAAAAACCACAAAGTGCATGTTGACTAGGATGGATTTCATAAGATAATTTTGACACCAACGTTTTTAAAAATGTGTAATACTACCGCATGCTCTCAAATAATCCTTTCTTATTTTCCTTAAGCGCATTGATACTCTTCTTCGAAACTCTAGAATATAGAACTCAACTTGAAACGTAAAACACCAAGCATCATAATCTACCACAGTTTGATGTGGGTCATACTTTTTTGTACCAGCTATGCATGTGCCCTTGAAGAGTAGTAATAAACTAAATCACTTTCCTATCTCGATGTTGTAACTCGTTTAACATGCCATAACAACTCTCACTTGTGCACACTTTCTTCTTCATCTTCAATACTCATATAATTTGATAAATGGAGGGACATATCATAGTAAACTTGATGTGGTTGATGAGGGTGTGGACCTTGCCCACCAGATCCAGAACCAAAACCCCCACCAATATTTCCTCCACCTCCATAACCACCTGATCTACTTGATCCCGATCCTCCCGAACCTCCCGTAGTGGGCACCAAACTAGTAGATGTACTTTCTTACATCCAGGACAAAGTACTAAAATTAACTCACATGGTGCAAAGTTGTAGTAATTTTAAATGTATTCCCAATATTCTACATGCCCACACTCTGTCTTGATGATGCGCCTAAAAATATTCCTCCAATTTGTCCCCCAAACAAAGATGTTGTCTATGCTTTGACATAGGTGTATGTTTTTTTCGACGCATCTATGTATTTAAAGGAAAATGATATCTACTGTAACTCTTTGGATTACTTACACTCACTTGCCTCTCAATGACTACTTCTAGAACTAGAACACTAAGCTTAAGGGCTAGGTCACGGGTGGGATCAAATGAGTGCCTCGAGGTCCTCAATATTTCCTCCTCTGACATGCTCTCATTAGAATCTAAAGGGATTATCTACCACACTTTCCTATGGTTGGAAGATCTTGATGTTCTAGATCCACTTCTTCCACGTGAATTTCAAATCCTTCACAATACATCTGTCACCACAACTCCATAGACTCCTCAACATCATACTTATTTTCCAATTCCCTTTCCCGTGCTTCATTACACCGAGCCATCTTTCCTCTCTCTTCCTTTCTACTGCTGGGTCTACCATCTTTCACCACACCTACTCCTACGCTTTGCACATAGTGATGGGTTTAGCTAGCCATAGGTAATTTCTCCAAAATCAGTAACACCATCAAGATTTTAATTTCTAATGGAATAATGCACAAGTAAGACCCTCTATGATCATGTAAGAATTCAAACTCAAAACTTCTGGACATGAATACGTATAAATAACATACTTCAAAGTGTAACTATGCACTACACCAACCTACCAATGATCTACAACATGAGTCCAAGATTCATCTACATCAATTTTTTTTTGGTAATCTTCCTATTTCCAAACCCTCATCATGTATCCCAAGTTTTTATTTGATGCGTATGCTGACAACCAATCATATAATTCTATTAAAAAAAGGCTGAAAAACATCTCATAGAGCTTATAATAAAGATGAACTTCCACCACTTACATGCATTAAAATCGATCGAGAACCATATCTTTGCAAACCGATCTTTTCCATCTTTAGCCCAACCTTAAATTATCTCAAGATTTAATCGATACACCATCTGCATGCAACATTATGGTAGACAACTTGAAAAGAGGTCCCAGAAATGGAACCAAAATGTAGTCTTTTATTTCCCCTCAATTGCCTAGGTGCACTGGCACTTCATATAGACATATATAAATGCTCACCCAAAGCGCACGAAGCTGCTAGGTCCCTCCTTTATGAAATCTTATCAAGATGTTAGCATGCATGTTCATATTAACCATTAACAAATCATATTCTCAAGTGTAAATCATATAATTCACCATTGTACAAACCAGAAAGTGTAACAGATCATATAAGAATTAAGATCGAGTCATAAATTACTAGAATCCAATCACAATTATCCATTGATAACCAAAATATTACATATCATAAGTCGAATACATAACAATAGTAATACCAAAGGTGTCTACGAGAGTTATGCACGCTAGAACAGAGCATCATAACAATACAATACATAAGCTGGTCTCTAATACATGGTGTTCAAAACTATGAAGATCAACTTATATATATATATATATATATATATATATATATATATATAAGGGTGGGTATTTTCCCTTCATTTCTCATGCATCTCACAATAGATTGCATGCTCAAAAAATCCATGCGCTAGCACTGCATGCTTTTACAAGAAGGCTAATAATAGATTAATCTATAAATAAAATCTACTTTAATCTTATTATTAGTGTGGTTCATACATGACCTTTGATCTTCACTTTAGTCCCAAAATAGCTCTTTCTTAGCCACGAAGTCTTCTTGATTTTATATTTACTTGGGACGACTACAACCACTTTTCCTATTTTTATCATGTGACATGCAAAATCGGCTAAGTCCTAGGATTAATCTTCCTAGGTGTGCCTCATTTCAAGCGAAACTTGAGCGTGCCTATGCTCCTCCTTTACACGCCCTCTCAATAATTAGGCAATTTGGCCAACCCAACAATGTGTAATTTATTTTACCAACACCAAAAATGACCGAGATATAAGAGAAGTATGAGGTTCCCTAATCATATGCACTCTTTCATCTCACAGAATGAAAATTTTACCTGAACGATACAAGATTCCATCATGCACATGATAATATAATTCTCCTACTGGTTTACCGGTGATCAAATCTTCATACACTTCTTTAAAATCAGCATCATTAACATCCTATTCTTTGTAACTATCATGAACTAGAGAACTATGTTGTAAAATAACATATACAACAACAACTGGAGGTATAGATAACATATCAAGTAACCTTATTTTATATACCTTTCTTATACCTAATCACGAGATGAAACTATTGTAGGAAACCCATCCAATGAAAGTGTCTAGACTATTGCAACTTGGTATGTGATTAGAGATACTAGAGGGGTGATGATCTGTATGAATTAATGTTTCCTTTCCCATCAAGTAATGTTTCCATTTTTTTACACTCTACACCAAATCATACAACTCTTTATCATGGTTCAGATAGTTTCTTACCACTCTCATGAAGGTCTCAGAATGGTAACAAACAATATTTTTGTTCTGCATTAAGACAACCCCATTACATATTCATTGGCATCTGTCTTGATCTCAAATGACTTTTGTAAATATGGAAGTGCTAAGACAAGAGAAGTACTTATTTTATCTTTCAGTGTATCAAAATATTTCTGATGTTTTCCTCCCCACTGAAAGACTTGTTTAATGCTAGTCAAAGAATGCAAAGGAGATGTAAATCAGAAGTTAACAATAAAATTTATCTAATATTTAAGCGCACCAACAAATATTCTAACCCCTGTTATATTATTTAGATTAGACCACTTAAAAATGACCTCAACTTTTACAGGATCAATTTTCAATTTACCATTTCCCACAACATAACCTAAATAAACCAAATATGTTTTCCCAAATTCACATTTAGACATCTTCAAATATAGTTTCTCCTTTCTCAAATCATCTAATACTTTCTAAATATGAATGACATGATCATCCCATGATTTTGAAAATATGAATATCATCTAAGTAGACTATCACAAAATCATCAATGAATGACATAAAAACATCATTCATCACACACATGAATGTAGTTGGTGCATTGCACAATCCAAAAGGCATAATAAGCCATTCAAACAAACCTTGTTTTGTTTTAAAAGCATTTTTCCAAATATCAACTTCACTGATTATCACCTGATGATAACCACTTCTTAATTCTAACTTAGTGAAATAAACAACATTTTTAACTGATCCAATAAATCATCAATGTGAGGAAGAGGGTAACAATTTTTCACCGTGATCTTATTCAAGGCATAAAAATCAACACACATCTACCATGTGCCATATTTCTTGGGCACCAAAATGATAGGAGAACCAAAAGGAGATGAAATTGGAAAGATAACTCCTTTTGCCAATAGTTCCATCACATGCTTCTTGATTTCCTCATTTTCAACCACAAACAATCTATACATACCAATGTTAGGAAGAGGTGCATCCTGCAATAACTGTATCTCATGTTGAACCCCTCTTTTAGGAGGTAGACCCTGTGGATCTTGAAAAACATCATCATAGTTAGAAACAATCTTAACTAATTCATTATGATGTTTAGGATCACAATCCTCAAAATCCTTGTCATGATCTTTCTCTTTGGCTTTGATCACCATGAGTACAAAATTCTTGCTTGAATTTACAAGCCTTTTCATCTACCCTGTAGTAACCAAAGAAAGACTTGTTTTCACATGATGAGATCTAACAATATATTCAATCCCATCTTTAACAAAAAGTACTTATTCTATTTCCTATAAAAGATTGATTTATGATCATAAAGATAAGGAATTCTGAAAACTACACCATATATGTCTAATGGAACAACATCCAAATCAACCTCATCAATAAACTTGTCAGTAATGGGAAATTTCAATCTACAAGTTTTTGTTACCTGTAATTTTGCATCATCATAAACCCATCCCAAAGGATAAGGATTAAGTTGTTGTTTGGTTTGG
This sequence comes from Taxus wallichiana var. yunnanensis, assembly GCA_018340775.1. Classification (NCBI taxonomy): domain Eukaryota; kingdom Viridiplantae; phylum Streptophyta; class Pinopsida; order Cupressales; family Taxaceae; genus Taxus; species Taxus wallichiana. Next base: position 561,743,724 of record CM031234.1, read on the forward strand.
AGTCCCAATTTCTTCACAACCTCCTCTGAAATCATATTAGCTTGAGATCCACTATCAAATAGAGTTTCTATTTTAGTATGTTTAGAAATAACTCTAAGGTGGAAAAACTCATTTCTTTTCTTCTCATCATGCATAGATTGTTGTTTAGAAGAATATGCAACATTAGATGAAATAGTGCTAGAAGAAGAGGAAGAATTAAAAACTTATAATCTAATGGTCATGATCTCGGTCTCATCACCGGAATAATATCCAAGATCCTACACCATAGTGTTGGTTTTCTTCTCTTTTCATTTCTTATTGTTAAACCATTTAGGCTTTAGTTTTGGATGTAACTTCCAACATTTAGATTCATCATGATTCTTTTTGTAATGATTATAAAATGGTTTTTCATCTTATTTATTAACAAGAAAATTATAATTTTACTTACCCTTTCCTTTACCTCATTATTTCAAACCTTTCTCTTTCTTTGTCAGATTATTTTTTCTTGTGTTTCAAGGAGGAAGAATATTTGGTCATTTACCCTCTTGCTTCCAAATGAGTAACTTGAACAAACTGTTGATTTAATTTCTTGTTCAATTCAATTTAATGAGTTAGCTACTAAAGAAAGTAAACAACTCAAAACATGGAGGGTTTATAGTACCTCATAAGCATGATGTATGTGGATGAATGGGCACAGAGCAGCTGATCCTTGTTGTAGCTGATGACCTATAAATAAGAAAGACTAAAAAGGGATTGATTAGATGGGATATGTGGGGGTTTCTGAAGAATTCGACTCAAGACGTGTGACCTTCCTTTCGTGTATGTCAACCCTTAGTTTTTGGAAAGATATAATTAAAAGATGAATAACGAGATAACATGCGAAACATAAGTACTCAATCTGAAAATAATTAAGACCTGATCTAGAATACGATTTAATTAAAATAACTGTAAATTAAATGATACCAGGTCTTGGTCGACGGTGACCCAAAATGTGTAGAGGTAGGTTGACGATTACTTGGGAGTGAGGATATAGAATGTAATATGAGTATACAAAACCTGCAAGATTTGGATACAATCTAGATGCATCGAGAGGCTTGCGTATGTTAAAGTCAACCCACATAAAGGATATGAGGGAGTAGAAACTAGGAAATTGATAGAAAACTAGGATTGAAAAGGGTAGATTGAGAATCAAGACCCTAGTCTATGATGACCAGGGTAAAGCGATGAAAATTGGGATGCGAGATGGAATAATTTTAGTGAAATACGAAGACTGGATCGTGGTTTAGTAGGATGGGGTAGAGACAACACATGTAGAGGTTAGAGATGGTTCTGGAGGTAGAAAACAATTACGATGAAGGATGGGTCGGTGACAATATGATAAGGCCAAAGATGAAATGGATGACCTACAAGTAAAGAAGCTAGAAAATAAGGCTGATGACAATGATCTAAATGTTGCTGAAGATGACTTGCTCATGCAAAAGGTTAGATACAAGGAAAACAATGGTAATACGATAAAAGATGAATAAAGAAACACAAAGATAATTATAATCTAATGAAGGATGATCATGAGTGATGCAAGCATGTTCCAAAGAGGTCTGGGAGATTTGTAACTATTTCAGGAATGCTCAGGCATGAGATTCAATTCACAAGTCACTAAAAAGCTCCAAAATTTGCATGCATATGATGATTTTTATTGATTATGGAAATATTTTACTTAGTTTTATAGGTTCGATGGTGACTAGGTTGGGTCATCACCGACCATGGGGAAAATTTTCCTAATGGGTGGATTTTGTGCTTTAAGTCAGGATTTCATGTTTTTAAGGAGGGAAAAGTGCTTTAAAGCTTATGTGTGGGATTAGGTTGTTTAGGGATGAAGATTGGGTAGATAGAAGATAGGGATGGGTAAATAAAATCATAAGGATTTATATTTAAGATAAAATCATCTAAATAACAAGTCTATTAGGGAAAGATATGATGTGGATACTAATTAATTAATGGGAGTTAATTAATTAATGTGAATTAATAAAGATTAATGATGATAGGATAATAAGTGGGAAATTTAATTAAATAAAGGGGATGAATTTAATTAAAGGGGGCCTAGATAGGACCCTAGAAAAATATGCGCATGTAGGAAGACAAGGGTAGAGATAACGAATTTAGGTGTCTACATTTTCCCCTTTTGTTGAGTGGTTTACGCTAGCAAGCCATGAGACAAAAATAGTGAGAGGAAGAGTATGATGTAGATTGACGGAAGGTTGATGACGAGATCCCCTCAAACGAAGGATTGATGATGCCAGAGGAAATCGATGACACATTTTAACAAGGTAGATGATGAAGGGTGGGTGGGTGAATAAAGATGGGTAAATGAATAGTGTGAGACAAGATGCCCCAAGTAAAAAGTATCGCTATAAAAATAAAAACCATGGCGGTGAATCCATTATCATGTCGGTAGAGGGACGATTGTGGTCTTAATGGAGATGGTTGAAAATGCTCTGAGGACCAACGAACGGGTGAAGATCACTACAAAATGGAGAGAATCCAATGGAAAATATCTCAAATAGATGCAAGTAGAAATGATCACGGGTCATAGGCGATCATCAAAGTATGCACAACTAAATGTGAAAATTATGTGAAATCCTTCGTACATGAGGAATCAAGTGAAAAATTATGCATTCGTAAGGGATGAGGATGAAAATAATGATGACCCCAGTATAGGACACAAGAAAAGGCCGAAAAGATGAGTAGTGAAATAGTATTTCCTAAGGGAAGATAAGTATGAACTTTGAGCGAAATTAGATAAGATTGAAAAATAAAATGCCCAAAGAGGGAGTAAGTATGGCCACAAAGGTGGACTTTGAGATCGCAAAAGGATATGATTAGAATATTGAAATAGAATGCCCTAAAGGGACAATAAATATGGACACAAAGGTGGACTTTGAAGAATGTGAAAGAAGAGTTCATGAAAAAATATCGGGGAAGCCAAAGCGAAGGCTACCAAGGCCAAGCAATGGGGACCAAGGCTAATCGATGGAGACCCAAGGAGTCAACGGTGACCAGGTGTCAGTGGCTATATAATCTTTGGGATCGGGTGACGATGCTCATTTACATGTATAAAATTAACAAGAGAGATCAAAGTGATTAAAGAGAAAACTAAGAAATGGAGGCCACATGAGGTGTAAAGAAATTCCAGAGGGTGCGAGAGGATGGTGAGTAATAAAACTCAATATTTTTTTAGTTTAATTTTACATTTTATTTATTTTTTACATTTTTAGAAAAAAGGATGACACCAATGACGGTTGGAAATGAGGTGAAGGGTCAACATCGAATGGGCCCTAAGGTGCCAAGATTGGCCCCAAAACATGTCAACATGACTGGGTTCGATGTCGAATAGGGTTAGATTAGCTATGTTTAGGATAAATTGAATTTTGGAAGAAATTTAATGGATTTTGATTGGATTTAGGATTTTGAACTGATGTTGCCATGTTTTGTTTATGATTACAGCCATAGAGACCCTATATTTGAGAGACAGAGTGCCTGATCTATACGAGCATATTAGAGGAGATGTTATAGATGTTGAGTGGGATCACTTGGTTGTAGTGGGGTTAGGTGGGTTCAAACATTATCAGAGGATCCCACGAGATGTGGGGTTGATGATCGCATTGGTAGAGAGATGGGACCAACAGACTGGTACCTTCTAGTTCAGGATGGGAGATGACCATCACCCTAGAGGATGTGTATAGGATCCTAATATTTCCTATACATGGGGAGGAGATAGTTCCAATTATAGATGACATCAAACTAGTGGTTTTGAAATCACTATTTGGAGCCAATGTGCCCCATATCAGGTTTTCTTTAGGGGAATTTTCATATGAGATGAGGTATGAGGCAGGCATACCTCACAAGCAGCCAGTTGATATGTTTGGTGATGATGGAAGTGTCTTGTTATGATTTTCCAAACTTAGGTGGAGCTCGTATCTCATGGGAATTGGCTAGTGTGGTGGAAAATATAGTCAAGCACCGAGACATTGTTCTTTTGGGACTGCCTTGCTAGCTCAGGTATACCATGAGCTATTAGTGTATAGGGAAGGCAGGAGGTCAAGGTTGGATGTAGGTTTTTTTATACACTTTCGGGCATACGAACACATTATTTTCATTCGAGACACTAGGGCTTCCATGGGTTCTTCGGGGATCACAGAGTGGCGGTTGGGTTTTTGAGATGGAGGTCCAACCAATCCTTTGGAGACATGGAGAAAGAGGAGTGGGTTGATATGTTGATCAAATTATGGAGTTAGAGACTGATCAGATTAGATGGCAGTCATATAGGGATTTCCCTACATGGCCAAGGGTAGATGTAGAGTTGTCTAGGATGAGGCGTAAACGGTGGGTTCGGGGAGGGTCAAAGATTATCAAGGTTGTTCAATTTGATCAAGTGTGATGATATTTTGGGGTTGTCCAAAATATGCCACATGCTCCCATTTTGTATAGGTGGCATGAGGTTGACATAGAGTTTTCGAGCCCTGTTATGATAGATCCATTAGAGGAAGCTACACCATGGGATGATGATGATGACATAGGAGTCAGAGATAGATTTGGTGATTAGATGACCGCTATTTAGGTAGCTAGGGTGGCTATGGAGGGAGGAGAGGAGAAGGTAGAGGAGATGGAGATTGGGGTAGATGAAACTCCAGGAGGTGGAGATATAGGATTTGGAGAGACCGCCAAGTTAACATGAATTATTGTCAAGTTAGATGAGATGAGGGTGGAGAGAGATGCTATGGTCCAGGAGAGGGACATAGTTGTAAAGGATAGGGACCGATACCTCCTGGCAGAGGGAGGACTACATGGTCTGCATTTTGGAGATCTTGCGACTATTTCGGCTACCAAGGTTGTAGGTAGAGGAAAGGCAACACTCTAGGTAGGAGGAGAGATGACACCTCCTGGTATGATCTTGATTGATAGATAAATAGACTTATTTGTAGTGGTTAATTATTATGAGGGATCATAATCGATAAGATGCCGAAGACACTGCGATATTGGGAGCATCTTTAAAATATAGTGGCATGTGGAGCAAGGCCATCGAGGAACTGTGAGTGTGGCTCAGCCACATCGAGGAGAGGGCCAGTTCAAAGGTGACGTGGCGATAGGTAGATAGAGGGATCTATCTCATAGGGGCATGATATTAGGCTCTCTGACATTCACTTTTATTTTTACTAATATCTCTGCTTTGAGAGAGCCCCGTTAGAGGGAAATGATGTATTGATACATTTGATTTTGATATATATATATATATATATATATATATATGATATCATTTTTTTGTGATTTGATATATGTGTATTGTGTAATGTTGATTATTTGATTTATGATGATGTTGATATTGATAGTCTATGTGATGATGATGAGGATTGGTTGCATGTTTGAATTATATTTGATGATGATGGTAAAAGTATAAGATGAAATGATTTAATTTTACTTGGATTGTTAGATTATGATGTTGGATATGATGTTGTGCTACTTGGGATTTGTATATGCATGGATTATTGATGATGTGAATTTTTGTATGGTTAATGAGGATTAGGATTACATGTTCATTTTGAATTTGATCATGGTAATGAAATGAATGGATAGAATGTAATGTGGATGGAAAATTAATGTGGATGTGATTATCGATTAATGTAAGTAAAGATTGATGTATTTAGGATAGATGGATAGATTGATAGGTGATTGAGATAATGAAAGGTGCATTTAATCATGAATCAGAGATAGATGTGAAAAGGATTGGGGATAGAACACAACCAAATGATGGTGACCTATAGGTACGAATGACATTACATCATATCAAGGAATGCATGAAGAAAATATGCCTCTAATTGCATTAGAGGTAAATAAGAGGGGATCTAAATAACATAAGGCACATGTGACCAAAACATGTGTTAGAATGTAACCAACATCAGTTAGTTATATCAAAGATCATAAAGATACAATGGATGGAATGAACTCATAGACTTGATGTCGACATGAAAAAGGGGTTTGAGATGTAACTCGTTATCCAAATAAATCCCTTAGTTATCCGGATAACTTATATTTTCATCTTGACTCTGGTGTTTCACATTTCAGGTTGTGCACACTCAAGATTGTTCTTTTGACACCTTGGCACAGCTTGTAGTTCCTTTGCGTGCCCTTACACATCTTTCTTCTCTCTTTACATTCTTCCATCTCCTTCCATTTTCTTGTGCAAACCTTCCTCTGCATGCCTTCTTTCTCTCCTATCCCGTCGTGCACTCCTTGCATGCACCTTTCCGCACTTACCTTGAATCAGTTAAGTCCTTGGCATTCCTCTTGCGTGCTTACATAGACTTAGTTCCTTCATGCACCCTCTTTTCTTTCTTACTCTGGTGCCTTCCTTCATTTGAATGTTCACGTATTGTTTCCATGCTTACCTTCCTCAGTAAATATGCCTACCTCCCGCATGCGCGCATGTTTCCCTTTGCACACTTGCCTCTCTCTCTCCCACGCCTTGTGCCTTCTTTTACTTTGGTCACTGTTCCATGTCATCTTCTATAAGACTTGAGTGTGCTACACACAACCTATCAAAGTGCACCAACAGGTGCCGAATCTAGACAACCAACCAGTACATGACATGTGGCAGAAAAGACAAAACAAATGAACAGTTGGCCATCACTTCATCCAACCCGTGCACGCCACGTGTCTTGCGTGTACCGAAAAATCTGAAAAACTTCTCTGTTGTTTTTTTCACCTAATTCTTAGACATTTCTTCAAAAATGAAGAAACAAATAGGGTGACGGGCATAGGAGGAATACCTATTGAAATGTTGGTTGATAGGTTGTTACACGCGCACAACTTCTAAATCCATAGCTAATTGTGAGAGATTCCTTTTGGCTGGGAGAAACTACCTGAAATAAAAAGAAAGACCACCAGAAAGAGTTAAACAATATATGTGGTGGAATACCTAACGTGTACTAGATCTGGGAAGTGTGATACTTCCTAGACGATTTGTCAATCCACTGTTTAAAACAATTTAATGTTGGTAATAAAGTAAATCCTATTGTAGTTAAAATGATTTAGGTATCTCATTTAAAACACAATAAGAAAGATCTAATCTAACAAGCTAGGTTAAAATAAGATCCGAAGGTCAAGTAACTGGTTCTGGGTCTCTGCAAGTCTGACAGAGGTCTTAGGTAGGTCACAGGTGATTAAGGGTGATGTGGGAATAGGTAGGTAGGTTACTATTTTGGGCTATATTGGTAGATATAGAGACTGATGCCGGTTAAGGGTGACCAACACCGGTTTGGGAGAACCAATGTCGGTTATTATGGGGTATTGGGAATGTCATAGAACAAGCTTTAGATCTCCCTTATGATTACACAAAGGACTAGGCTGGTCGGAATGAGGTATTAAGTTGTTTGGATGGGATTTGGCAAAGTTTTAATAGGGATATGGAGGGGTGAGTATTAATGGAGGTTAGTGGGTGGCTAGGAGAACAAAGGATGAAAATACAATGGTGAAATGAGTGAACCAGAGGAGTAAAATGTTCTACTTACTTGGAATCTGGTTTTGGACGTCTATGAGTGAGGAATGAAGGTGTTGATAAGAGGTTGAATGTTGTAGAGGATCACCAAATGTTGGGGAGCTCTTGCATGGGCTGCATGTGCTCTCCTTCTTGCCTGATTGGATCAAATATGTGTTGGGGTGAGTGCTGGATGGTTGTTGGGTGAATGCTAGATGTCTGTGCAAGAGAAAATACTTGATCTCCTTCTTTGCATGCGTGTTCTCCCGAAACTTGTTCTCAAAAGATGTGATATCTCTCAGAATATACCAACCTTAAAAATAAGGTTGTTTTAGGGGTTAAAAGGTGACCGACGGTGGTTTTGGCTTAACCAGTGGTGGTTAAGGGTAACCGGCGTCGGTTAGGGCGAGATTTTCTAGGTTTACTAAACTAGGTAGATCCCCTTGATTTTTGGGATCTCGTGTGTTGGCCCCATGGATTAGGATGGAAGCTTCTTTTAAGCATGTGAGAATGTGGTTAGAGGGAATGTAGGCATTGATTTTTAGGGTTTGGGTAGGTCTTAGGATGAGGTGGCTAGATGAGGTGGATATGTAGGCATTATCTCAATTAGGGTATTTAAATAATAAATATGGTGAGGATAATGAATTAAATTAATTAAATTAATATTAGAGTGGGGTGAAGGGGGCCATGGCTAGGTGAATGTGATGAAGGTGCTTATTTTTCGAGGGACCAAAGGGGAGTGCGACCTAATTTTGGTGTCTACATTTTGCCCCTTTTTGTTGCGTAGCTTGTATTGGTAAGCGACGTTGACAAAAATAAGATGTGGTTGCCCCATATGTGGGTGAAGGTGATCCCCCTCAAACTAGGAACTGATGAGGCAGAAGGAAGAATCCGTGAGTGGTTTGATAAAAAAGTGAATATGATGAAGTGTAAGATGGGCACGGGGAAAAAGGAGCGAGGTCCACTCGGGTAATCTAGGTAATGGGTCAGGGTCAAAGGTAGTAACATTAAAACACACACACATGTATAAACTATAGAATGCTACAGAGTGTTTAAGAGAAGGAACACTCTACATTGTCTAAGGTCAATAGGTTTATCCAAACAAGCTTGAAGTGATTTCGGTATCTAAGGTATAGGATATGGTCAAGAAACATGATGTAGGTCAAGTGCAGGAATGTTTAGGTATGTTCCAGTATACCGAGGGTTAGGTCAAGATAAATGGTCACGGCAAGAGGCAAGGTAAGGTCATTAGGTCAATAAAAATGGGTAACATTTCCGTAAGGTATAGCGAACACATGAGGTCAAAGGTCACTAGCAATGTTCTAGGTCTAAGTATCTAGGTCACGACATGGGTAGGGCTAAGGTATGGGTAAAATAAGGAGTCCTTGAATGGGGATGAGGTGAGGGGTTGAAGGGTAAGGTCAAGGAGGTCAAGTGGTGTGGTCCAGTGATGGTGAGTGGAAGATAAAAAGGGGTTTAGGGAAAAAAATAATTGTAGGGGGTAGGGTAAAATAGGGTGAAATTGTGGGCAATGTGGAAAAGTATGTGACCGATGCTAGTCAAGGGTAACAACGCCAGTATAGGCTAACCGACCATGGTAAGGTAGGGCACAAGACCGATGTCGGTCAAGGGGAAACTGTCGCCGGTCAGGTCAGGTAGGTTATAAAAAGAAAAAGTCCGTGGTTTTAAAATTCATTTGTGATTTGCGAATTAGAGAAAACGACAAGAGAGAAGAAGAGAAGAAGAAAACAACCGAGGGTGTCGGAAGGTTGAGTTGGTGAGCCACGTAGGTGACGAGTGTTGATTGATTGGTGGGGTCATGAGAGTGGGGCATTGGATTTGATTGGTTGGAGATTCAGAGGACTTTTGGTGATGGCGGAGGTAGGAGAGGGCTTGGGAGGACCCGTGTAGTGGCTTGAGGTGCCACCACGACGACGGTAATGGGATGAGGTAAGATCTAAAGCCTATGTGTGTGTTGTTTAGTTAAATGAGAAAGAAATTTGGGGGAGGAAATGGGGTTGGGGGGAAAATTTTAAATGTAAAATTGGAAAGAAAATGGGTGAAATGGGAAGGGGGGAGGGTAGAAAGGTAAAGGAGGGGTAGGAAGGGATGTGGAGGGTTTGGGGGAGGAATGGGTGGGTAGGGTGGTTAGTGTGGAGAGAAAAGAGGGTTTGTGGGGACATGGTGGTTGCCATGACAGTGACCGACGTCGGTTCCACTGTGGCCGACGTCGGTGGGTGTGGACCGGTATCGGTCCCAAGAGAGGTGACCGATGCTCGGTCGTAGTGAGACCATGGTTGGTCAAGGGTAGACCGGGTCGGTCAAGATGAGGATAAACAAGGGAAGCGTAGTGGGTAGGGAGGGGTAGGCAAGGGTTAAATTAGATAAGGAAGGGTAGGGATAGATAGGTAAAGTGGCGAGGCTAGGGTTTGGGTGCTGGTAAGTAGGTTAGGTCAAGATGTGGGGTTAGAGGAAAAGGTAAATAGATGAAGGCTTGGGGTATGGGTAGATAGGTTCGGTAGAATTTGGGGTCAAAGGTAACGGTAAAAAAGTTGTAGGTATAGGTAAGTTTTTAATAATGTGATCATTTTATTGGATGCAGGTGAGAGATCAGCTACGCATGCGGACAAGGTTCCACCCCTACTTGGACAGTTCACGGTGCAAGCGACCCCTGAGGAGTTGCGGAATGTGGAGGAGGTGGGCCTGAGTGGGGTCCGACACTACCGGCATGTAGTCTGCAGTAGCCGAGTCGATGGTCACTCTCATCAATAGATGGGATTCCACGACCAACACGTTCCACCTACCAATGGGTGAGATTATGTTACCCGGAGGATGTGTTCGGGATCCTGTAGCTACCCATATTGGGTACATGTGTCTATTCAATCACCTCTCGAGGAATCTAAGGAGCTGATGCTACTTGGTGTTTAGAGAGGGGATGGCCGAGCTGACATTCCATAGTGCCAGCTTGAGCTATGGAGAGATTTACCTAGCCCATCTGGAGGAGACAAGGCTAGTAGTTTTATTGATGGAGGCAAAGTGTGTTGCTTTGTACCGTCGGATGCAGAGGGTGGGTGGTTTCCTAGATTGTTGATGGGGGTACTCCATTATATGGTTATAGATCGACTCGCTTTTCTGGGCACCAACATTCTTGGTGCAGCTATATACGGAGAGTTGTGGGCATATGGGTGTCTGCGCACGAGTTCAGCCCTCGTTATACCTTTTCACTTCACTACTAGGCATATGAGTACATTATCTCGTGTACACCCAAAGTGAGTATGCCTCGGTCGATGCCTTCCACTAGGATTTGTATGAGTGGGGTATAGGTGATGGGTGCATGTTATTGGAGAGTAGAGATCTAGACAGGGCTACACATAATGTAGCATACTTTAGGTGACTATTGGAGGGGTTATCCGGGGTGGACATCATTTGGAGGCCATATGTGGGCTTCCCATCATATAGAAATATGCATGAGAAGTTAGATTGGTCATGATTAGTGAGATGGATAGTGGGATGCCGTGTCGGGAGCATGAGATGATACCAGTTGATAGAGTTAGGTGGTAGTTTGAGCTGCTATAGGACGTACCTCCGTCCTTCCTATAGTACAAGAGAGATGACATGGAGAGGCCCTTACCTCTCACGGTGACGATCCCTACAAGGTGGAGGAGTAGGCAGTGAGACCGGTAGATTGATGATGCCGGGGTTACAAACAGACATAGATAGTGGCGGATGGCTCATTTACAAGTCATAACACCCGAGGCCGGGAAGCCAAATCTATCCACCATCACGGTGCAGAGGTATGCCCTACAGGGGTAGGTGGCGATGTTTATTACCCAGTTGGGTATGGTGTAGACACAACTTGCCAACTCAGAGGCGACGGTGGTCGAGTTACATGTACAGGTGGCCAATCTTGAGGCCCAAATGGCCTAGGGTGGGGATGGAGATGGAGATGGAGATGGAGATGATGGTGGGTGGCTGCCCTACAAGCACAGGTGATAGGGTTACAGGCTAGTTGGCTATAGCACAGCAAAAATTGGGGCTTTACAGCCCATATACAAGCACAAGGGTAGGGGTTGATGGCACCATCACAGAACCGGGACAAGGTCCCAGTTCATAAGCGAGAGTGGGACAGGTCCCGCAAGAAATGTATAGGGCCGAGGCCTATGGGGCCACCACAGACCATTCCCATATCTAGGTTATGGGATGCCCTAGGTGAGGCTAGATACTACCAGAGATCGCTGATGGCAGCCAAGATAGATTTCCTATCCTATGGAGAGTACAGGGCACAACAGGCCTCGAGTGAGAGGACTAGATCCTAGACTCACAGTGTAGAGAGCACAAGGGGCCATCGAGCTCCGAGATAGGATCAGGGAGAGGCCACCAGCTCATGGAGACCAGCTCTAGGTGATGTTCTAGTAGGGGCGGTGAGATGATACCAGGCCGGTAGATAGGAGCCGAGGAGGAGACTGGAGAGACCAACATGGAGGATGTCCGGCAAGGTGAGGCCTAATGCCCAACCTTGTATTTTTGATGTATTGTAGTCATTTTTTTGATATATACCAACTTGCGTGCTGAAGATAGTGAGGATGTATGAGAGTTTTTGTATATTTTGAGCATATACCGACCTGTGTGCCGAAGATATTTTGTATTTTTAATTATTTTATGTATACACATCGGCTTGCGTTTCGACGACATTTTGAGATATGGACATGATTGGATATCCATGTATATTGTATTGAGACACACATATTTGTTTATATGATGAGATGGATGATATTCTTGATTTGTTGGTGTTTTATGAGAATTTTAATTTTTGTTGTGATATGGATGAAAACCAGGGTGAGTGAGGTGAGATGGAGTTAGGATGGTTTAGGCATGGATCGAGTCGAGTCATAGGCATGGATTGATTCGAGTTGGTTTAGGCTGGATTGGGTCGGGTTAGTTTAGGCATGGATCAAGTCAAAGTTGGTTTAGGCATGGATCGAGTTAGGTTTGGTTAGGCATGGATCAAGTCAAGTTGGTTTAGGCATGGATTAAGTCAGGTTTGGTTAGGTATGGATTGAGTCAGGTTATAGACATGGATCGAGTTAGGTTGGTTTAGGCATGGATTGAGTCAGGTTAGTTTAGGCATGGATTGAGTTAGGTCATAGGCATGGATCGAGGTTAAATTGGTTGAAGTTATGATTCATTAATTTGTGCAATGAATGGTGATATGGGTCATGTTTATAATACATGCATGATGATGGTAGAGAAATGGTAGTTGTAATAAATGTATTTTGTTATGATGATAAAAATGTTAAGCAACTTATTGTTTGTTTGGTTTAATTTCCAATTCTGTGATATAAAAGGAAACTACGGGGGAAACATGTGATTTAGGAAGATGAAAGATGAATTAGTTAGGGTAGAAAGTGGTTGAGCTAACCTCTAGGGGCCCCATGCCCTCGGAGTGCTGCCTACATAGTTCCGATGAAAAGGGACCTCGGGTCGATGTAGTTCTCCCATAAGCTATGGAAGAATACGAGGAGGTATGAAAATGATTTGGTAGGTGTTAGGAATGATTTGGGTTTAGGTCTGTTAGGTGTGGGTGGGTTATAGGCAAATTGGTATAGGTGATGTCGATTGTGGCAAAAGAAGAAGATTACCCCAAGGGTAAGCATCGAGGACCAAGTCCTGTATAAGGTAATCAATATGTAATAAAAAAGGTTAAAAGATAAGAGGGGGCAAGAAAGCCACCTGATTGGTTAGGATCATACTGAGTAGGTCATACCTTGGAGAAGGTGATGAATGTAAGACCCTAAAGACATTGCATGATTGATTGTTCTAAGGGTGAAAAGTAGTCACATGATCACCAAATGTCACAGTTCCAAGAGGTCCCTTGAGGCAAAGTAGAGGATGGGAGTGTGAATGGTGAGAGGGGTGAAAGGTAGCTAATTTTTATGATATGTGGTAGCATGCTCTTGGGGAAAGAGTTCTAAGGTCATAATGGGCAAGTCTATGACAAAAATCTTCTGTTTTGACCTATATTTGAGATAGACTGATCGATGCGGGAAGTCTATATGGGATGATGAAATTAACTCCTTGAGGTCTTCGTGAAGCTAATCGATGCGGGAAGCTTCAAATTCTCTCACCTCTTTTTTTAAGAGTTGTACATAGGTGTCCTTCGAGGGAATAGTCTATTTATAGCAGCGATTGTTGAGAGGAAGATTTCCTTTTGAGGGAGTCATCTTTTATTAGAAGTTTGACTCAAGGAGTTGGGTCCCATGTGGGGCATTGAAGTCATGGACAAGACAAAGGTGAAGAATAATATTCTTGTTCAGAAAGCAGGGTGAAACGACCATGGGATCTCATCTAAAGGTAGACAAAAAGTATCCATGAGAATCATGCTATGTGTAGTGCCATGGTACACATATTCAAGAGAAGATAACAAGTGACAGTACTCACATAATTCTTTTTAATCATTGGTGAGGTGTAAGAAGTGGAGAGTGCTCAAGGGACGAGCATGGAAAGAGACAAAAAGTGATGTAGGACTAAAATTCAATAGTAGAATGGTCGAAGATGTAAGGCATTAAGGGGCTTAGGTTTGGGTTTACCATCGAGTGAAGATAAACAATAAGCACCTGATCCGTAAGTATGGGTTACGATGTATGGTCCAAGCCAATTAGGAGCAAATTTGCCCGTTTACTTTTTTCTACTTTGGTTACATGTTGATTTTCTTTCAGGAAAAGGTCACCGACTTGGAAGGTTCAGTCATGGACACATTTTTCATAGGCACATCTGATATGTTTTTGGTAAACTTGAAGGTGATCAAGATCGTTAAGACGACATTCATCTAATAATTCAAGTTGTGCTAAATGGTCCCGATGAAATTCATCATCATTGAGTATGTCATGGAGAGAAATGTGGAGTGAGGGAATTTGGACTCGAGAGGTAGAACAACCTCTATACCGTAGATCGAGACAAAATGGCGTGGCAAAGCGGTGGAAGTACATACTAGTAGTGCAAGATGCCCATAGGGTAAAAGGAATGTGCGTATGACAGTCCTTCCGAGTATTGTTAACCACTTTCATGAGAATATTGTTTAAGGTTTTGTTAGTGGATTCAGCTTGGCCATTGGTATGTGGGTAATAAGGTGATCAAAAACTTATCCGAATGCCGAAGGCATCGTAAATTTTTGTAATGTTTTGTTTTTGAATTGTTTTCCATTGTCTATGATAAGGTGATGAGGAACACCAAAGCGACAAATGATGTGATGATTGATGAACTCACATATTTTCTCAACTTTTTGGAGATGAGTGGTATGGATTCAACCCATTTTGTGTAGTATTCGGTAGCGGTGATGATCTCGTTGATGTCATCGGGAAGAATGGGGTTTGATCTCTCCGATAAGATCTAAACCTCATTGAGAGAAGGGCCAAAGGTTACGGGTGACCTATAAGGCGTGACTAGGTGTATGATGAAGGTTGTCGTGTTTTTGGCATTTGACACAATGTTTGACGTACTCACAACAATCATGCTTGAGGTTGGCCAAGAATAGCCTAGGTGGAGAATACCCTTAGCAATAGAAAGGCCATTGAAGTGACCTCCACATATGCCATCATGAACTTCCTTAATGGTATAAGGAATTTCAGAACTCGGGAGGCATCGTAAGAGAATACCATCAAAGCCACACCTATAGAGAAGGCCCCCATTATGACGTAATGAGAGACCTTTTAAGGAAGGTGCGTTGTCTATTACGGGTGAGATTAGGAGGTAAGATGGAGAGAGAAAGATAATTGGAGTATTTTTTATACCAAAGGACGCTTGGTTCAGGGGTAGCGGTTTGGATAGAGTAAACGTCATGAGGTAAATAGGAGGGTGATTGGAGATGTTATATGGTGACAAAGATTTTAGAATCAATGAGTGAAGCATGTATTTGAGAGGCCAAGCAAGCCATGGTATCTACAAATTTGTTGGTTGAACGGGGGACGGTTTGAAGGGTGTAATGGTCAAAGGTGGTCAAAATTATGTCTACATAATATTTATACTTTTTAATTATCTCATTATGACATTGGTATATACCATTGACTTGGTTTATAACCAATTGAGAATCACCAAAGATGTTGATTGATTTAACATCTAGGGCATAGGTGGCTTGGAGACCTAATACGAGTGCTTTGTATTCAAAAATATTATTTCTACATTAAAAATCAAGTTTGAAAGACAAAGGAATGGGCTCACCATCAAGTGGAATGAGGATAACACCAGCCCCACCTCCATGCTGACACTTGGAACCATCAAAGAAGAGTGTCATTTGGTAAGCGAGGTTCATCCAAGGAAAGGGTAGCAATTGACTCATCTAGAAAGTCAAAATTAGAGGGTTGATCCCGAAAATAGGTGCGTCGGCAAATTGGTTAGTGATATCTTGGCCCTTGATGGACTTTTGATGAATGAATTCAAGGTTGAGGTCAGCTAAAAGCATAAGCCATCATGTGGCATGTTGATTTTGATAAGGTTTGGCATACATGAAGTGTAAGGGGTTGGTGTTGGTCACAACATAGGTTTTGTGGTTGAGTAGGTAATGGCGAAGTTTTGTGGTAACGAAAAGTAAGGATAAGAAAAGTTTTTCAGGGTGGGTGTATCGAGTTTCATAATCCAAAAGTGTATGGCTTATGTAATAAACCACCCGCTCCCCTGTGTTGTTCATCATGGTGAGCGAGCATGGCTCCCAAAGAGTGATCTGTAGCTTATATGTATAGGTAGAAATGTTGATCATATTTAGGTGGAATGAGTATGGGTGGTTAGAGAAGGTATTGTTTTAAGGCCTCAAAGGCTTTGTGGTAGTCATCATCCCATTTAAAGGGGACATCCTTCTTGAGAAGATGATGAAATGGTTGACACCGATTAGATAATTGTGAAATGAAACAGTTGAATAGACTACAACTTACCTTGCAAGCTATGGAGTTGTCTAAGGTTAGTGGGTGGAGGCATTTCCAAAATGGCCTTGACTTTAGCAGGGTCAACTTCTATACCACATAAGGAAACGATAAATCCCAGGAGCTTTCCTGAGAAAACTGCAAAGACACACTTCTTGTAACATCCTCATTTTAGACAATAGAACAAGTCAATTTTTTTTTGATAATTGCATCCTGGTTCTAAATACCTAATTTAGAACTCACAATCAAATAACCATTCTTATAACAGACAACCATATGCAGCTGTAATGACTCGGAGTACCTCCGATCTATTCATTCCATGACTCGGTAATCTACCGATCTATTCATGAGTAATAAGAGTTGGCGTTTTTATTTAACACTTCACTCTTGCGGTTCTCTTCCCTATTCTGGGATTCAGAATGCTCTGTCCAAGGAACCTAACTGAATAATTGTTACCATTATTCATCGGCATCTCATCCCTTAGACTAGGTGAATTAGGACAACGCAATCAGCAGCTTGCGATACTTTGGCCAAAGATTTGAAACATACTGCTTATGTCTCGTATTCCTTAACGGCATACTCGTCAATCTGGAATACGCCCTTCACCCCATTCTTATGTTATGTAGAATGTCTTATACCGACTTCTGTCAGTCCCTCCTATCTCAACTTTATTCACTCGGAAACGGATTAACAAGGTGATAACGTTATATGGATGCCCACGAGGATTAGGGATACGATGACATACTGGTTCAACCCTAGTTAAACCAGTGTGTCAAGATACCCCGAATCACCAAGGCAGCCTTATAACGTGACCACATTCCTAATCGGTCCCTGAGTAACTCATTCGAGATCAAAGTGTAAATCTTAGCGATCAATGCAAAGGGTGTCGTCAAAATTCACCTGCATTGTTGTAACTTCGAGAAGATCCTAATCTTCTCGGAGGTACAACCCTGCAGTTGACTGGTGCCGTCAACCTTTAAATCCGCCTCGAAAAGATCTACTTATTAAAATGTGTTACGCACGTTGAGTTTAAATTACATTAAAGACGTTCCCTTAAGGTTAGCCTTTCCCAATCCCTGGATTCCTCATCCAAGTATGACCTTTCTCAATAAAACCCATTACAGATGAGTTATTAAGACCAAGGTCTCATCACGGAGTTCTTAGAATATACATGATTCTAAAACAACGGAATTGGTCAATATCTCATAAATTTCACATGAGATAGCCATCTGAACCCCATTAGGTTTATATCAGTTCTCATAACTGAATTTATATCATACTTATTAGCATCAAATATAAATGATTCAGAATCCAATTAAATGTTGTCCTGTCATAATCAGGACTAGGGATTAATAATTTAATTCAGTTTGTTTAGCGTTCTATTTAGGTATATTTTAACCCTATCTTCCAAAAAGACAGTTACCTAAATTTCAATTTAGCTTTTGATAGAACATACCAGAACTGCTAAACAATCATAAGAATTCAGTCTTATATTCTTGCAAAGCTTACATTGATAATCACAAAAGTCTCCAAATTATATAATAATAACAATGCTCTTTAGATCAATTGAACCGAAGAAGGTCAAACTATCAAGATAAGAATATAGACACATAAGTAACAATATCCATTTCCATTCCTTTCGGTACTAATCAAATACATTTTATGCATTCAGCATACTTGATACATTACTCAACTGAAAAAGGAACATCTTTCCTTATATGGTACATTTAGAAAATCAAGCGGTAATTCATTATAAAATCAATTTAAACAATCTGATCATCCTATCAGATCTGCATGCTTTTACCACTTACGGCATCCATCTGCAAAAATTGTCAACATGGGTCAGTTCAATGAACTGAGCATGATAAGCACTAACCTTTAAAACAATTGCAATACATCAATTGTTTTCATTAAACACCCTGTTTAAATGAGATCAAATCATTAAAACGTTAGTGACCAAGAAGACAAATGCATCTAACCAACTATCCATCTGAATCCCAAGGACAGCAACATCAGATGGATTATATATTCAACATAATAAATAAATAACCTTTCATGATTCCATCAGCATGATAGAACAATTCCAAAAGTTAGATAAACAATTATATCAACCTATACTTTATAACAGAAGAGAAATAAACGAAATAATACTTATTTCCTTCAGATCTAGCTCATGACTGTACCGTCTTTTCAAAAGCAAGGCATTCACCTAATACGCATGCAAATAAATCAGTCGAGTCCATCAACAAGACTCTGTTTTGTTAAAACTTAAAATAAAGCAACTACAGTACAGTAACCCTCTTGCCAAACAACGGTGTCTATCTACCAAGCAGACTCAGTATGACCTTGCGCAAGAAGCGACAGACAAGAAGATAAACACTGAAAGGCTTTTAGACACAAGGTCGAAATCAAAAGATCTCCTTTGTTATCGCAGTCAACCAAAGACTCATGATCATTTAAGCAATGACATTTCCCTATGACTATGCGGAGGGATTTTTAAACGAAATCCAAGCAACATGCACAGCCACATCCAACTGGAATGTAGTCAGAAAGAAAACATAACATAACATAACATAGTCACTTCTGAACGCATCCAGAGTTGAAAGTATGGTATTCACGACCTACTTTATAGAAGCCATAATTCATGATGTCAAGCTATTAAAGAAAACCAACAAAGCCAAGAACATTACATGTTCATACTCAGGCTTATACAGAAAACAGTGACATAGATTACCATTCGAGGATTTAAAACTAAGTCCGTAAACAGTATTCACAGTTTAGCTTTTCCAGAAGCCGATATACAAGATATCTTCCCATACTCACGGAACCCAACGGTGTCGAAAACAATAGTAAACCCAACAGTCTTAATTTGAAGCAGTTACACTGTTTATCTATCAAGAATTCAACTGAGTCCCAACAACAATATACAGGTAAAAATAGTTAATGATTCTATCTATGCCAACTATGGTAAGCATTCAAAAATCAGGTGTAAGCAAATCAAAATACTGATTTCATAACAAGGAATTCAACTGAACCTCTTCAAAATTCTCGAACAAGCTTACACAGAAGGAAACGTAAATGTATACCCAGGGAGTCTGTACCAAAATTCATTACAAATAACAGAGGTCGTATGACCTGTTACTTCTACAAGACTCCAACGAAATTCAATTATCAATATTCAAAGATGTATCTATATCCTCAACAGTGGACCATAATATACGATTCATTCAGAGGACTCCACAGAGTCGTTTCAATACAATAATCATATATATATCAATACTATCAATGGGTTGAACCCCCATAACCTCCACGCAAGGGGAAAAACAACTCCAGCAAGGTCGTAATGAATACTGTAACACTGTGAGTTACCTTTTCACAAATAACTATAAAATTTCATAACGAAACCCAACCAGAATCCATAACCACCACTAAATAACAACCACGACAGAGCTTACGAAAGAAAAGGTCAATTAACTGAACAATCAAACAAATGTCCTTCAGTATCCCTTCCGACAGTTTCCACAACAAGAATCAACGAAAAGTATCCATCAACAAGCATCTCAATAGTCTGTACCCATCGAGAGAACAATTTATGGACTCACACAGAGCAGGCCTATCACATATACTTGCAATAATTTCACATATTAAAGCCGGAATGCAAAACACAAAGAAATATAGCAACAGTTCGAATTTAATAAACACCCATCAAGGGATAAATGAAAAATCGAACCAGCATGAAGATACAGTACCAAAATCACACAAGACAACCATAGAAAATCATCCATTTCCATAAATCATTTGAACAGAGTTGTTCTAATGAAATCACTTGAAAGACAGCAAGATTTTTAAAGGTTAGGGCCTAACATGCCTGGATATTTGCTCAAAATTCGAAGCAGACCACTGAAAGAGCTCGGACTTTCTTTTCCTTTTCCAAGTTAGAGCTACCAAAAAAAAATTTCTATCTCCATGACATATATATTTTCCTTGCCAGAGGAAAGAGCTAGATACGCTCATACTCGCCATGCAACACAAAGAAGACTGGTGCGAAGAACCAGTGAACAGGCAGAGGAAAAACCGGAATTCGTGATAAGCCAAACAAAACATTAACTTTCCATTTTGCATGCCTTCTCGAAATTCGAGCTCGACTACCGAGCTCATTAATTTCATTTACTCCCCATTTCCCGCTCAAACTCCACTGCCATCGACCGCCATAGTTGGCGATAGACAAGAGAAATTCCAAGACCATTTCCAATTTTGGCGAACTGCCACGTCGGCTCAAGTTAGCCGTTTCTAAAACTTCTACCAATACCTGTCCTTCATACTTATCCTTTGCATTTAATGACATAGAAAAGGCCGCCCATGGTTCGCACCCCTCCATAGGTCCCCAATAATCCTTGTTCATAGTTAGGTTAGTAACTTAGGTTAGGATTTAGGATAACACCTAGTCTAACTTCATAGAACATAGATACTAACTTAGGACGTTAGCTCTTAGCCTAGGTCTAGGTTAGATTAACACTAACCCCTAGGTTAAGTTTAGTTTTAGGTTACTAACATTAATAATTCCAGTTAGGTCTACATTCCGTATGCTCAGAAAAAGACCTACAACATGCATCCTTGAACAGGGTTAGCTCCTGTTCTGCCTTAGGCTATGGAATTATATGCAACAGAATTATTACCTGGTCCACGACCAAGACCTTCCAGATATACTTCGATATCGGGAACCATTCCATTTCACACGATCAACCTGAGTTAGACTCGGGATTGGCTTATTCAACGAATTCAGACCTTGCAACCTGTGAAAGGTTTATAATTTTTAATTCATCACGAAAAACTTAAAGCACCACTTGGATCAATACCACTGATCCAAGGCTAGGTCTTATAGATGAATAACTTCATAATTCATTCCGAGATCAGATTAAACTCAGATGTAAAATGAAATAAATAAAAGAGTCTAATCATATTCTGACTCAGTCAAAGATCTGCAATCTGCAAAGAAGATACAGTACATATCAAGCATGACTTCTCAATCAAAGGAACACATCTTTTTTACTAAAGAAATCACATATCAACACTTGTATGCTTAGGAGGAAGTAACAACAATTCTAGGGTGTTACACTTCTTGTGTTGAAGAAAAATGCAATATTTAATGAGGCGGTCAAAAATGGTTTTTAGGACAGCAAGGTGCTTGGAGCGACATTTAGATTTGGCCAGGAGATCGTCCACGTAATCTTCCAATATACGATGCATGATGTCATGGAAGATATAAGTCATAGCCCACTGATATGTGGCACTAGCATTTTTAAGGCCAAAAGGCATGACTCGGTAGCAGAAGGTCCCCCAAGGGGTGATGAACATGGTTTTGTGTTGATCCTCTAGGGAAAACAAGATTTGGTTATAACCCAAGAAGCCATCCATGAGTGATAGCATCTCATGACCAAAGTGGTAAGGTCAACCAGTTGGTCAATACCAGGTAACGGAAAGTCATATTTTGGGCAAGCTAGGTTGAGGTCATGGAAATCAGTGCAAATGCGAGAGTCCCCTATCGCCTTAGTGACATGGACAATGTTAGAATTCCAACGAGGATAATCAATGGGTAGGATGAAGGAAACGTAAAGAAGACACTCAAGTTCTTCTTTGTGAGAAGGGCAATGCGAGGGTGCATTTTCCTCGCTTTTGTTTCATGGGTTTAGCATCGAGAAGCAGTTATAATATTGTGGACTACTATGGTGGGGTCAATACCGGGCATGTCTATGTAAGACCAGGTGAAAGCATAGTTATTATCTCCGAGAAAAGAAAGTATGGCTTCCTATTTAGCAAAGCATCTAGAGATTGACCGATCTTTAGGATGTGTGGGTCGTCCCAAGTATGAATTTTTATCTCAATAGTCGATTCATTCAACATGGTTTACGTCTTAGAGGGTAATGACCGATGAATATATGAGTCTTCTACACCAAGGTAGGTGAGTATATATTCATCGTCCTAACATTGAATGACATTAATTGAAGGTGTATTGTCATTGATCATTTCAGGATACAGGAAGGGAAGAGAGGAAGAAGCCTCTCCCTCATGTTGATAAGTCAAAGGCCCCAAGGAGATGGTGTTTATGATAAATTTTTTTAGGATGGATAGATTCGGGATCCATCGACTCTGCTCAGTGAAGGCATTGATGAAGGCAAAGCGGGTGAAGAGGGTGGAGGAGGGTTGATGTCCTCAATGAGTTCAATGTGGGCTTGTTTGGTAGGTGGTTCAGAAAGCCGATACCACTACGGTCATTATGTTTGTGGGTGGTACATGGAATGACAGTATGGTGGCCTTACTCATAAAATCCAAAACCAAAACCCTTCCACGTAAGGAAGGTGTGGGTGAAATGGTGATTGGTGAGTGACTAGAAGTCATCGGAAAATGGGTGGGTTTGTGACAATGGTTCAGGTGTGTAAGTAGTAGTATCAAGTCCCCCTTAGGTGAGACTTGTACGAAGATGATGAGGACCATAAAGGAGGTATTCTCCTATGCGGTGATCATAAAGCAAGGGTGTTGGTGAAAACTTCCATACTCTTGTGGAGTGAGAAATGTGTTGACACTATATAGGTGATACTCCCCCAAAGCGAGGCATTGAAAAATGCCTTCTAAGGGATCGGTGGTGGTATATGGGTAGATGGAATAGATGATGTGTCAGAGGTTGATGTGGAGGTGGAGATAACGGATCGGGAGGCGATGGGTCAGCCATGGAGGTTGTGGTAGCGGTAGGAATGGAGGAGGCATGTGCGGTTGAGGTAGCAACTGTACTGGTAAGCGGAGGTGTAGGTGAAGTGGTAGTGGTCATGGAGGTAGACGCCTTAATGGGTATGAGCACATCATTGGGTCGGTAAAGCATGTTGCATGTTTTAAAAGGTGATGGGTCAGCTGGAATAGTGTAGGTATGTCCTTCATGCTCAAACTTTACGAGAGATGCAAAGTGGAAGGAACACAACCCATGACATGAATCTAGGGTCTGCCAAGTAACATGTTATATTGAAATTCCCCCTCTAAGATGTAAAATAACTCTAGAATAGTGTGGGGCCCACACAAATGTGGAGGATGATGGTGCCTAGTGTAGAGGTGATAGCATCATTGAATGAACACAACATGACAGGATGTTTATGCATGCAATTATCAGGTATGCGCATTTGAGTGAATGCATGGGATGAAATGATATTAATGATAGCACCCCCATCAATCATTACATGTCATACACGTATATCATTGATGTGGATAGAGATGAAGAGGGTTGGGTCAGGGTCATCAGTTTGGTGTGGTACGATCTCTTCCTCTGAGAAGCTAAGGGAGGCTATTTGGTGAGTAGGGTGAGGTGTGGATAAAGGTGGAAATTTAGTGAGAGAGGCTACATGATGGGGTGTGATAATGGAAGCTACGGGTGTAGGGTCATTGGGTAAAACCTCAATAGATTAAAAACCTCCATGAGAGCTTGACGATGGGATTCCGAGGTTTGGATGAGGTCATATAGGGACATTTTGAGGGGGATTGGTGTAGTTATTTGAGTATTATGTGATGTGTGACCCCATTAGAAATAGGGTATGTGGGGCTGTGGATAGTAATCTTAGGTGTGGGTGCAGATGGTATGTTGGGTATAGGATTGGTTGGCGAGTCAGTTGCCTTTTCCTTGCCTTTTTCCTTCTGAGCATGGGTAGTGACATGGATCATGTTGATCTGAGGGGAGTTGGAAAATGGAGAAGGTGTAGGGTGAGTGGTATAACAACATGATGGGAAAAAACCTACCAGGGGAGAAAATCCTTGTGAAGTGAGCTAGGCACAATGAAATTTAGGTAATGGTGTAGCAAGTTCCTTGATGTGAACCATGTTAATTTTGAATCTTGGGGGTGGCTCTAGGAGCTATGGGGGTGGAGGTTGTGGTTGTTGAGTAGGCAGTGAGGGAAGGACTATGGGAATGGGTGTTGGTGAAATGGGATCCTCATCAAGAATGGGTGTGGGAACGGGTGTTGGTCAAATACGGCTTCAAAAGGACACAACTGGATAAGGATAGTTTTCAAAGCCTTGCAGTTCTCGATATCGTGCCCTAGCACACAATGGTAGGCACAAATTTTAGTGTCATCAAACCCTTTTGGCTTGGGTTTAAGGGGGTCATAAGGTCTGAGTGGTGGTAATGTGATGACAAAAGTCTCAAGGATGTTGGTTAAGATTTTGGCATAGGACCATGCTAGTGGGTTGCAATGGGAAGTGAAAGTGGGTTTGGGAATAGGTGCGGTTGATTATTGAAGAACGGTCTATGTAGAAGGGGATTGGGTCGAGCTATGGTTTTGGGTATTGGAGTGATCTTAAGTGTTGGTCATGTTTTCTTAGGTAGGGGTATGGTAGATGAATGGGCAAGAGGGTATATGGTTTTTTTACTACCTTATTGGAATGTAGTGGATTTTTGTCTTTGGGTTGTACCTTCATGGGTAAAGGTGATATGGGTGTACGAGATCTAGAAGGACAAGCAGATGGGGAAGAGGGTGAGTTACCCATGGGGATAACAGAGGTGTCTTTGTGAAGGTAGATAACGTTGGTTGTCCAGGGGTGTGAGGGATAGAGACCGAAGTGTAGTGGGTAGTGAAAAATTTGCTAAAGGTATTGGAGGTATGGGTGGTAAAGATGCTACTGGGTGCGGGTGTGAGTCATGTCGGGCACTCGGGTATGTTAGAGTTTTGCGAGGAAGGAGTAGGTTATTGTGTTTTTGGTTTACCAATGGTGGAGGTTTCTTAACCGTGCCGGAAGGTTAAGGTCCTAAGATAGACAGAAAGGGTGAAGGTGATACAGTGTGATTGGCATAGTTGGGGTGTGAGTTCTATGGGTTTGGTTTTTATTTTTGGGTGTCGTAGTAGGTTTGGCATTGACTCGGAGGATGTATCTAAATCTAGTTTGATAGGTGGATGAGTAAGACTCGGTGGTTGGGGTGACCCTAAGGTAGTAATAGGTTTAGGTGAGGAGGACAATGTAGGTGTGGGTTTGGACTTATATGTATGTTGGGTTATTGGTAAGGGTGCATGTTGAGCTATGATGGGTGTCATGGAAGAATTTTTGATACAGGTGGTTATGCTCGGTTTGATTCGTCGAAATATTTTTGGGTAGATAGTGGAGGTATCAACAAGTGACATCTGCATTTACATTGAGGCGGGGAAGCAAGAGACGCCCCACGTGCAAGGCTCTGTCCACATAATCTAAGTGATCGGCTAAGCATGAGAATGACATGTCTGTAGGTGAGGTTGATGAGGACCTAATGGCAATTCCCGTAAAATGTGTCTTAGAGACGGGAAATTTTTAGCTTCGGCTTCGTGGGTAAGAGAGCTGAAAATAGGTCTTCAAGATCTTGGGTAGTTGATGGAGAATGCTCACCTAGAGGCAAAGGTATCTCTACTAGATCCTTGATAGGTGGAGGATAAAATGGGTACTCCTCTATAGGTGGAGGAGATGATGGGTGCTCCTCTGTGGGTGGAGGAGATAAACAAGTATCCTCCATGGAATGAAGAAGTACTGTGGGTGACAGTTCCATAGGCGGAGAAGCCAACAGTGAAATGGTCTCGATATTAGTAGAAGGCTCCTCCATATGTGAGGAAGGAGGTGAAAGGTGTTCCTTTGTGGGTAGAGGAATAGGTGAGGTAGGTTCCAATGCAGAAGGAGGACTTCGGGCTAGAATTTCCTCTATGGAAGGAATATTAGGTAATTGGGAAGTAATGGGTGCATTGTTGAAAATAGTGTGGACCTCACGGGTATGGGTATCATGAGTTGGGGTCTCACCGGTTTGATTAGACAAAGGAGCATGATTAGGAAAGGGTTTCTGAAGATGTGCAGGTTTTGATTGGTAGGTGAATTAGGATTATCCATGGTTAACTCACCTTTCCGAGCATTTCTTGGACAATGTTTTTGAAAGTGACGCAATTTCATCACTATGACCCTTTACTCGATGATAGTTATAGAAGTCATGTTCTTTATACGATGTGGGTGTGGGGTGAGTAGGGTCAAAACTAGTGTGTGGTTTTATAGGTGGAAGGGTGATGGCCCTAACTTTGATGAGCTTTTCTAAGACAGATGAATAAGGTTCCCCAATTGGGGTATATTTCGTTGTTCCGTTTGAATTGAAAAGTCTAAATGGGTGAGAGATTAGATGAGGGGATAGCCTGATCGATGGATGAGCCGGGATGGATTTGAGTACCAATGCATTAGCGGTCCCCTTGGCCTTTGAATAATTAGTTTTTGGTTTGGAAGAAGAGGAGGTATCATTCGACTTGAATGCCTAACTCTTATTGCATAATTGGATTTTTTCTTCTATTCGATGGCCTGAATCTCTAGCTTTCATGCCATGGTGAATGCTTCATCTGAAGGTTCGGAAATTTTGGACCTGCAAGGTTGGAGAGATATGTCTAGCACAAGCCTATGTGAAGAGTTCAATGAGTTCAATTTACGGTAGTTGGAATATGAGTTGATTAATCAGCACGCCAAATGCGAAAGCAACGAAATATGTGATAGATTCATCATCATACTGATGCGTGGAGTATAGGTCAGTCATGGTAACCTTCTTAACAATATTGATGGAGAAGTGATCCAAGAAGGCTTGGGATATCTGATTAAATGAAAATATAGAGTGTCGAGGTAACCCACTATACCAATCTAACACAGGTCTAGTCAGAGACATGGGAAAGGTCCTTAAGAGCAAAGCATCATCATGAGCAATTAGGTAGCACCCATGTTTGAAAGACCACAAATGTTGTTGTGGGTCTTCCTTTCTATTGAAATGATTGAATTTAGGAATTTCCCAATGCATGGGGTATGGAAGAATAGGAATGGATGGGTGGATAGGCTCATTACAAATCTCATCATAGGTGAGAGTGTTGCAGAGCTAGAAAATGATGCCTCCAATGTACTTGCATCTTGTCCATCATTAACTTGATTAGGTCATTGGTAGGTTATGATGGTTGGGTGCCTCTTGTAGCATAAGAGGGTTGGTGTTGGGCATGTAACAAGGGTGGTATTCTAGTATATGGTGCTGCCATGTAGGTAGTGAAATATGGGGTACGTACCCAGAGTGAATAAAAAATAAAACAGGAAGCTGCTGATAGTACATATATGGAGGTGGAAGGGTCGTGGTGACCCTAGTGGCAATGGGGGCTAAAGATTATGGAATAGAAAGGATGACATTTTGAAAAGGGGTAGGGTTCACTGATACGGGAGGTGGTTGTGTAGCTATGGGTATACGCGAGACAATAGGGGCAGCTGAGGTTGCATTCTGGGTGGTTGGCGAAGGTATAGTGGATGTGGTGAGTGTAACGGATGTAGCAGTATAATCGTCATCATAAAGCAGTATATGAATTAAGCGTGAAACGAATGGGGTTAAGGTAGATACGGGAAGCGTGGAGCTAGATGGGGCTGATGTAGGAGTGGGAACAAGAGTCGGGGGGATAGATACGAGCATGTCATATATCAACTGACCTAAGGCATCTTGATTGGATGAGTCGAGAAAGATAAAATTGTAAGGCGGTAGGGTTTTGGTCAAGGAATCGTGTGAACTACTCATCTCCCAGTAGTGATAGTGATAGGTTAGATAGGTTCAATGGCGGGTGATAAACTATAAGGTGGTGAAGGGCTAGGTGGGAGTGGTTGACAACTTGCATGTAATACGAGGGTGCTTGCTTGTCGATGTGTCGATTACCATGTGAATAGTACTAGCGTAGTAAGACCGCTTCCGTAAGTGACACAGAAACACAACACAGGCAGGATAAATAGACATGGTGGGTGAATTGGGGATAAAATGTCAGCTAGAAAATGACACAGGCTAATCGATGCCGATTAGGTAAACCGATCTTTGGTCACAGTAATCGTGGCTGGTCATTGTGGAAAGTGAACAGTTGGTCTAAAAACAAGGTATACGGCCAAATTTGCCGCTGTATGCCAAATATTGATGAGATTTACAAGGTCAAGGTATATGATGAGAGTGATAGGGACTCTGAATAATCGAAGAAGGTGAATAGGTGTCCTTTTTGGTAGGTTAACCAAAATGACAGGTGAACCGACACTAGTTGGGTATAACTCGATGATGGTCACCTGGTGACACCTAAGATACTATGAAATTAAAACAGTGATGAAGAAAATGTGGTTGTGAATTAAAATTTGATGTGGAATCAGACCCAAAATTCTGAGAATGATGAGAATATGGTCTAGGCACACTCAGATGAAGTTGGAATACACCAAATGTGATGAGGAACATGTAAGGAGAAAAAGGAAAAATGAAGAACGTAACCTCTCACCTTAAAACACAAGCCAAATAGAAACACTAAGAAAAATACGATCCTAAGAGTGCCTTTTTCTATTATGTTTGTTTAGCTTATGCTATTTAAGGACTGACTCATGAACTGTATAATAGAGTTTTTTGGTGAGGATGGCTTCCTACAAAGAAGGAGATCTAAAAGGTGAGGTTTTGGGTATGTTATGGTGGGGGTGGGCATCACTTTGAAGTATGACTCAACAGAGCAGCGAGTTGGGCGCCCACCGTGTCATGATCGTGTGGTCACCTAAAACTTCTTCCAAATAAGATGTTGATTAAGAATGTGTGTATTTTAAATTTGTGTGAGGTTTGTTAAGACTCGGAGAGAAGGAGAAAAGGAAAGAAGTAATTTTCTTCGATTCGTTTGTCAACCATTAGCTGGGCATGACTTCTAGTGTATAGGTTGCCCTTAATTAATGTGAGCTAATGCAGAAAATCAGAATGAAATGCAATGATGTTTAAGCCCAAATCTAAATATGAAATTTGATGACACAATGAGAGGAATAGGAGAAAGTATGATCTTTCACTAATGCAATGCAAATGAAATAGAAGAAGATTTCTTTTGAAGCACCAAAACACAATTACTTTGAGACAATAGAAATAAGAGAAGATTCCAAGAAAGAAATTTTAATGTGAGAACCTTTTAAAAAGGAAAAAACATGCAACTTTCACCTCGAAATGAATGAATGCAAGGAACCCCGAATGGATCCCACTGGGCATGCCAAAATGGTTCAATTGATTCTTAGATGTTTCTTTGAAAATGACGAAACATATAGGGTGACGGGCGTAGGAGGAATACCTGTTGAAATGTTGGTTGATAGGTTGTTGCGTGCGTATGAATTTTGAATCCTGGCCCGATTGTGAGAGCTTCCTTTTGGCTAGGAGTAACTACCGAAATAAAAAGAAAGACCAACAAAAAGACTTAAACAATATATGCAAAGTGGGACTCTGCTAGCGTGTGCTAGATCCGGGAAGTGTGATACTTCCTGCATAACCTCATCAATCCACTATTTAAAAAAATTTAATGCTGGTAATAAAGTAAATCCTATTGTAGTTAAAATGATTTAGGTATCTCATTTAAAACACAATAAGAAATATCTAATCTAATAGGCTAGGTTAAAATAAGATCCGAAGGTCAAGTGGCGGTTCGTGTCTCTCGCAGTCCGACAAAGGTCTTAGGTAGGTCATAGGTAGGTAGGTTCTTTGTCTGGGATGTATTGGTAGATACAGAGACCGATGCTTTGGTTAAGGGTGACCAATGCCGGTTTGGGATAACCGTGCCGCCTCTGTGGGGTACTAGGAATGTCACAAAATGAGCTTTAGATCTCCCTTATGATTGTACAAAGGACTAGGCTGGTCGGAATGAGGTATTAAGTTGTTTGGATGGGATTTGGTGAAGTTTTAATAGGGATATGGAGGGGTGAGTATTAATGGAGGTCAGTGGGTGGCTAGGAGAACAAAGGATGAAAATACAATGATGAAATGAGTGAACCAGAGGAGTAAAATGTTCTACTTACTTGGAATCTAGTTTTGGATGTTTGTGAGTGAGGAATGAAGGTGCTGATAAGAGGTTGAATGCTGCAGAGGATCACCAAATGTTGGGGAGCTCTTGCATGGGCTGCATGTGCTCTCCTTCTTTCCTGATTGGATCAAATCTATGTTGGGGTGAGTGTTGGATGGTTCTTTGGGTGAATGTTGGATGTTTGTGCAAGAGAAAATACTTGATCTCCTTCTTTGCATGCATGTTCTCCCTGATTTTTTTTTTTCAAAATATGTGATATATCTCAGGAATTTGCCAACCTCAAAAATAAGGTTGTTTTGGGGGTTAAAAGGTGACCGACGGCAACTCCGGCTTAACCAACAGCAGTTAAGGGTAATCGGTGTTGACTAGGGTGGGATTTTCTAGGTTTACTAAACTAGGCAGATCCCCTTGATTTTCTGGGATCTCGTGTGTTGGCCCCCAGATTAGGATGGAAGCTTCTTTTTAAGCATGCGGGAATGTGGTTAGAGGGAATGTAGGCATTGATTTTTAGGGTTTGGGTATGTCTTAGGATGAGGTGGCTAGATGAGGTGGATATGTCGGCATTATCTCAATTAGGGTATTTAAATTATAAATATGGTGAGGATAATGAATTAATTTAATTTAATTAATTAAATTAATGTTAGAGTGGGGTGAAGGGGGCCATGGCTAGGTTAATGTGATGAAGGTGCTTATTTTTCGAGGGACCAAATGGGAGTGTGACCTTATTTTGGTGTCTAAAGTATCTTTTATTACAAAGATCAGATCGGTGCATGCCTGGACTTGTTAGAAAACTATCGACATAAGCTACACATTTGACTATTAAAATTCAAATGTAGGTGGGATTTGTATGTGAAAAATAGGAAATGTCTCTCAGCTCATCAATGCACATCCAATCGACCTAAACTACCGATTTCATCGAGATCTTTCCTTTTAACTTCTTCCACATGCTAAATAGACATTGGGAAGTGCATCGACAACCTTGCAAGAATATTTGTAGGTGTTTATCACTTTGGTTATTGGTGGTTGAAGATTTGAATATGAGTTTCCCTCCCTTTCTCCTTCTCTTCTCTCCTTCTTCTTCTATAAATAGCAGAGTTATGCTTTGTAAAAATGATCCCTCCTTGTTGTAACGACATCAGGCCAAAATGGTGGCCAACTTCCCATGGGTCTCAAACCTTGGTGTGGTCTCTGCAATGTATTCTCGCCTCCTATTGTGAATGTAAATGATTATGCATCCCTTAAGCAATAAAATCATGTTTTTTGGAACTCTTTTCTTCCCTTTCTCATTTTCATTACATCTCACCTCTTTGTTTACATTTTTTAGCATGCTATGCATACTCCTATGCTTGCATTCCCCATGTTCATGTGTTGCGTATGCCAGAAGGCCAAGCCTACGTGTTGATATGTGGCACGTGCCATCCAACCTCTTCTCCCACACCTTGTGTTTCCTTCGCCTCCCGTGGAGAGTGATTAACCCTTTCCTTCTGGCGCTATCTCCTTCCTTAGCTTAGGATTTCCCCTTTCTACACATCCTTCTATCCCTGGTCCCTTGGCATGTTTAGTCTAGGATTTGCATTCAACATTAGGAGTAGTAATAATGTTAGAGGTAGGTAGAGGAGCCGGCCTTCTCTGGAGATCTATCCCAAGCTCGCAAGGTCCTAAAACTTGGGGGCGGTTCCATTGTGGTCTCGAAACCTTGGCCCTTTGAGATCCGAGATGCGGGTGCATGTTTGAGAAACCAACATTTCTGGCACACCCGGTGGGAGTAGAGTGAAGAGCTTTACATCTTCATCTCAGCAAGTTCGATGTGTTATTGCTGAGATCTAGCCTTTGGAGGCATTTTTCAACACATCCGGTGACTCCACTGATTCAACACACCCATTATCTCATGTGCAAACTAGTCTCCCTTCATTTCTCCATTCATTTCTTCTTTTTATCATTCCACATTCCTCTTTTGAAGTTTTGCAATCATGAATTTTTTTCTCTTCATGGAATTCTCATTTTGCAAGAATGTAACTATTACCCTCCATCCCCACGTTTCAAAATCCTCCTCCAAATCAGTTTTATAAGCCCCATTATCCAAAAAATGCATACAACCCACTTTTTCTAACCAATTTTTTTATGAAGAACAAGTTTATGTAGATGATGGTGGTAACTCCATGGCTGAAGCTGATTTTGAGAGGCAAGCTCAAAAGATGGAGATGGACATGATGTAACTTAGAGTCAAGTTCTCCATAAAGGCAACTAAAGTTGGCTACAAGGTCCCTTGTCCATGGGTCACCATGTACCAGCTGGTTTAGCACCAGCGAAGCTACACTTTATCACCGATATGTTGACGTAGATTATAGAGTGGGTGGAAAAAATGGAGGCTCAAAAATCTAGTGCGTGGAATGCTGTTAATGGGGAAACCCTACACTACCATCTTACAATCCTACCACTCCTCCACACCAACCTACATCATCTCACCTTATTGTGCTGCGTTCCTAGCTTCTTGTGTGCTTCCCCACCGAGAATTCCATCCCTTCTCCCTCCTCACTTTCATCTCACCTTCATTTCTCTCGCCATTCCCCTTCCTATGTGTGCCTCTATTCCTTTAGCGCACACACCTTCCATGCCTTCTGTGCCCATCCTCCCATATACTTCCAAGTTTCCTCTATCTAACTTAAATGAAATGAAATAAAGTATCTCATTTAAAACACAATAAGAAATATATAATCTAATAGGCTAGGTTAAAATAAGATCCGAAGGTCAAGTAATCGGTTCTGTGTCTCGCAAGTCTCGACAAAGGTCTTAGCTAGGTCATAGGTAGGTAGGTTACTATTCTGGGTTGTATTGGTAGATACAGAGACCGATGCTGGTTAAGGGTGACCAATGCCGGTTTGGGAGAACCGGTGCCGTTACTGTGGGGTACTAGGAATGTCACAAAATGAGCTTTAGATCTCCCTTATGATTGCACAAAGGACTAGGCTGGTCGAATGAGGTATTAAGTTGTTTGGATGGGATTTGGTGAAGTTTTAATAGGGATATGGAGGGGTGAGTATTAATGGAGGTCAGTGGGTGGCTAGGAGAACAAAGGATGAAAATACAATGATGAAATGAGTGAACCAGAGGAGTAAAATGTTCTACTTACTTGGAATCTAGTTTTGGATGTTTGTGAGTGAGGAATGAAGGTGTTGATAAGAGGTTGAATGCTGCAGAGGATCACCAAATGTTGGGGAGATCTTGCATGGGCTGCATGTGCTCTCCTTCTTTCCTGATTGGATCAAATCTATGTTGGGGGTGAGTGTTGGATGGTTGTTGGGTGAATGTTGGATGTTTGTGCAAGAGAAAATACTTGATCTCCTTCTTTGCATGCATGTTCTCCCGATTTTTTTTTCAAAATATGTGATATATCTCAGAATTCGCCAACCTCAAAAATAAGGTTGTTTTGGGGGTTAAAAGGTGACCGATGGAAACCCGGCTTAACCAAATTGCAGATTAAGGGTAATCGGTGTTGACTAGGGTGGGATTTTCTAGGTTTACTAAACTAGGCAGATCCCCTTGATTTTCTCGGGATCTCGTGTGTTGGCCTCGCATGGATTAGGATGGAAGCTTCTTTTTAAGCATGCAGAATGTGGTTAGAGGGAATGTAGGCATTGATTTTTAGGGTTTGGGTATGTCTTAGGATGAGGTGGCTAGATGAGGTGGATATGTCGGCATTATCTCAATTAGGGTATTTAAATTATAAATATGGTGAGGATAATGAATTAATTTAATTTAATTAATTAAATTAATGTTAGAGTGGGGTGAAGGGGGCCATGGCTAGGTTAATGTGATGAAGGTGCTTATTTGTCGAGGGACCAAATGGGAGTGTGACCTTATTTTGGTGTCTAAAGTATCTTTTATTACAAAGATCAGATCGGTGCATGCCTAGACTTGTTAGAAAACTCATCGACATAAGCTACACATTTGACTATTAAAATTCAAATGTAGGTGGGATTTGTAGGTGAAAAATAGGGAAATGTCTCTCAGCTCATCAATGCACATCCAATCGACCTAAACTACCAGATTTCATCAGATCTTTCCTTTTAACTTCTTCCACATGCTAAATAGACATTGGGAAGTGCATCTGACCACCTTGCAAGAATATTTGTAGGTGTTTATCACTGGTTATTGGTGGTTGAAGATTTGAATATGAGTTTCCCTCCCTTTCTCCTTCTCTTCTATCCTTCTTCTTCTATAAATAGCAGAGTTCTGCTTTGTAAAACTGATCCCTCCTTGTTGTAACGACATCAGGCCAAAATGGTGGCCAACTTCCCATGGGTCTCAAACCTTGGTGTGGTCTCGCAATGTAGTCTCGCCTCCTATTGTGAATGTAAATTATTATGCATCCCTTAAGCAATAAAATCATGTTTTTTGGAACTATTTTCTTCCCTTCCTCATTTTCATTACATCTCACCTCTTTGTTTACATTTCTTAGCATGCTATGCATACTCCTATGCTTGCATTCCCCATGTTCATGTGTTGCGTATGCCAGAAGGCCAAGCCTACGTGTTGATATGTGGCATGTGCCATCCACCCTCTTCTCCCACACCTTGTGTTTCCTTCACCTCCCGTGGAGAGTGATTAACCCTTTCCTTCTCGTGCTATCTCCTTCCTTAGCTTAGGATTTCCTTTTTCTACACATCCTTCTATCCCTGGTCCCTTGGCATGTTTAGTCTAGGATTTTCATCCAACATTAGGAGTAGTAATAGTGTTAGAGGTAGGTAGAGGAGCCGGCCTTCTCTGGAGATCTATCCCAAGCTTGAAAGGTCCCAAAACTTGGGGGTGGTTCCATTGTGGTCTCGAAACCTGGCCCTTTCGAGATCCGAGATGTAGGTGCATGTTTGAGAAACCAACATTTCTGGCACACCCGGTGGGAGTAGAGTGAAGATATTTACATCTTCATCTCAGCAAGTTCAATGTGTTATTGCTGACATCTAGCTTTTGGAGGTATTTTTCAACACATCTGGTGACTCCACTGATTCAACACACCCATTATTTCATGTGCAAACTAGTCTCCCTTCATTTCTCCATTCATTTCTTCTTTTTTATCATTCCACATTCCTCTTTTGAAGTTTTGCAATCATGAATTTTTTTCTCTTCATGGAATTCTCATTTGCAGAACAAAACTATTTCCCTCCATCCCCACAGTTTCAAAATCCTCCTCCAAATCAGTTTTATAAGCCCCATTATCCCAAAAATGCATACAACCCACTTTTTTCTAACCAAAATTTTTATGAAGAACAAGTTTATGTAGATGATGGTGGTAACTCCTTGGATGAAGCTGATTTTGAGAGGCAAAGCAAAGATGGAGATGGACATGATGTAACTTAGAGTCAAGTTCTCCATAAAGGTAGATAAAGTTGGCTACAAGGTCCCTTGTCCATGGGTCAGCCCATGTACCAGCTGGTTTAGCACCAGCGAAGTTACACTTTATCACCGATATGTTTCCTAGATTATAGAGTGGGTGGAAAAAATGGAGGCTCAAAATCTAGTGCGTGGAATGTCACAATGGGGAAACCCTACACTACCATCTTACAATCCTCCCACTCCTCCACACCAACCTACATCATCTCACCTTATCATGCGTGTTCCTAGCTTCTTGTGTGCTTCCCCCACTGAGAATTCCATCCCTTCTCCCTCCTCACTTTCATCTCACCTTCATTTCTCTTCCATTCCCCTTCCTGTGTGTGCCTCTATTCCTTTAGCACACACACCTTCCATGCCTTCGTGCCCATCCTCCCATATACTTCCAAGTTTCCTCTATCTAATCGTACAAAAATGAACAACCCCCAACTAATGCACCTCTCCCAACCAACGTCATCATGTTCGATGACTGTAGAATAGTTGAAGAATGGCGTGACTCATGTGACTCGACTGAGAAGAGGATATCATATGGGCAATTGTTCTAGAGGAGACCAAGTTTCTTGTAGAGATAGAACCATGCACGCCCCAACTTTATGCGCCCTAGTCTACAAGTGCACTCCCCCTAGGAGGAAAGTCTACAATAAAATCCCATTTATGGGATTGAGCTTCAAAATAATGGGCAAACCACAAGGATCGGACCGTGCCCAAGGAGTTACCACTAGTCATGCTCATTTCAGAGCATGAGGTAGAGCTTCAACATGCCAAAGGTCAACAAAGCAGGTGCCTCCTAGATCCAAGTACAAAACAACTCTAGGAGGTGTATGTTTTTTTTATATACTTTGAGGAGGGTGAAACACCATCTATAAGGTGGTTTTTCACTCTCATTTCTGACCATGTTCAGCACCAAATCAACTACATGGTCGCAATTTGTGAGGAAGGGAAGCTACTTCTCCTGCCATTGACAGTTTTACTTGAGCACCCCTTGCCTCTGGTTAGATTAGGTTAGTTTAGGTTTTCTTTCAAGTAACACAAGTGCTTGCACACACTCTACATGTTCCATTTGGGACATGTATGATTTTCAACTTTTGTACATAATGTTGTGCTTCTGTTTTGGCATGCTCCCTCTAGCGCCTTTCCTTTCATGTTGAGCCCTGTGTGCCCCTTTTGTTGATTCCCGGGATGACATTCTAATTTTGGTAGGGGTTCCAATGGTTAGTGCAGAAGCTTTCAATCTCATCAATCCAATTTAGAATATCTTCATATGAGAGTAGCAGTTTAATTTAGAGTTCAGACAGAGCTTCAAGTGACTTCAGAATGTTCTTCAAGTTACAGATCAAATCTTCAAGATTAGTGCTTGACTCCATGCCCAATGGAATTCTAAGGATACTGGTCTCTTCATCTAGCAGGAAGATGGCCCCCGAAAGTCACCAAAACTATTATCTAAATAACTCTCCTAGTTATCTAGATAACTTATATTTTCATCCTAACTCTGGTGTTTCACATTTCAAGTTACATGCACTCAAGATTGTTCTTTTGACACCTTGGCACAGTTGCATAGTTCCTCTATGCGCCCTGCGCACCTTCCTTCTCTCTTTGCATTCTTCTATCTCCTTCCATTTTCCCTTACGTGCCTTCCTCCTGTGCACCTACTTTCTCTCCTATCCCGTCATGCACTCCTTGTATGCACCTTTGCAGACTTACCTTCCAATCAGCTAAGTCCCTAGCATTCCTCTTACACACTTACATAGACTCAATTCCTTCACACGCCCTCTTTTCTTCTTCCTCCGAGTGCCTTCCTTCATTTGAATGCTCACGTCTTGTTTCCATACTTTCCTTATGTAAATATTCCTTCCTCCTATGCATGCGATTGTTTCCCTTTAGCGTGTTTACCTCTCTCTCCCGCCTTGCACCTTATTTTGCACCTACCACCGTGCCATATCATATTCTATCAGATTTGAGTGTACTTCATGCAACCTATCAAAGTGCCCCAATAGGGCGGCCGAACTGATAAACCAACTAGTGCATGACATGTGGTAGAAAAGACAAAACAAATGAATAGTTTTCCATCACTTCATCCAACCCATGCGTGCTACGTGTCTTGTGTGTGCTGATGACTCTAAAAAACTTCTCGACAGCCTATATCTTCTTCGCTATAGAGCTTAGATCGGCACGCGCCTAGACTTGTCAAAAAATTGC
Organism: Taxus wallichiana var. yunnanensis; assembly: GCA_018340775.1. Lineage (NCBI taxonomy): Eukaryota > Viridiplantae > Streptophyta > Pinopsida > Cupressales > Taxaceae > Taxus > Taxus wallichiana. Next base: position 561,781,559 of record CM031234.1, read on the forward strand.
TAACATAAAATACACGTTGCACTATTCAAATTCAAATGTAGGCGGGATTTGTAGGTGGAAAACATGGAAATGTATCTCAACTCATCAATGCACATCCAATCAACCTCAACTACCAAATTTCATCAGATCTTGCCTTCTTCCTTCTTCCACACACCAAATAGACATGGGGAAATGCATCTGATAGCATTGCAAGAGGATTTTTAGGCATTTATTGCTGGTTGTTGGTGGTTAAATATTTGAATCCGAGTTTCCCTCCTTTCTCCTTTTCTTCTCTCCTTCTTCTTCTATAAATAACAAAGTTCTACTTTGTAAAAATGATCCCTCCTTGTTGTAACGACACCATGATAAAATGGTGGCCAACTTCCCATGGGTCTCAGACCTTGGCATGGTCTCTACTATTTTTCTCACCTCCTGTTGTGAATGTAAATGACTGTGTGTCCCTTAAGCAATAAAATCATGTTTTGTGGAACTATTATCTTCCCTTTCTTATTTTCATTACATCTCACCTCTCTGTTTGCATTTCCTAGCATGATGTGCATAATTCTATGCTTTCATTCCCCATGTTCATGTGTTTTGTGTGCCAAAAGGCTGAGCCCATGTGTTGATCTATGGCGTGTGTCATCCGTCCTTTTCTCCCATGCCCGTGTTTCCTTTGCCTCCCATGGAGAGCGATCGACCCTTTCCTTCTGGTGCTATCACCTTCCTTAGCTTAGATTTCCCTTTCTACATATCCTTCTATCCCTTTTCCTGGCATGTTTAGTCTAGGATTTACATTCAAGTATTAGGAGTATCAATAGCGTTAGAGGTAGATAGAGGAACCAGCCTTCTCCGTGAGATCCATCCCAAGCTTACAAGGTCCCATAACTTGGGGTGGTTCCATTGTGGTCTCGTACACCTCGGCCCTTTCAAGATTTGATACGCGGGTGCACATTTGAGAAACCAACAAGAATCTTGTATGTGAGAAGAGGGTTATCCATTAGTGGTGTTCCCTAAATCTATGCCCCAGCTCTAGGCAAGGGGGAAGAGCAATGCTAGAAGAAAGTTGATCAATGCGGAAGCCTTCAATACCATGATAAAAAGAGTATCCATCCTTCGAGGGTATGGTATACTTTATACATATGTAATATAGATGGCAAAATATAACATATATGATAGCCGTCATTCGAGGGACTGGTCTATTTCTTTAACTTGATTTCAATTTTTCATTTTTTTAGATGAACAACTTTCCTTCGAGGGAGCAAATTGTTTTGAGTGCTTTAAATTTTGATTAGAGCATAATTTGAATTTGATTTTGACATGGGGAAGAGCTGTGAATATCTAAGTAGAAAACTTAGGCGGGGACAATGAATGTACAAGAGACACCCCTGGACCCGTTACATGGTTCTAATCGGTGAATGAGAGGGTGATGGATGTAATGATCACAGAGTTATCACCAAAAGGGATAACCTGTCCATAAGGAATATGCTATGAATTTATTCATGGTGCTTGTATTTAAGGTCACATCTAGGAAAGTGACAGATGACCACATAATTCCAAATCACTACAATGAAAGATGGACAAGGCTAATGATGGAGGGATGATCCAAGGATATGACTAAGAGCTCACTAGAAGACATGCTAATAGTAGAATGATCACAAGTGTAATGTGTTAAGAGGTTCCACTTTTGGTTTACCATCAAGGGAGGCCAATTGATAATCTCCCACCCATACTTATGTGTGATAATGTATGGTCCAATCCAATTAGGGGAAATCTTTCCGCGTTGGCTCCTTTCTAGAGTAGTGATGTTATGATTTTCTTTGAGAATGAGGTCACAAAAATTATAGTCATTCTTGATGATTCTTGTTATAAGAATGTTTGATTCACTCTTGATAGACATGATGATGTTCAAGAGCGAGAAGGTGATGCTCATCTAACAACTCAAGTTGTGATAGATGTGCTTGGCGATAGTCTTCATCAAAGATGAAGTCGCGAAGGGATGCACAAACACAAAATGTGAAATTTGAGAGGGAGGATGGATTTGGAACCATACACAAGCGAAAAGGGTGTATCCCCATGGAAGTATGAATGCTATTCCGATAAGGCCAAAGAGCGAAGGGGAGATGAAGATGCTACTCATGTCCCGAATGGTCAATAGTTTTTGTAAGAATATTTTGAATATTTTATTAATGGCTTCAGCTTAGCCATTAGTTTGAGGATAATATGGAGAAGAGAAGCTAATTTGGATGTTAAATTAGTCGAAAATCTTCTTAAGATATTCATTTTTAAAGGAATTTCCATTTTTCATGATGAACTTGTGAGAAACGCCAAAGCGGAAAATGATATGTTGGTAGATAAAGTTAATAATTGGACCAGATTTATTTGAAGTGAGGGGAATTTATTCCACCCACTTAGTGAAATATTTAGTTAAGGTGATGATGGAGTGATGTTGTTGTGAAAACCAAGGATTAATAAGATCGAGGATATCAAGGCGCCATTGTGAAAAGGGCTAAAGGTCATGAGCTGGTTACAAAGCTTGACTAGGAATGCGAATAAGATTGGAATACTACTGACATTTTTCACACTTCTTGACATATTCACAACAGTCATGATTGAGAGAAGGCCAATAATATCCAAGACAAAGAATGCGCTTAACAATGGCTAAGCCAATGAAGTGTCCACCATAAATTCCAGCATGGGCCTCTTGGATATCACGAGAAGATTCATGGGATTTAAGGTAGTGAAGGAGAATATCAGAAATCCACCTTTATAAAGGATGCCACAAAAGACCACGTAGCGGTTAGCACGTCAAGGAAATAAATCCTAGCATTCTTGGATAAATAGGATGGAGTGATGGATTTGGATAAATAAACAAATATTTGGGAATACCAAAGATTTGACAAACTAGATTAAACAATATTAATGTGAGGTAGTTCATGGAATGGTCGATTACTACGGTGAAAGACAACCAAAAGTTTAGATTCTTCCGTTTTTCATGGGATGAGAGCTGCAATGGATGTCATCATATCAGTGAAATGATTAGACAACCGAGTAACAACTTGGATAGTATAAGTATCAAAAGTCTCGAGGAAGAGATCGACGATGTCACAACATTTTTAAAGGGTGTTGTTTTTACATTGGTACTCACCCATGACTTGTTTGATGATAAGCTTAGAATATCCATAGAGTTCAAGGATCTAAATGCCTAGAAAGAGAATAGTTTCAAGACATAAGATAAGGGCTTTATAATCCACCATATTATTCATACATTCAAAATTGAGCTTGTTTACGAGGGGAATAAGAACATCCTAGGAGGAAAGAGAATGATACCATCGCCTCCCCTTCATGACATTTAGAACCATCAAAGAAGAGATTCATTTTAAGGTTTTCATCCTCATGATGAAAGTGGTTAATGGAATCATCTGGGAACTACTCATGAGGTAGATGTGTACTAGGAAGAGGGGCTTCCGCTAACTAGTTGGCAATATCTTGGCCCTTAATAAAATTTTGAGAAATGAACTCAAGGTCGAACTCAGTCATGAGCATGAGCCATCGAATAATACGATCATTATGATATGGTTTAGAATGCATTGTCTTAAGAGGATGAAAATGGTAACGACATAAGTCTTATGATTGAGAAGATAGTGTCGAAGTTTAGAAATGGCAAAGAAGAGAGTGCAACATAGCATTTCAACTTTAGTATAGCAAGTCTCACAGCTTATGAAAGGTGTGATTGATGTAATAAATGGATTTCTTGTAACCTTGGTCCTCACAATGTGCTAACATAGCACCTAGATCATGACGAGTAAAGCAGATATGTATGGATAAAAGTATCTTCTCGGGGAGGTGTAAGCACTGGTGGAGACAAGATATATTGTTTAAGGTTGTCAAAGGCCTTTTGGGAATCTTGGTCCCAAATGAAGTCTATGTCTTTATGAAGAAGGTGATGAAAGGGTTGACATCGATCTGAAAGTTGCGAGATGAAGCAATGAACTCGATTAAAGTCATCCTTGAAGAATAGAAAGTTGTTTAAGGTCAAAAAGAGGTAGAATTTCAATGACGGCTTTGATTTTTGTAGGGTAAACTTCAATGCCCCTAATGGAAATGATAAAGCCAAGGAGTTTTCTAGTTAGCACTCCAAATACACACTTGTATGGATTAAGGCAAAGGAAGAAATGGATTAGGTGCTCAAAAATATTTTAAGGATAGAAATATGATCGCAGCGATGTTTATATTTACCTAAAATATCATCGACATAATCCTCTATTATTTTATGGATGAGATCATGGAAAATGTAAGTCGTGACTGGTGATAATTAGCTC